>BQKN01063193.1:110551-237953 GCA_022839385.1 Asparagus kiusianus
GTCATCTGAAGGAGCAAGAGTGTCAGCAGCTTCTGTAGGCTTCTCTACATGGGGTAGTGGGTCGGACTCATCGGGAGATACGGGAAGGGGATCGAGACTCATCTCTCTCTCTCCACGCACTCCTATATAAAGATGGAAAAGCATGAGTCAATGTTCTGAATAACCAAGAGAATGGTTCACAGGGTAGACGTTACCTCCGTCACTAGCAGGATCGTCACCAGCTAGGTCCATATCGGAAGCTCGGGAAGTTACACGAGGTTTGCGGGCTAATCTCTTCCGCCTAGCAGTGGGGATCGAAGGTCTCGCCTGAGGAGGACGGAACTCTTTATCCTGATCAACTGTGGTCCCTGAAACATCAAACCATAATCAGTTTCAATATTTCTGGAAGATAGAAGGAAAAGATGAATCGCAAACCTCGCTCGGAAGAGTCTTCATAATTTTTAGGGTCTCCGCCTGAAACCTCGTCTGCAAAATGAAAGGTCCTCTGTCCCTCTTCATCAAGCCGACGAGTCTTGTTTCGCGTCCTCTGTGCCCGAGCGTTCTCCCGAATCCTAAGGGAATCAATCTGAGAAGCCTCCTCAGCCTCTATCTCTGCAATCGGCTTCACGGGGACAGTCTTGTTTGCTGCTAGCAACCATTTGCAGCTTAAGAAGGTAAGGTTCAACTGCCGATCAATACTCGGGAGACTGAATTTGGCACCAGTGCAGCCGGTCACGGTCCACAACCATGCACGAAGACCGTCTACTAAGCCAATATGGGTCCGAAGCTGCTGACGAGGATTCCCGACGTAAAGCTGATCATAGCCAAACTGGCGAGCGAATCGGCAGGGTAGATATGGCTCTATGAAGCACTGATCCCTCACCCGGAAAGTCAGATAGCCAGGCCTAATGTTCACCAGCCAATTGAAGCAGCCAATGTCTAAGTGAGTCCGATAATCTCTCGGCCTCTCATCATCTATCAAGCACTCGCCGTATCGACCGGAGAACTGCGGAAAACAAGTGGAAAATGCCCAACACTTGTGGACCTGCAGCTGTTGCCTGACATCGGAAAATCCACATCCCTCCCACCTGCCATTCTCAAGCAACTGTAACAGGGGAACAGAGTGGTCTGTGGCGTTCGGTACTGACATCATATCCGAGCGGTGAAGGACGAACCACGCCATCAGATAGGCGTACGGAAGCTCCACCTTAAGAGTGGGAATCTGACCTGGCAAATCAGTCTCCTTCCGTGTGAAGGCACTGGAAAGCTGTCGAAGTCCTCGGTGAATATTAGCCACCATCACCGGAAGAAGTGAGAGTTCTTTCTTATAGGCAAGCTGAACTGCTGGGTAGAGTACCTCCAAGGGCAAGGCGTCGCCAGACTGGTATGGAACCACGCACTTCTTCAACCAGATAGCAAGAAAGCCGGCAAGAAGAGTCATCGGTCGAATCGGTGCAGTAGCATGCCACAAGAATGACTGGAACTTGGTCTTCGCGGGAAAGCTACCCTCAGGACTGCTAATGGTGTAAGAGTGAGCGTCAATTTTCTTCAGTAGGCTGTTCAGCTCTGAAGGAGTAAGTGGGGCCAACTCACAAATATCCTCGCCAGAGCTGCTCTCCAAATTCTTGAACAAGTAGTTCGCAAATTGCTTCAGACTCACACATACCTTGGTCCTCTTGGCTAAAGGCTCAGACTGCGCCAAAGCGATGTGGTAATGACAAGTGAGGTCCCATAGAGTCTCGTAACGGTCGGGCATGCGATCCTTCAGCTGACTCAACTCATGACTAGAAGGGAAATACTCCTGATACAACATCTGTCCCATGGGCAAGCCAGAAATCCTGTGCATCTCATGGAGGGCCAGACCCAACTCCCCTTGCCGGGTCAGAAAAGTGTTCGAGTCTGGATTATAAAGCTCGAACAAAGCGCAGAAGTGCCTCGCGCTGACCGGCAGGCCATACATGGTGGCACGGATAGCTGCATATAAGCCACAAGCATGCAACTCTTCGCCCCATCGGCTCAATACATATGTCGTCATGCGGTTCCACCAAAACTTGTCCAAAGAATGGACCCAACCATAAAACCTGTGACGCGTCGCGGGCATCTCACATCCTAGGGCAGCAAGACGGTTCCTCAAAGTAGAAGCGGTGGCAAGGAACTCGTTACGTGGTGGTGCATCCAACCCTAACACTCCAGGATGCAATCCGGTGATGCGACTCCTGCTCGAGCCAGGAACTGCCTGATGAGTGACATAGCCGCAATGGACGCTCTCATGATCCTCCGTCAAGCGCCACGACATCTCCCGTGTCACAGCCTGACGCCTGAGCTCAGTCAATGAGCGATGTCGAGGAATCTCCGGCAGGTATATGAAGCCACTGCCGGTCTTATGAAGCCAATGCTTAGCATCAATAAATACGATTTCTTGGTCATCGACAGAATCACCAAATAAGAAATCACTCTTCCGAAGAGGCTGAGTAGAGCTGGCGTCCTTCACAAAAGGAGCATCTGTAATCAGCTGGCGAATAGCTCGATGCCCACCTTCCCTCACCACTTGGGCAACCTCAGTCGATGTACCCGAAGCAAACTGAGGAGTAACGGGAATAGGGGAAGGATCGTCAGAGGTCGAGTAGTACTCGCCACGACGCCCATATACTGCGTGGGACGAGAATGATCCAGAAGGATATCCCACTGCAAAATAAACAGTTAAACACTGGTTAGTCTCAGTTATAAAAGGAAATTGAACTTATCTTACAAATAGCTAAGATAGAGTCATTGCATTATAAAGGGTGAGACGATTTGGCCACATTGTGCAATCACAAAACAGGGTATGTCGACAACATATCCCTGCCTTATAAAGCACAATGTAGCGTCAAATCGCCCCATTTATTTTCTTTGAGATATGGTTCTGACCAAGCAAAACATATCTTTAAAGCGTCGATCCTCGTCAAGGAGAATCAAGGCTCTTCCCGATTGCCTCACCAAGGAGAACAACATGGGGTAAAAAGGACCAATTCGCAAATTTTCAAGAAAAAAAGGGGTTAATTTGCAAAATTCCCAAATATGCCAAAAAGCGTCGATCCTCACCAAGGAGAATCAAGGCTCTTCCCGATTGCCTCACCAAGGAGAACAACGTGGGGTAAAAAGGATTAATTTGCAAGGAAAAAGGGCTTATTTGCAAAAAAGCAACTCACCAGCATAAGAGGGAGGCGCGCCATCAACCGACACAGCAGGGGAACGACCTCTCGGGACACGAGACATGATGGCCTGCAAAATAACTCAAGGGGTTAGATTCAAAAAATAATTTCAGCCCTAATTTTTGCATAAAAACCCCTCAAAATTGCAATTTTTACCCCCTGAAAGATTAACTCAAGGCGTCAAATCACACCCTCAACCCTTACATACATCCCCACAAATGCATAAATTGAATTGAGCATGAAAAAGATCAAAATTGTGGAGGATTTACCTGAAGAAAGGCTCGAGATCTAATAAAGATGAGATCTTTAAGGAAACTTGAACCACGCGCTCGAGGGGCCTGAGAGAAATTCTAAAAAATGGTTTTTTTAGGGATTTTTTAGTCCAAGATCAAAAGGAAGCCTAGATCTGGGACAACTATCAAGGTTTCGAGGAGAAAAGACGCTCGGGGGAAAAGAAAATCAGAAAATAGGGTTGAGGGGGGGGCCGGCCCTAGAGAGGAGAAGGAAAAGAGAGAAAAAGAAAAAAATGGACCCCTTTTTATAAGGTGAACCAAGTTGAACCGGACTGGACCAAGTTGAACCGAACCGGACCAGTCCAAATCAGTTCAAAAGGGACTAAATTAAGCGTCGAAACGACTTCAAATCAACTGAGGGTCTCATCCTTGGTTTATTCCTGTCTCTCCCACACATTCAGAAGGAGCGGAAGAATTTTTTTGAGCCAAATTACTGCCTTTTTTGGCTCATTTTCAAGCCGGTTCAGCTCATTTTGAACACGGAAATACTCCATTAAGGTATACGAGTATAAACTGTTCCTTATTTCTATTGAGAAGTTCCTAGAGAATATTCTTCTAACAATATTCTTAAGGATAACTCAATAACACGACGCCGGACAACGCGTCGCAAAGGAAGACTCAACGCCAACAATCGAGGGTTAGTTGTACGTCGAACCAACCAGCAAGAGCTAAAGATTGGAAAATCAGGAATCGACTTCAAGTTCAAATTCCGACAACGGTCAGACAATAAATGCAGCACCGAAATCCTTACAGACATTCGACAAAGCACCGAATAGCCTGAAGGAGTGAAGGAATACGGAACGAAGGTCATTTCCAGGTCCCATTACACCGACGAAGGGAAGGGGCAATCATATCCAAAGCATTCCAGACTCTTCTATAAAAGAATGAGGCTGAAACGCTTTGGAGGGGGTATCTGTAGGCGTATAAAATTGCCTATAGGTCCCTTAGCATAGCTCGGCACGATGATTCGACAAATCAACGGACGTTCGAGGCGACGAGGCACACAAGCAACGGAATACGTTCACACAAGGAACCAATCCAACGGTTCAGAAAGTTAAACGAGTCGTCCAACAACAAAACCGACTTGAACTCGAACACCGAGGCGGATTTACTGCCAAATGAAGACTCGAGCTATCAAATCAAGACCCGAACAAATCGAACGAACAACCGAATCACGAACATGACCGGAAACACCGGAAAACGACGAAACGGAATACACCCGGGGGACTCGGCCGAAACCGAGCCAACCCTGGGTGGCTCGGCCCAAGCCGAGCCACCCTAGGGTGGCTCGGTGGCCGAGCCACCCCAGGGTGGCCGGCTCCCTCCCCCCTCTCTCTCTTGTGCACACAGGCACAGTTCAGAGAGGCTATAAATAGAGGGGGTGGTTGTTCATTTGAGAAAAACTTTTGGTTGAACTTCTGAAGAGCCGAAATTCTGCCGGATTGTGATCTTACCTCGGAGTTTTGAAGGCTTGAAGCTTGGACACTTGGATTCGATTCTTGGCGAGCACCCGCACCAAACAAGGCAGGAGTTCGAAGGAACCTAATCCTCAGATCTACGTCGTTCTACTCCGGATCTAAGCTTGGTTCTTAGATCCCGAGATTCGAGCGGTCGTTTCCTTGGTGAAACGATCCCTCCCGGCTATTATCTCCTTGGTGGGATAGTACCCGTAATACGTCGTAGATCTGCTTGGATCCAGATCTCGCGGTGGTCCACGGTACACAACCCCGGCACAGGCAAACAACCCACAAAGCGAGTGACCGAATAACAGGAGCTCGCGATCTGTTCGACAAATAAGGAAAGTTGTAATTTTTCTTTATTTTCTTTGATTTTCATTGTAAACCGGCTCTTATAAAAAGACCGGATCTCTGTAACGCAAAAAGCTGTTAATTGAGTGCAATGACATCGACAATGAAGAAAAGTTTGGTTTTTCCCGCAAACAACGGCTAGGCATGTTCTCCAAAGAATACACGGTTAGTGAAGTGGCCAGCCCGGCAAATACTTTTGTCAAGAAGTTTATGGCGAAGAAAGGAGAATTTCCTGCACAAGGATTTAGAACTCCTGGTTAGGTTCATTCTCTGGTGACAGGGTGGTGGACCCGGATGATCAACTTTGTTCTCTAGGAATTGGAGGCACCTCTTACTCGAGCTGGCCTGAAGATTCCGGTACGGGCTACTAAGTTCGGGATTGTCCAGAGCTATTTTCATTTCTTCTCTATATTAGAGAGGTACAACCCTGAGACTTGCACTTTCTTCACCCCGGTGCGGGAGTTAGGCTTCGCTCTTCACGAGATGCATAAAGTCTCAGGTCTTCTTCTTTGGGATTTACCATATGAAGAATTTGTTCCGGGATCAACGACACTTAAAATTTTAAAGAAGACCAGCCCCGAAGTTTACTCCATTCTCTGGGAAGTCATGTGTCACTTCCACATTTGTATGCAGCAGACGGGGGCTCGTGGAGGCGGTATCAAACAAGTGTCTTGGGTGGAGTATTTATTCCAGAACCTGACTAATAAGGGAGCTTTGGTGAACAGATTGTCTGCAAGCACTCTGGAGGAGGTTTGAGCTCGAATCGACGCTGCTACCTCCCATTACACCAACGAGGCCAAGGAAGATATTTTCCCGGCTCATACGGAGTTTAAAAACTTCCACTATCAAGCTCTGATTCCAATTTCAGACACGACACTATTGGCTGGATTCTTGATGATGTGGCTCAAGCGGTGCGTCGTTCCTGTAGGCGTATAAAACTGCCTATAGGTCTCTTAACACAGCTCGGCACGATGATTCGACAAACTAATAAACCATCGAGCGATATATCCAAGCATGATCGTTAGACCACAACACCGAAGCCAAGTGAGACGCGACGAAGCAGATTAACGAGGCGACGAGGTTAACGAACCGCACGCAAACAACGGAATACATCCAATCGCGTGCCCAATCAAGCTAACGGGTCGATGAATCAATGAGTCATCCAACCGTAGAGTCCACCACATCAAACAAGATCGGGAGCAGACTCGAAGTCGAACACCAAAACGAATTTACTGTCAAATCAGAGTCTAGATCAACAATGAAGTTCGGATAAACCGTAAAACCAGAAAACGGGCGAAGAAGCAAACACCTGGAGGGCTCGGCCAAAACCGAGCCACTCATAGGTGGCTCGGCCAAAGCCGAGCCATCTAGGTAGCTCGGTGGCTGACCCACCTAGGTGGCTCACCGAGCCACCTGTTGGTGGCTCGGTGGCCGAGCCACCTAGGTGGCCGGCCGAGCCACCTTCTTGGTGGCTCGGTGGCCGGCCGAGCCACCTAGGTGGCCGAGCCACTTGGCCGAGCCACCCAGGTGGCTGAGGCACCCAGATCTGGGCCCAGATCTGAGCCCAGAACTGGATTGAGATGCCTATAAATAGAGAAGGAGGGCTCATTGTTTAAAGGTTGGACTTTTGAGAGGTTGAAGGCTCAAGGTTGGATTTTTGTTGAACTTTTGAGGGGAAACTCTGCTGGATTGAGAACTCAACTTCGGAGTTTTGGAGCTTTGAAGACTCGGACTTTTCAGATCTGGTTCTTGGCGATCATCCACGTCAAACAAGGCAGGAGTTCGAGAGAGATCAGATCTGAGATCCACACGGTCATCCTCCGAATCAAAACTTAGTTTTTGATCCCGAGAAGAGTATCGATTTCGCTTGGTCAATTTTGATTACTTAGGGCTATTATTTCCTTGGTGAAATAATCCCCTCGGCTGTTATTTCCTTCGTGAAATAACACCTGTCATACCGTGTAGATCCGACCGGATCAAGATCGCGCGGTGGTCCACGGATTAACCGCGGCGCAGGCAAAGAACCCACACAAGCAAGAGACCGCAAAACAAGATCTTGTGATTTGTTCTAGAAAAGGAAAGTTGTAATCTTTTAAGATTTCTTGATTTTGTTGTAACCGGATCTTATAAAAAGACCGGATCTTTTGCAACCGATAAACTGTTGCTCAAGAAAACAACGACATCAATGAAAACAATTTTTCCCGCGAACAATCTGGCGACCACAGTGGGAGCCACCGATCTCGCTGCCGAGATCGTTGCGTCGTAGCCGCGAATCTTGATCCCGGTCTAGGAGGAGGTTGTGTATGAGTTCGACCAATCAAAGTTCGAGGAGTATCTATCATCCTCGTTCGGGTCCACCTCCCCCGCAAGTCCAAGAAGTCTCCAAAATTCTCCTCTAGGAGAAAAGTCCGTTGGTATGAAGAAGTGCAGAATACCAACGAAGATCTCACCCCAATTGATGCCAAAGTTGCATCGGGTGAAGCTCCACCGACCTCCAACCAGATCAAACCTGTCCTTGCCAACTCCTTCGTCGCCGAGGGCATAGTGACTCTCTCAAAGAGAGCCTGCCAAAGACGACGTCAATGCCTGGCGCGACAATTCGCAAGGGCAATGGAGTCCACTGACGGAATCCGCTATAACGCGGATCTGAAGAACAGGAGAGGCAAACGGCCTCAACAACCAATGAATGGCAGCTCCTCCAAGCCACCAACGAATGAATGGATCCGTGTCAAACGGAATCGTTCTACACTTGAGGAGCGTATTCGTAAGCGTCACGCACTATCAGCGCGGGCACGGGCTCAAGTCCAAGAAGCCCACAGAAGACTACAGAAGGAAGTGGCCAAGAAGCCGCCACCAATCCGCCAAGTATGGAGGCCAAAGTCTGAAGCGGCGATTCAGGCTAAGGAACAATCATTGCAACCTTCAACACAAGTTCAACCTCCGGAGAACCAACCTAAATCGCCGGTAATTCCAGTAGCTACTCCGGGAGATCCCGCAGATCCATCCTGAAGAAGGAGGTCAGTTTTGGAGCGTTTCGGTCCACTTCCTGATGAACGATGCAAAACTCCAATTTAAGAATGTTTGGGCCCAATAAAGAAGCCCCGAACGACTCAACATGCTGGGAGTCGCCGCCACCCTCAACATGACAAGGAGTTCATGGCAGCTAAGCGCACCAATTTGCGCGTTGAAGTCCACGAGCCCGTTGAGAACTCACGCCCACAAAGGCATGTTTCAAGGCGCGTGACTCTTGAAAGCCCAAAGAAGGCAGTTCACCCTCAGAAGGAAACATTATCATCTGATGATGATAACGTTATACCTGAGAAGTCGCGCCAACACATGATAGATTACTCCGACCTTCAAGCCGACGAGTTGTACTATCGTGTTGGGAGTACGAGTAAAACCAGGAAAAGGAGTCCTCAAGAACTAGAAATTCAATGCCCCTGTTCCAAACTCATTCGGACAGTATTGTCTGAGTGCAACTGCATCAAGACAGTCCCCGAAAGAATTTTGATTTTCGAAAGGCTCAGTACCGAAATGCCAAAACCAAGGCCTAGGCGTTTCCGACAAAGAAGAATGGTAGTTGAAGATGGAGAATTTCCAAGGGTCACCACTAATATGACCAGCAAAGGGACATCGACACAGGATAATCCCGAGTCGATTCCGGAAGCACCCCGGCGTGTAACCCGTCTGCAGTCTGGAGCCATCATACGAGCAACTTATGGTAGGATTCAGACAAGATTACCTTCAGAAGATGAAGAATCGGATGCCTGCTCTGCGGTCGCATCAGATAATACAGTATCCAGCGAGGGACAACCCCACGAGTCACTTATGATAAGCGCGGAACAAGTAGCCAAGATGCTCGAAGAAGCCATGGCTAAACAACAAGAGAGCTTCAGGTTCGAAATGCAGATGGCCATGCAGAATATGAGAGAAATGCATGACCAACAAATCCAAACACTGACAAACCAGCAAGGCGAACCAAGTCGTCGTAACCAGGTTAATCAGGAAGATGAGGACACAGGTGCGGATGAAGCTCATAATGCCAATAATCCTCCCGTCAATGCAGGGGGTGGTATCGAGAATGCTAGTCATAACGCCACACTTCCACCTCAGAACCGAGCTAACGAAAATACAGGTGAAAGTTTGAAGATTAAAAACATCGAGAACAAAATAAATACGTTGATTTCCGCTCAAGAGATGAAGAAGACGGGCATTCCTTGTCCATACCCAAGAGAATGGGAATCAATCCCGTATCCGGCGAAGTTCAATCTAATTAACTTCACGCCGTTTGATGGCAAGGGTTCACCTACTCAGCATTTGATTTACTTCAAATCACACCTAGGGGTTATCTCTGGTAATGAGCCTCTGATGGTACGGTCCTTCGTTAGCACTCTTCGTGGAGCCGCCTTCGATTGGTATCGCCGCCTCAAGCCAGGAAGTGTGAATAGCTGGGATGACATGGAGACTAAATTCCTAACCAACTTCTTCGATGACGACACCGAGATATCCATCGGGTCGTTGCTTGACGAGAAACAGAAAGATGGGGAATTAGTTGATACCTTCGTTAAAAGGTTCCGGAACAAGGCGATGAACTGTCGGGACGCGATCACTGAGGAGTTCATTCTCCAGACTTGCCACAACAACCTCGCATTGGACGTGTTGGAAGCAATGGGGACAGCGTCGTGTAACACTTGGAAAGGCTTGAAGGTGCACGGTGAAGAAGCTGAACGCTTCCTCCGAAGGAAGAAGGCCGAGAGGAGCCAATCGACGACTAATCCTCCGAACTCGAACTTCGCCTCCCGTGGTAAGGGCAAGGCACCTGCAGCTACTATTGATGCTAATCAAACGTCGCAACAGCAGCCCCGGAGACAGCAGAAGACTTCGGATCAGAGGCTCCAAAAAGAGTACTCCTTCAAGGACGAAGATGTTCCAGCCATCTTCGAATCCCTCCTTGAAAATAACAAGATCAAGCTGCCACTGATCACGAATCAGGAGGAAGCTGACGATACTGCGGATCCGAAGTACTACGCGTATCACAGGAGGATCCTTCATCCCACTAAGGATTGCTTTACTCTCAAGAATAGCATCCAAACCTTGGTTGAAGCCGGCGTTATATCGCTCAATTAAGTCGAATGAAGACTCCGACAAGTATAAGAGTATAAATTGCTTCTCAATCTTCCGACCGGTATAAGAGGTTAAACTGCTCCCCGATACTCTAATAGGTATATGAGTCTAAACTATTTCCTTTCTTCCACGGGAAGTTCCTGGAGAGTGCCATGCGTGGTATTCTTAAGGATAACCCGATCATGCAGCTGATATAATGATAAACCCAGTTTCGCAAGAAAAGCTGAGGGTGGATGATTCATGTAACGGGAAGTTCCCGAAAGGATGTTACATGTAATTTTCTTAGGGATAACCTGATCATTACAAATTAGATGATAAACACTAAACCCCCACTGTGATTTATATGAGTCAACACTCCTGTTGTGATTTGCACTCTCACTATCTACTTGGTCAAACCTTCCTACAGTTAGGGCCACAACCAAAATCCCCTCTCGATTCCTTCAATAAACGTGAGGCCTATACATTGAGCGATCAAACCTTTCTACAATTAGGATCATCTCAAACCTCCTATTCGGTCAAACCTTCCTACAGTTAGGACCAAAACCAAAATCCCCTCTCGATTCCTCCAATGAGCGAGAGGTCCACTTTCAAATCGAGTGATCAAACCTTCCTATAGTTAGGATCACCTCAAACTCCCTCTTGGTCAAACCTTCCTACAATTAGGGCCAAAACCATAATTCACTCTCGATAAACGAGGAATTCACCTTTAATTCGATAATCAAACCTTCCGACAGTTAGGATTATCCGAATCTGTCCGATTCTCGGAGTGGAGATCCCACTTCTAGTTTCACCTTTCTGGATTATGGGGGTGGAGATCCCACCCCGAGTTTCCTTTGCATCTGAAGATAGAATATAAAATTCTTCCTCTTCAGCTTTGGGAGATAGAATATAAAATTCTTCCTCTCCCGCATCGGGTTCGTCTTTTCCCTAAGAGAAGACACCACCTTTTCAACCCTCAAAATCCACGCCTTACAAGCATAGAAAGTTTATCCCGAATCCTAAGTAGGGATAAGTCTGCGCCTAACACGCGCTGCCAGTTTAGTCTTTCTCCGTAGAAAAAGACACCAGAGTTCGATTCTGGGGTATCCAATCCTAAAACCTAAGCAGGGATAAGTCTGCGCCTAACCCGCGCTGCCGGTTAGCTCTTAACCGTTAAAAAGAACACCCGCCCACATATTCAACATTGTGGCAGATTGTTATTAATAACACCAAAATCCATGCCTTACACGCATGTGGAATTTTATCCTGAATCCTAAGAAAGGATATACCGACGCCTAACACGCGTCGCTGGTTTAGTCTTTTACTGGCCAAGAAGACACCAGAACCTGATTCTGGGGATCTTTATCCCAAAGCCTAAGTAGGGATAAGTCAGCGTCTAATACACGTTGCTGGGTAGCCAATTCCCGTAACAATGGCAAAGTCTACGTATTCGAAGTCGTAGCAGCAAGTCTAAGGGAGTTCATTCCGTTAGCACAACGTCACATGCGGGACGGATTTAGACAATCCGCATGCTAGCCCGACTCAAACGGTAGTCGGTAAAGGCTAATCAAATCCGTTAAAGGCTGGGGGTTAGCCAAAAATCCTAAAATCAATGCCTAACACGCGTTGCCGGGTAGCCTATTCCCGTAACAAATGGTAAAGCCTATGTAATCGACATCATAGCACAAAGTCTCAGAGAATTCACTCTCTTAGCTCAACGTTACATGCGGGATGGATTTTAGACAATCCGCAAGCTAGCCCGACTCAAACGATAGTCGGTAAAGGCTCATCAAACCCGTTGATGGCTGAGAATTTGCCAAAAATTCTATAAATACGAGTCATTGACGCACCAGCTCCATTAGTTGGTCTCGTGACTTGAGCATCCAACAACTTCGGGATAAGATCCATATATGCAGACGAAACAACTGTAATAGTTGGTCCTGCAGCCCTAAATTTAAGACCGCCACGCTCCAATATCTTAAGAGCTTAAAACGGTGTATACTCCAGCAAACGTACGAGTATAAATTGTGTCAAACGCCGGACAACGCGTCACAATGAAGCTCAAACGCCGGACAACGTGTTGCAAATGAAGACTCAACGCCAACAATCGATGGTCGGTTCTATGTTGAAACAGCAAGCACGAGCTAAAGATCAAAAAATCAGGAATTGATTTTAAGTTCAAAATTCCGACAACGGTCAGACAATAAATGCAGCACCGGAACCCTTGCAGACATTCGACAAAACACCGAATAGCCTGGAGGATTGAAAGAATCAAGAATAGAAGCCATTCCAAGGTCCCGTTACACCGATTGAAGGTTGGGACAATCATATCCAAAGTAATCCAGACTCTTCTATAAAAGAATGAGGCTGAAATACTTTGGAGGGGGTATCTGTAGGTGTATGAAACTGCTTATAGGTCTCTTAACACAGCTCGACATGGTGATTCGACAAACCAACAAACCATCGGGCGATATATCCAAGCATGATCGTTAGACCACAACACGGAAGCCAAGTAAGACGGGACGAAGCGGATTAACGAGGCGACGAGGTTAACGAACCTCACGCAAACAACATAATACATCCAATCACGTGCCCAATCAAGCTAACAGGTCGATGAATCAACGAGTCATCCAACCGTAGAGTCCACCACATCAAACAAGATCGGGAGCAGACTCGAACTCGAACACCAAAGCGGATTTACTGTCAAATCAGAGTCCAGATCAACAATGAAGTTCGGATAAACCGCGAAACTGGAAAACGGGCGAAGAAGCAAACACCTGGAGGGCTCGGCCAAAACCGAGCCACTCCTAAGTGGCTCGGCCAAAGCCGAGCCACCTAGGTGGCTCACCGAGCCACCTCTTGGTGGCTCGGTGGCCGAGCCACCTAGGTAGCTCACCGAGCCACCTCTTGGTGGCTCGGTGGCCGGCCGAGCCACCTTCTTGGTGGCTCGGTGGCCGAGCCACTTAAGTGGCCGGCCAAGCCACCTAGGTGGCCGAGCCACCCAGATCTGGGCCCAGATCTGAGCCCAGATCTGCATTCAAATGCCTATAAATAGAGAAGGAGGGCTCATTGTTTAAAGGTTGGACTTTTGAGAGGTTGAAGGCTCAAGGTTGGATTTTTGTTGAACTTTTGAGGGGAAACTCTGCTTGATTGAGAACTCAACTTCGGAGTTTTGGAGCTTTGAAGACTCGGACTTTTCAGATTTGGTTCTTGGCGATCATCCACGTCAAACAAGGCAGAAGTTCGAGAGAGATCAGATCTGAGATCCACACGGTCATCCTCCGGATCAAAACTTGGTTTTTGATCCCGAGAAGAGTATCGATTTCGCTTAGTCGATTTCGCTTACTTAGGGCTATTATTTCCTTGGTGAAATAATCCCCTTGGCTGTTATTTCCTTTGTGAAATAACACCCGTCATACCGTGTATATCCGATCGGATCAAGATCGCGCGGTGGTCCACGGATTAACCCCGGCGCAAGCAAAGAACCCACACAAGCAAGAGACCGCAAAACAGGATCTTGTGATTTGTTCTAGAAAAGGAAAGTTGTAATCTTTTAAGATTTTTTGATTTTGTTGTAACCGGATCTTATAGAAAGACCGGATCTTTTGTAACCGATAAACTGTTGCTCAAGAAAACAACGACATCAATGAAAACAATTTTTCCCGCGAACAGTTCCTACAAGGCCAATTAATGCTCTCGCTGTTGAGGTGATCTATCCAGCTGTTCTTTTGGCACACGG
Organism: Asparagus kiusianus; assembly: GCA_022839385.1. Taxonomy (NCBI): domain Eukaryota; kingdom Viridiplantae; phylum Streptophyta; class Magnoliopsida; order Asparagales; family Asparagaceae; genus Asparagus; species Asparagus kiusianus. The sequence continues at coordinate 124,665 of BQKN01063193.1, forward strand.
GTGTAGGCGTATAAAATTGCCTATGGGTCCCTTAGCATAGCTCGACACAAGAAATCGACAAATCAACGGACGTTCGAGCAACGAAGCGGACTAACGAGGCTACGAAGCCAACGAACCGTACACAAGCAACGGAATACGTTCGCATGTGGAATCGATCCAACGGTTCGGAAAATCAACGAGTCGTCCAACAACAAAATAGGATTTGTACTCAAACACCAAGGCGGAAATACTACCAAATAAAGACACGGGCTATCAAATCAAAGTCCGGGCGAATCAAACGAAGAACCGAAAGACGGAAAACACCGGAAAACGACGAAACACGACACACCCGGGGACTCGGCCTGAACCGAGCCACCCTGGGGTGGCTCGGCAAGCCGAGCCACCTTGGGGTGGCTCGGCATGAGCCGAGCCACCCCAAGGTGGCCGGGTGTTCCCCCCCTCCCTCTTGTGCACGCGGGCACAGTTCAGGTATCCTATAAATAGGGGGGGTGGTTGTTCATTTGAGAGGACTTTTTCTGAAACTTCTGAAGAGCCAAAACTCTGCCGGATTGCGACCTCAACTCGGAATTGTGAAGGCTTGAAGACTTGGATACTCAGATCTACGTCATCCTACTCCGGATCTAAGCTTGGTTCTTAGATCCCGAGATTTGAGCGAGCGTTTCCTTGGTGAAACGATCCCTCCCGGCTATTATCTCCTTGGTGGGATAATACCCGTTATACCACGTAGATCTGTTCGGATCGAGATTGCGCGGTAGTCCACGGTAATCAACCCCGGCACAGGCAAACAACCCACGCAAGCGAGGGACCATAAAACAGGAAACTCGTGATTTGTTCAGAGAGAATTGTAATTTTTATTTCTTTATTTTGATTTTCATTGTAACCGGCTCTTATAAAAAGACCGGATCTTTGTAAACGCATAAAGTTGTTATCAAAGTTGTAATGAAATCATTAATGAAGAAGAACACAATTTTCCACGCGAACAATCTGGCGACCACAGTGGGAGCCACCGATCTCGCTGCCGAGATCGGAGTGTCGCAGCCGCGGATCTCGATCCCGGTCATGGAAGAGGTCGAGTATGAATTCGACCAGCAGAAATACGAGGAGTACGTGTCCTCGTCCGGATCTACCTCCTCCCCCAAGTCCAAGAAGTTTCAGAAGTTCTCCTCCAGGAGAAAAGTCCGTTGGTGTGATGAAGTTGAAGCCACCAACGACGACCTCACCCCAATCGACGCCGAAGCTACGTTGAGTGAGGCCCTACCGACCTCAAAGAAGGTCAAATCTGCCATTGAAGGCGTGGTGACTCTCTCCAAGAGAGCCCGCCAGAGGCAGCGTCAACGCCTCGCGAAGCAATTCGCCAAGGCCATGGAGTCCGTTGACGGGGTCTGCTACCATACGGATCTGAAGAACAAACGAGGCAAACAGCCTTAACAGCAAGTGAAGGGTGGTTCCTCCAAACCATCGACAATGGAGTGGGTCCGTGTCAAACGAAACCGCTCGACACTGGAGGAGCGCATCCGCAAACGGCGCGCGTTGTCGGCGCAAGCACGGGCCAAAGCTGAAGAAGCCCGTCGGAAGTTGCAGAAGGAGGTGGTCAAAAAGCCGCCACCAAGTCGCAAGGTTTGGAGGCCAAAGTCTGAAGCAGCGGTTCAGACCAAGGAGCAACAACCGTAGCCTCCGAAAAATCAACACCCGGCAAATCAATCCAAACAGCCGGTAATTTCTACAACTGCTCCGGGAGATCCCGCAGGACCATCCCAGAAGAGAAAATCAGTTTTGGAGCGCCTCGGCCCACTTCCGAAGGAACGAGGTAAAGCTCCAGTCCAAGAACGCTTGGGACCAATGAAGAAATCCCAACCAATGCAACACACTGGGGGTCACCGCAACCCTCAACACTTGGAGAAAACCGCGGCACCCAAGCGCACAACTTTGCGCATAGAAGTGCAAGAGCCCGCTGAAGATTCACGCCCACAAAGGCGTGTTTCGAGGCGTGTGACTCTGGATGGTCCGAAGAAGACAATTATTCCTCAGAAGGAAACGTTGTTATCTGATGACGACAACGTTATACCTGAGAGATCGTGCCAACACACGATAGCTTGCTCCGACCTTCAAACGGACGAGCTGTACTATCGTGCCGGGGGTACGAGTAAAACCAGAAAGAGGAGCCCTCGAAGGCTCGAAACACAATGTTCTTGTTCGAAGCTCATTCGGGCGGTACTCTCTGAGTGCAACTGCGTCAAGGCAGTCCCTGAGAGAGTCTCTGTGTTTGAAAGACTCAGCAATGGAACGCCAAAACCAAGGCATAGGCGTTTCAACGAAGAAGGAAGATGGTCGAAGATGGTGAGCATTCAAGGGTCACCGCAAATATGACCAGCACAGGAACATCGACTCAGGATAACCCCGAGGCGGTTCCAGAAATATCCCGACGTGTAACTCGTCTACAATCCGGGGCTATCATTCGCGCGACGTATGGTAGAATTCGAACAAGAGTACCTTCGGGAGATGAAGAATCAGATGCTGGCTCAGCAGTGGCGTCTGATAATACAGTGTCCAGTGAAGGACAACCCCGCGAGGCGTTTATGATAAACGCGGAGCAAGTGGCCAAGATGCTTGAAGATGCCATGGCCAAACAACAGGAGACCTTTCGGTTCGAAATGCAAATGGCTATGCAGAACATGAGAGAGATGCATGACCAACAGCTCCAAGCATTGAGGAATCAACAAGGCGAACCCTGGAAGATGAGGACACAAATGAGGGTCACAATGCTAACAACCCTCCCATCAACCCAGGGGGTGGTAATGAAAATGCTAGCGAAGACACAGGTGAAAGCCTGAAAATTAAAAATCTCGAGAGCAAGATCAACACATTGATCTCTGCTCAAGAGACGAAAAAGACGGGCATTCCTTGTCCATACCCAAGAGAGTGGGAATCAATCCCATATCCGGCGAAGTTCAGTCTAATTAACTTCACGCCGTTTAATGGGATGGGTTCCCCTACTTAGCATTTGATCTATTTCAAATCGCACTTGGGAGTCATCTCTGGTAATGAATCTCTGATGGTGTGGTCATTCGTCGGCACTCTTCGCGGAGCTGCCTTCGATTGGTATCGTCGCCTCAAGCCAGGAAGCATAAACAGCTGGGACGACATGAAGACTAAGTTCCTCGCGAATTTCTTCGACGACGACACCGAAATCTCTATCGGATCGTTGCTCGATGAGAAGCAGAAAGACGAGGAGCTAGTCGACACCTTCGTAAAGAGGTTCCGCAACAAGGCGATGAATTGTCGGGACCCGATCACCGAGGAATTCATCCTCCAGACCTGCCACAATAACCTTTCGCTGGATGTGTTGGAAGCAATGGGCACCGCACCATCCAAGACTTGGAAGGATTTGAAAGTCCGAGGGGAACAAGCTGAGCGTTTCCTTAGGAGAAAGAAGGTGGAGAGAGGCCAACAGGCAACAAATCCTCCGAAGCAGAACTTCAACCAGAAAGGGAAAGGTAAAGCTCATGTTAATGCTGTTGATGCTAACCAGACTTTTCAATTGCAACCTCAGCAACAGCAGCAGCAGCGAGCGCCACAACAATCGCAGCCGCATTGGCAGCAACGGTCTCAGAAGCAAAAGTCTTCGGAGCCGAGGTTTCCCAAAGTATACTCCTTCAAAGATGATGAAGTTCCCGGCATCTTCAAGTACTTGTTGGAGAACAACAAAATCCAGTTGCCGACGATCGTGGATCATGAAGGAGCCACTAAGGTGACGGACCCGAAGTACTGCGCGTACCACAGAGCGGTCCACCACCCAACGAAGTCTTGCTACCACCTCAAGGATAAGATCCAAGCCTTGATCAACGTAGGGGTCATAACTCCGAAACCGGCTAAGAATGTGGGAGCAAACGCAGTGTCGATTAGTTTTGGATCAGTGCCTACAACTTGGTTTGAGCCGAAGCGCGTCACCAAAGTCGGGATGAAGACGGTGAATGACGACCCGCACGGACAACGCCAAAAGTGACTTGTGCCTCACACAGCCCCAAACGGTGAAATTCTCTGGGTACACCCCGACCTGATTGAAGATGAACAATGGGCCGGATCGTCATCCAAGAAGAAGTCCAAAGGGAAAGGCAAGTCTTGTTACGAGTTTCTGCCATCCCAGGAGAAGATGACGAAAGAATCCCCGCTTTCCCACTTTCCGACGAGGAACAGGAGGTCTTTGCGACCCGGAGTGGAAATGAATACCACTTCAAATATCCATCCCCTGGCGATCAATTTTCTGAGCAGGGGGTGACAAAACGAGGACCAGCCAAGACTCTCACAGAGCTGGGGGTGATTGTAGTTCCCAAACCGGTTGAAGATGCTCGACGACAGCCGGTTGACAAACAGAAAGAAAAGAGGCCCGAGGAGGTTCAGAATCCGAAGCAGTCTCGTTTCAGTCGTCCGATTGGAAAGGACAAACCGGAGAGTTCAAAAAATCCGTGTGCCTTCGACATCATGGCTTAGCTAGCCAATATTCCAGCGCGGATAACGCTGTACGAGTTGCTCCGATTGTCCAAGGAAACTAGAGAAGCCTTGCAAGAAGCCTTGGCCGATTCGGAGGCATTCCTCACCAGGATCAAACCAGCTCCCGAAGAACTGGAAATGTTAGCCCAACAGTGTAATGTGGCGGCCAAGAATCTTCCCTGCATCACCTTCACCAAAGAGGACATGCAGACGAAGAATTCAAATCATGATCGGCCCTTGTATTTCGTCGGGTACATCGGCTCCAGTGAGGTCAACCGAATTCAAGTGGATCCGGGTTCCGCTGTGAGTATTATGCCACTTCGCTTAATGCACAGCCTTGGCATTCCAGTCAGCAAGTTGGCATCTACGGGCACAGTCATTTACGGATTCAACACCAGCGGGTCAAGACCTTTGGGGAAAATCCGGATAAAGTGCCAGATGGGCGATCTGAAAACGGAGGTCACGTGCTACGTGATTGATGCTGAGACATCCTATAACTTACTATTGGGTCGGCCTTGGATCCATAGTAATGTTATAGTTCCCTCCACTTTACATCAGTGTCTGAAATATATCGACACTGATGGAAGGGTTAGGACGGTGGTCGCGGATAAACAACCATTTAAAGGGTATGAGAATTACTTTACAGATTCTCTCCTTTATGGTAATGAATCCGATACGGAACCATCGATCCAGGGCACGGACAGCAGAGAAGAAGCTGATTCCGAGGCCGGATTCGATTACAATGGTGGTTTTGTTCTAAATGACATTGTACCCTTTGTAATCAATCTCGATGACGAACAGTCATCAGATGGCGGTTGTAACTGGCAACTTGCCGATATTGAAATAAATCGTGATTTAGAGTATTACTTTTCTCTTAATGATGCGATAAAGGGATTATACGATAATCCCGAGTTATGTATGCCGCTCCGATCTTCTTATGTAACGAAAAAGCGTCCCCAGCATTCTTTCGGAACAACTCGGATTATTCCTGCCAAAACAGGAGGACAAAAAGAAGTGATCTACGGTAAAGGAGAAAGTCTTCCGTTGCTAGATCATTTCCTAAGAGAAGATGAAGACGACGACAAATCTGGTCTGCACTTATCAAAGTATAGTCCGGAAGCACGTACGCTCATGGAAAAACAAGGATACGACTTTACACTCGGAGAAGGTTTATACTTCGATCGAGGTTCCCGTGTCCCAGTCAAAATGGCATATGTCCCAAAAGCGAAACCGGATAATTATTACCGTCACAAGAGAGGCCTAGGCTATGTCTCATCAGATGACGAATGTGGTTGGCAAATCATCGATCAAATTGCTAACAAAGCTAAGGATGGGTACTTGCCAGACTCTTCAGCTGAGGATTCCGACACAAGTTTGGGAGAAATGTTCAAAACCTTAATGTCGAACATGACTACAGCTGATCCATCTACAATGGAGGATGACGATCAAATGCAAACATGGGAGGACCCATGGGTTCATCACCTAAACATGCAATATGGTGATAGGTTCGAGCAAAGAGAGCCACCCACCGAAGACGAAGTAGTCTAGATCAATATGGGTGATGAAGCCAATCCAAAGCCCATATTCATCAGCGGTAGTCTTCCCCCAGATGAAAAGGAGGAATTAATTGCCTTGATCAGAGAGTATATCGATGTCTTCGCCTGGAACTATGAAGACATGCCAGGGCTTGACCCCAATGTGGCAATGCACCGCCTCGACATCAAGCCGGATGCCAAACCTGTCAAGCAACAGCAAAGACGGTTTCGTCCACAGATTATGGAAGCCATCGAGACTGAGGTTAAGAAGTTGATCGACTCAGGATTCATCCGAGAGGAACAACATCCAGACTGGTTAGCCAACATCGTTCCCGTCATGAAGAAAAATGGCAAGATCAGGATTTGCATCGACTTCAGGAATCTGAACGAAGCATGTCCAAAAGACGATTTTCCTCTCCCGATCACGGATGTCATTATTGACAATACATGTGGATTCGAAAGAATGTCCTTCATAGACGGCTTTTCGGGTTATAATCAAATCAAGATGCACCCGGACGACGAGAAACATACAGCATTCAGAACGCCCCTCGGTATCTTCTGCTATACGGTGATGCCTTTCGGTCTGAAGAATGCAGGTGCTACATACCAACGAGCAATGACTAAGATTTTCCAGAAACATCTCAGGAAAACGGTGGAATGCTATGTTGATGATTTGGTGGTAAAGAGCCGCAACAAAGAAGATCATATCAAAGACTTGAGAACGATGTTTGATCTTATGCGGAGTCATCAATTGAAGATGAATCCCACAAAATCCTTCCTCGGAATATCCAGCGGAAAATTCCTTGGATTCGTCGTCACCACTAAGGGTATACACATTGACCCAGACAAGGTGAAAGCGATAAATGAATTGCAACCCCCGAGGAATCTAAGAGAACTCAGAGGATTGCAAGGGCGTTTAGCTTACATCAGGCGGTTCATCTCGAATCTTTCCGGGAAATGCCAACCATTTTCTACGCTAAACAAGAAGGGCGTATCATTTATTTGGGATGACGCTTGCCAGAAGGCATTCGAAGATATCAAGGCATATCTGATGAATCCCCCTGTTCTTGTTGCACCAAAATCAGGTAAACCGTTCTTGATTTACATCAAGGCGATGAACCATTCGATAAGTGCTTTATTAGCACAAGACGATGATAATGGTCATGAACAGGCAGTCTATTATCTAAGTCGGACCTTGATAGGCGCCGAGTCTCGATACCCGATGATCGAGAAAGAATGTCTCGCATTGGTGTTTGCGGTACAGAAAATGCGACATTACTTAGTTGGCCAGACGATTTACGTCATCGCTAATGTTAATCCGGTACAGGTATTCATGACTCAACCGGGTTCGATGAATTGGCGGTTAGCAAAGTGGGCCCTTCTTTTGTCCCAGTATGATCTGCACTTCAAACAGCAGAAGTCGGTCAAAGGACAAGCGATTTGTGATCTTTTGGCGGCAAGCCCGACAACAGATACAGTTGAGGTATATGATGATTTACCAGATGAAACCCACGAGGTTAATACCACATCACACCAACAAGTATGGCAATTATACTTTGATGGTGCTTCGAGAGCAGTTAATAAGGCAGTAACCCCTGGATGTCCTAGGGTCACTTCCGGAGTTGGAGTTGTCTTAGTTTCCCCAGGGAAGCACATGATGCCCCGAGCTTATTCGCTGACGAATCCATGTTCCAATAACGTAGCCGAGTACAACGCGCTCATCATTGGACTCAGTTTCGCCAAAGAGCTGGGGGTCGAGTATCTCGAAGCTTTTGGGGACTCTCAATCGATAGTCAACCAAGTTCGTGGAGAGTATGAAGTCAGGAACCCAGATCTGATTCCGTACCACCAGGAGGCCGTCAGAATGGCAGATTCTTTTGAAGAATTCTACATCGAATACATCCCACGTCTCCAGAACGCTTATGCGGATGCACTGGCAGCACTAGCAGTATCACTTGCGCAACCGCCCGAAACTGAACTGCTAGTCACAGTAAGATCACACCAACTCTGCATACCCATATACGATATGGAGGTTGAAGAGGAGGATGATAAAAATGGAAAAGCCAAAGAGGTGAACTCAACCCAAATCGGGTCTGAGTCCCGAGATTGGCGTTTTCCCATTATTGATTACGTCCAATACGGCATTTTACCAGAGGACGCAAAAGAAAAAGAATCTATTCGCCGAAGAGCTCCGCGGTTCTTTTACAATACCGAGACCCGTACGCTATATCGCCGGGGGTATGATGATTTGCTTCTCCGATGCCTTTCGAACGAAGAAGCAAAAGAAGTTCTTAAGGAAGCACATGAAGGAGAATGCGGTGCGCATCAGCCTGGTCCCAAGCTGTATGATCGAATCAGAAGAATGGGATATTTCTGGCCAACAATGGTTCGTGACGCGATCGAGTACGCCCAAGAATGTCATGCTTGTCAAGTGCATGCAAATTATATGCACCAACCTCCGGAGCAATTGCACACATCAACCACGTCTTGGCCATTCGAGACATGGGGTATGGATATTGTCGGTCCTATCTTTCCTCCTTCAGTCAAAGGTGATCGATTTATTCTCGCTATCACCGACTACTTTTCAAAGTGGGCTAAAACCATTCCGCTTAAAGAAGTGAAGACGAACAACGTCATCAACTTCATCAAGCATCACGTCATATACCGACACGGCGTGCCGAGGTGGATCATTCATGACAACGGTCCGCAATTCATAAGCAACGCCTTCAGCAGGTTTTGTGACAAATTCAAAATTCAGGATGTTTCGTCGACAGCTTATTACCCAGCTGCGAACGGATTAGCTGAGGCTTTCAACAAGACGATCATCAAGATCCTGTCAAAGCTTGTGAAGACCAATAAGCGAGATTGGGACGATAAACTCGGCGAAGCGCTCTGGGCTTATCGCACCACAATACGCACTCCTACAAGAGCCACTCCATATTCTCTGGTGTACGGATGTGAAGCTGTGCTACCGTTAGAGATTCAAATCCCCTCCCTTCGGATCGCTCTCACAACGGAGATGACGACCGAAGAACATCATCAAAAACGTCTAGAGGAACTCGAAAGGCTGGTCGAAAAGCGCTTGGAGGCCCAACAACACATCGAGTTCTACCAGGCTAGGATATCCAGGGCTTTTGACAAAAGAGTCCGCCAAAGAAGCTTCAAGGAAGGAGATCTGGTCCTCGCTGCTCGCCGACCAATAATCCTCACCTCCAAGAAGAAAGGTAAATTCGAACCTAAGTGGGAAGGACCGTTTGTAATAGACACAGTCTATTCGAACGGCGCTTATCGCTTAATTTCTCTAGAGGGTGACAGGCAATTAATGTCAATAAATGGGAAGTTTTTGAAAAAGTACTATCCCTAGTATGTTCAGGACAACTCATTTATCGGGAAGTTCCTTGAAGAATATTACACTTAATATTCTAAAGGATAACCCAAGTTCACACCACCAAAATCCCTCACTGATCAATTTCAGTTGACAGTGAGTTCACCAAAAAGGTCCAATCTCAATTCGGAGTCCCCTTTCGATAAACGAAGGAACTCTCTTTCTTTTCTCTTTGGTTCAACCCTTTCATGGTTATAACCGAAGCTAAAATTTCACTTCGATAAACGAAGAACTCTTTTTTTGATCAGATAACCAATCCTATAAAAGGTAAGCTTATCTAGATCTTCCGGATTCTCGGAGTGGAGACCCCACTTCTAGTTTCCTTCTTGCACTGGAAATAGAATATAAAATTCTTCCTTTCCAGAAACAAGGAATAGAATATAAAATTCTTCCTTCCTTATTCAGGGAATAGAATATAAGATTCTTCCTTCCCACACCAACTCCTTTTCCAAAACTTATAAAATTAGGATTCATCCTAGGAAGTTTATCCCGAATCCTAAGCAGGGATAAGTCTGCGCCTAACACGCGCTGCCGGTTTAGTCTTTTTCCGATTGAAAAAGACACCAGAGTTCGATTCTGGGGTATCTTATCCTGAAACCTAAGTAAGGATAAGTCGACGCCTAACACGCGCCGCCGGTTAGTTCTTAACCGTTTAAAAAGAACACTCGTCCACATATTCAACATTGTGGCAGGTTGTTATTAATAACACCAAAATCCATGCCTTACACGCATGGGGAATTTCATCCTGAATCCTAAGAAAGGATATGCCGACGCCTAACACGCGTCGCCGGTTTAGTCTTTTTCCGATTGAAAAAGATACCAGAGTTCGATTCTGGGGTATGTTATCCCGAAGCCTAAGTAGGGATAAGTCAGCGCCTAACACGCGTCGCCGGGTAGCCTATTCCCGTAACAAGTGGTAAAGTCTATGTATTCAACATCATAGCACAAAGTCTCAGAGAATTTAATCTCTGAGCACAACGTTACATGCGAACGGATTTAAACAATCCGCATGCTAGCCCGACTCAAATGGTAGTCGGTAAAGGCTAATCAAATCCGTTTAAGGCTGGGGGTTAGCCAACAACCCTAAAGTCAACGCCTAACACGCGTCACCGGGTAACCTATTCCCGTAACAAGTGGTGAAGTCTATGTATTCAACATCATAGCACAAAGTCTAAAGAAGTTCATTCCTTTAGCACAATGTCACATGCGGAACGGATTAAAACAATCCGCATGTAAGCCCGATTCAAACGGTAGTCGGTAAGAGCACATCAAATCCGTTGAAGGCTGAGGATTTGCCAAAAATCCTAAGTCAACGTCTCATACACGTTGCTGTTTAGTCTTTTCACAGGAGAAAGACGAAGTCTACGTATTCAATATCGTAGCACTAAAAGAGTTAACTCTTTTAGCTTAACGTCACGTGTGGAACGGATTTAGACAATCCGCACGCTAGCCCGACTCAAACGGTAGTCGGTAAAGGCTAATCAAATCCGTTAGAGGCTGGGGGTTGGCCAAAAATCCTAAAGCCAACACCTCACACGTGTCGCCGGGTAGCCTATTCCCGTAACAATGGCGAAGTCTATGTATTCGACATCATAGCACAAAGTCTCAGAGAATTCAATCTCTGAGCATAACGTTACATGCGAACGGATTTAAACAATTCGCATGCTAGCCCGACTCAAACGGTAGTCGGTAAAGGCTAACCAAATCCGTTGATGGCTGAGGGTTTGCCAAAAATCCTATGAGTATTGTGGTCAATCATTTCAAACGGAATGACGAATCATAATAAAGATAAAAAGGAAATTCACTAAAAGAGTCAAGAGTCAAAACACTCAGCAAACAAAATCACACATCAAGCCCGTGGCTAAAAATCTGCTGACTGAACTTAGACAGCTTATTATCATAAGCTTGGCTAAGGTCAGCTCTAATGGACTCCTCGGTAGCGGCAGAGGTCTTCGCAGCAGTCTCCTCTGTCTCAACCAGCTCCTGCTTTAAGGATGTCAGCTCGTCAGATAAAGCAGTGCAGGTCTGCTGATCATGTCCTCTCATCATCTGGAGAATACCCAAGGTCTCCTCTTTCTCGCGGAGTTCTCTTCTGAGCTGGTCTATCTGGGTCTCACAAGAGACGATGGAAGAGTCAAGCTCGGCAAGGGAAGATAATCTGGTAGCAAGGCCGGTCTCAACTCGAGCTACTCGATCTCGCCGCACCTGAACCTCAAGACTAGCAAGAACCTGAGTCTCGCGCAGTGACTGTAAACGGGTCTCCAGCTCAGTAGCGATAAATGAAGAGACACCGGTATCTCGAAGCTCACGAAACATCTGGAGCTCATGCTCTAAGCAGTCAAGATCGTCAACTATGGCTTTCGCCAAGTCTGGATATCCTGCTTCCCTTATCAAGTTGATTCTGGAATTAAGGAGAGGTTTAAACTGGTGAAGGGAAAGTCCGCCATGGAAGAGCTTGCCGATCATAGCATTCACAAAGGAGAAGAAGGAACGAACTTCTATGCAGATGACGACCTTGTCAGGATCGTCGTCAGATAACAACTCCTTCACTAAGACATGAAGACGAGAAGAGCGCCCTACACAAAAAAGGGAGAAGTCCGTCAAAAGTCTTAATAAGAAAAAGGAATAACACTCTTCAATGAGTTAACTTATACCTTCTTCCCCTTGAGCCGCTGGGGGTAGTGGAGGTGTAACGGCTGTAGGTACATCAACTGGTGTAGTTGGTCTCGCAGCCGGCTCAACAGGGTCTTTCTCAACAAAAGTTCCTGCCAGATTCAATACAGAATTCGCAGAGGCGTTACATTATAGTTGCATTAGTCAAAATTGGCTAGTCCTATAATCAACTCAGAAAGAGGCACATACCTTCAAAGGAACCATCCTCTAGCGAAGGCGGGCTCAGAAAACATATCCCCAGGTAACTGATCATCGATCTGAGGAGAGCTATATATGTAGCGCATCATAGGAGTGTCCGCAAACAAGCTTCACTCGTCAAAATCATCAATGGAGAAATCTGACATAAAAAGATATAAGTGCCAAAGAAGAGTGAAGAGACTACAACTAATGGAAATGAGTTACCTCTCACGGGTGCATCAGCCTCTTCATTTCCAGGATTCGCCTCCTGCAAATTATCTGAAGAAGCAAGAAGTAGAGGACAGTTAGAGGATACACGAATTCATTTGTGTATTATCTAAAGAAATACAGTGTCAGTGTCAGATGTACCTGGATTCACGGAATCGGGTCCTACATTGATCTCCTCTCTAATGTCAGCAACCCCTGTAGGCCTCTCTACATGAGGTAGTGGGTCAGACTCATCGGTAGATACGGGAATGGGATCGGGACTCATCTCATTCTCTCCACGCACTCCTATATAGAGATGGAAGAGCATGAGTCAATGTTCCGAATAACCAAGAGAATGGTTCACAGGATGGATATTACCTCCGTCACTGGCAGGATCATCGCCAGCCAGGTCCATATCAGAAGCTCGGGAAGCTACACGCGGCTTACGGGCTAATCTCTTCCGCCTAGCAATGGGGATCGAAGGTCTCGCCTGGGGAGGAGGACAGAACTCTCCATCCTGATCAACTGTGGTCCCTGAAACATCAAACCATAGTCAGTTTCAACACTTCTGGAAGATAGAAGTAAAAGATGAATTGCAAACCTCGCTCGGAAAAGTCATCATAATCTTCGGGATCCCCGCCTGAAGCCTCGTCTGTGGAATAGAATGTCCTCTGGCCCTCTTCATCAATTCGGCGAGTCTTGTTCCGCGCCCTCTGTGCTCGAGCGTTCTCCCGAATCCTAAGGGAATCAATCTGAGAAGCCTCCTCAGCCTCTATCTCTGCAATCGGCTTCACGGGGACAGTCTTGTTAGCTGCTAGTAACCACTTGCAGCTCAAGAAAGTGAGGTTCAACTGCCGATCAATACTCGGGAGACTGAACTTAGCACCAGTACAGCCAGTCACGGTCCACAACCATGCACGGAGACCGTCTACCAAACCACTATGGGTCCGAAACTGCTGACGAGGACTCCCGATGTAGAGCTGATCATAGCTAAACTAGCGAGCGAATCGGCAGGGTAGATATGGCTCTATGAAGCACTGATCCCTCACCCGAAAAGTCAGATAACCAGGCCTAATATTCACCAGCCAATTGAAGCAGCCAATGTCTAAGTGAGTCCGATACTCTCTCGGCCTCTCATCATCTATCAAGCACTCGCCGTACCGGCCGGAGAACTGCGGAAAACAAGTGGAGAATGCCCAACACTTGTGGACCTGCAGCTGCTGTCTGACATCAGAAAATCCTCGACCCTCCCATCTGCCATTCTCAAGCAACTGTAGTAGGGGAACGGAGTGATCTGTGGCGTTTGGCACCGACATCATATCCGAGCGGTGGAGGACGAACCAGGCCATCAGATAAGCGTACGGAAGCTCCAACTTAAGAGTGGGAATCTGACCTGGCAAATCGGTCTCCTTCCGTGTGAAGGCACTAGAAAGCTGTCGAAGTCCTCGGTGAATATTAGCCACCATCACCGGAAGAAGTGAGAGTTCTTTTTTGTAAGCAAGCTGAACTACTGGATAGAGTACCTCCAAGGGCAAGGCGTCGCCAGACTGGTATGGAACCATGCACTTCTTCAACCAGATAGCAAGAAAGCCGGCAAGAAGAGTCATCGGTCGGATCGGTGTGGTCGCATGCCATAAGAAAGATCTGAACTTGGTCTTCGCAGGGAAGCCACCCTCAGGACTGCTAGTGGTATAAGAACGAGCATCAATCTTCTTCAACAGACTGTTCACCTCTGAAGGAGTGAGTGGAGCCAACTCACAAATATCCTCGCCAGAACGGTTCTCCAAGTTCTTGAACAAATAGTTCGCAAACTGCTTCAGACTCACGGAGGCCTTGGTCCTTTTTGCTAAAGGCTCAGACTGTGCCAAAGCAATGTGATAATGACAAGCGAGATCCCATAGAGTCTCATAGCGATTAGGCATGCGATCCTTCAACTGGTCCAATTCATGATTAGAGGGAAAGTACTCCTGGTATAACATCTGTCCCATGGGCAAGCCAGAAATCCTGTGCATCTCGTGAAGAGCCAAGCCCAACTCCCCCTGCCGGGTCAGAAAAGTGTTCGAGTCTGGATTATATAGCTCGAACAAAGCACAGAAATGTCTCAAACTGACAGGCAAGCCATACATGGTGGCACGAACAGCTGCATACAAACCGCAAGCGTGCAACTCCTCGCTCCATCGGCTCAAGACATATGTCGTCATGCGACTCCACCAAGACTTGTCCAAAGAGTGGACCCAACCATAAATCCTGTGACGAGTCGCAGGCATCTCCCGTCCTAGGGTAGCGAGGCGATTCCTCAAGGTCGAGGTAGTGGCGAGAAACTCGTTACGTGGTGGTGCATCTAGTCCCAACACTCCGGGATGCAATCCAATGATATGACTCCTGTTCGAGCCAGGAGCTGCCTGATGCGTGACGTAGCCGCAATGGACGCTCACATGATCCTCCGTCAAGCGCCACGACATCTCCCGTGTCACAGCCTGATGCCTGAGCTCAGTCAATGAGCGATGCCGAGGAATCTCCGGCAAGTATATGAAGCCATTGCCGGTCTTATGGAGCCAATGCTCAGCATCAATGAATACGGCTTCTGGGTCATCGACAGAATCACCAAATAGGAAATCGCTCTTCCGAAGAGGCTGAGTAGAGCTGGCGTCCTTCACAAAAGGCGCATCTGTGATCAGCTGACGAATAGCCCGATGACCACCTTCCCTCACCACTTGGGCAACCTCAGTCGACGTGCCCGAAGCAAACTGAGGAGTAGCTGGAATAGGAGAAGGATCGTCGGAGGTCGAGTAATACTCGCCACGACGCCCACAGACTGCATGGGACGAGAATGATCCAGAAGGGTACCCCACTGCAAAATAGACAGTTAAACACTGGTTAGTTTTGATTATAAAAGGAAATTGAACTCATCTTACAAATAGTTAAGATAGAGTCATTGCCTTATAAAGGGTGAGACGATTTGGCCACATTGTGCAATCACAACACAGGGTATGTTGATAATATATCCCTGCCTTATAAAGCGCAATGTAGCGTCAAATCGCCCCCTTTATTTTTGAGATATGGTTTTGACCAAGCAAAACATATCTTTGAAGCGTCGATCCTCACCAAGGAGAATCAAGGCTCTTCCCGATTGCCTCGCCAAGGAGAACAACGTGGGGTAAAAAGGACCAATTTACAAATTTCCAAGAAGATAGGGACTAATTTGTAAATTTCCAAATACTGCCAAAAATAGCTCACCAGCATAGGAGGGAGGCGCGCCATCAGCCAACATAGCAGGGGAACGACCTCTCGAAGAACGCGACATGACAAGCTGCAAAATAAATTAAAAGAGGTCAGATCTAGAAAAAAGATCATTTTTTTATCAGATCTACCCCCCTGAAAGATTAACTCGAGGTGCCATATCATAGTTTTAACCCCCACATACGATCCCACAAGTACATAAATTAAATTGAGCATGAAAAAAATTGTGGAGGATTTACCTGAAGAAAGGCTCAAGATCCAATAAAGATGAGGTCTTTTAGGAAACTTTCACCACGCGCTCGAGGGGCCTGAGAGGGATTTCAAAGAATGGCTTTTTGAGGGATTTTTCAGTCCAAGATCCAAAGGAACCCTAGATCTAGGACAAATATCAAGATTTGAAGACGAAAGAGTGCTCGAGGGAAGAGAAAAGGCAAAAAGAGGACAAGGGGGGGCCGGCCCTAGAAAAAAGAGAAGGAAAAGAAGAAAAAGAAGGAAAAATGGACCCTTTTATAGGTTGGGCCAAGTTGAACCGGACCGGACCAAGTTGAACCGAACCAGACCAGTCCAAATTAGTTCAAAAGAGGCCGAATCAAGCGTCAAAACGACTTCAAATCAACTGAGGGTCCCATCCTTGGTTTATTCCTGTCTCTCCCACACATTCGGAAGGAACGGAAGAAATCTTTTGAGCCAAATTACTGCCTTTTTTGGCTCATTTTCAAGCCGGTTCAGCTTATTTTGAGCACGGAAATACTCCAATAAGATATACGAGTATAAACTATTCCCTATCTTTATTGAGAAGTTCCTGGAGAATATTTTTCTAAAAATATTCTTAAGGATAACTCAATAACACGACGCCAGACAACGCGTCGCAAATGAAGACTCAACGCCAACAATCGAGGGTTAGTTGTACGTCGAACCAATGAGCACGAGCTAAAAGATTGGAAAATCAGGAATCGACTTCAAGTTCAAATTCCGACAATGGTCAGACAATAAATGCAGCACCAGAATCCTTACAAGCATTCGACAAAGCACCGAATAGCCTGAAGGAGTGAAGGAATACAGAACAAAAGTCGTTCCAGGTCCCGTTACACCGACAAGGAGTAGGGGCAATCATATCCAAAGCATTCCAGACTCTTCTATAAAAGAATGAGGCTGGAACACTTTGGAGGGGGTATCTGTAGGCGTATAAAATTGCCTATGGGTCCCTTAGCATAGCTCGACACAAGAAATCGACAAATCAACGGACATTCGAGCAACGAAGCGGACTAACGAGGCTACGAAGCCAACGAACCGCACACAAGCAACGGAATACGTTCGCATGTGGAATCGATCCAACGGTTCGGAAAATTAACGAGTCGTCCAACAACAAAATAGGATTTGTACTCAAACACCGAGGCGGAAATACTGCCAAATAAAGACACGGGCTATCAAATCAAAGTCCGGGCGAATCAAACGAAGAACCGAAAGACGGAAAACACCGGAAAACGACGAAACACGACACACCCGGGGACTCGGCCTGAACCGAGCCAACCCGGGGTGGCTGGGCCCAAGCCGAGCCACCCCAGGGTGGCTCGGTGGCCGAGCCACCCCAGGGTGGCCGGGTATTCCCCCCCTCCCTCTTGTGCATGCGGGCACAGTTCAGGTATCCTATAAATAGGGGGGTGGTTGTTCATTTGAGAGGACTTTTTCTGAAACTTCTGAAGAGCCAAAACTCTGCCGGATTGCGACCTCAACTCAGAATTATGAAGGCTTGAAGACTTGGATACTCAGATCTACGTCATCCTACTCCGGATCTAAGCTTGGTTCTTAGATCCCGAGATTTGAGCGAGCGTTTCCTTGGTGAAACGATCCCTCCCGGCTATTATCTCCTTGGTGGGATAATACCCGTTATACCACGTAGATCTGTTCGGATCGATATTGCGTGGTAGTCCACGGTAATCAACCCGGCACAGGCAAACAACCCACGCAAGCGAGGGACCATAAAACAGGAAACTCGTGATTTGTTCAGAGAGAATTGTAATTTTTATTTCTTTATTTTGATTTTCATTGTAACCGGCTCTTATAAAAAGACCGGATCTTTGTAAACGCATAAAGTTGTTATCAAAGTTGTAATGAAATCATCAATGAAGAAGAACACAATTTTCCACGCGAACAACGGGAGGCCATTGAATCTGCTTTACGCCATGGTAGGTTGCTTGTAGAGCGGGCTGCGTGAGTTGGCCGTGGATTTTATTGATGTTACAGAGGTGGAGTCTAGTGGCAATAAGGCTTTCAAAACTCCCAATCCCCGGATACCATTGCATTATACTTATCTGATGGCTTGGTATGTGCTTCACTGTCCTCTCCTAATGAGTGCAGCCACTTCCCCAGGAGACTCATTTATCCCGTTTGTGCAATGACTAGAATCTGCAAAATGGGAGGGGAGTTATATGGTTAGAATTTGCTAGATCTTATCGTGAGACACCCACTACCACATTTTCCGTTATTTTCCCGATTTTGAAGGCGGGGTCCTAACGGATTCACCTAGCTGAGCAGGGGTGTTTTTCATTGGCTCCTCTCTATTAGGCCAGGCTACCTGATCTTCCGGCAAGGTGACAAATGTTTCCTCGAGCCTTACCAACCCTACAGGTTCGCTCGCCAATTTGGGTACGATCAGCTATATGTTGGGAAACCTCGACCTCAGCTCTCAGTTGTGAGTAACTTATATGAAGGGGCCAGGACTTGGTACTATTCCGTGGCAGGTTGTACCAAAGCCACCTTCAAGCTTCCCCACAAAACACCCAACTCTTACACTTCCATGAGCTTCTGTAACTGGTATTTTACCACTTCCCAGACTCCCAATTACAACTTGAATACGTCTTGTCTGAAAGACATCAGACGTATGCTTTAAGGAGGGGGTCAAAGATATCCTGCCTGAGAGGAATCGACGAGTTTTTATCTATTGAGGACCCTTCTGCTGGACAGGAAGAGGAGCAAGCAGCTGAACCTGCTCCAGTGGAGGAACCCCGGGTGCTAGATTCTTCTATAGCAAGGGTGGCTGGGAAGAGAAAACTCTCGGCAAACGAAGCTGGTCAATACGATAAGCAGATCCGCCGAAAATTGATGGTTGGGTCTCCCCCTAGCAAAGGCCCGCAGAAACCAAAATTGATGGCTGACGCTATTCGAGCTGCGGAAGAAGAAGAAGAGCATGAATCCTCGGTTGCAGGTCTGCCCCATAAAACTGGGCTCCGTTTGCATGGCCCGGCTTTATCGAGTGAAGCTTCCTTTCACCATCCCTCTGAGGATAAAGAGGGCGAATTAATGGCCACAGATGCAGAATTTGCTCCAGCAGCAGACCCTTCCAAGGCTCCTGCATTAGAATCACAGGTCCGTGAAAAGAATCTATCGCCTCCTCCTTCAGCACTAATGCCATTGGTTGGCGGTTTAGGTCTTAGTCCTACAACAGGACTTATGACCAAATTGGCAGCCGACAAAAGTCTTCCTGAGTCTTCAGCTATATGTGATGATGAAGAAGAAGTGGATTATGATGGCTCCTCAACTGGTGAGGCAGCTGATGAAGATAGAGGGACTGAGGATGCTGAAGTTGGCAACATGCCAGGTGATGGTGAAGATGACGAACGACATGATTCCATGGATGGCATCACTACTTTTGATGACACTCCTAAGGTCCCATCCGATAAAGCATCCGGTTATACCCCTTTTCACATCTCTGGTAAGCCTAGTTTTCCTCGAATTCTTCCGCATGTTCTTTCCGTGTTCCGACCCTTTTTTCGTGTAGGTTCACCTCCTCCCGAGACCACCACTGCTTCTCCTCCTACGAAGCATCAGCTTGTGCAGGTGTCAGATCCTTTGCAGGAGCAACATTTGCCTGGCTCATCTATGGTAGTTGCTTCACCGGCAGCATTGCCCGGGACTATCATTATGACCCCTTCGGAATCGCAGCTCGTGCAGGCGTCAGCTTCTTTGCAAGAGCAGCCCTTGCCTGCCTCGTCCATAACAGTTGCTTCGCCTGCAAGATTGATGAAGATTTTACTTACACCAGCAGAGGCACGACCAAACACATCTCAGGCTAGGGAAATGATGGCTTTGACCTCAAGTCCTTCCAATTGAATATTTCAACTGCTTCTGTAGCCTCAGCACCTGGATCTCCTGCACCAGTCTCAATGGCTAGGGGAGTATCCCCGAGTGTTGTTTCAAGTCTCACGGGCGCACCTGAATTCCTTCAAATTTCTTTGGTGTATTTGAACAGCCTCACGAAGAAGGCAATTGAATATATGGTGAGTGGTTAAGGAACTTTTAACTCCTTCCGACCTCTTCTGGAGGCAGGCTTAAATGGAGTTAGAAGTGTGGGAAACACTCCATGGTTTGAGCATTGTTCAGATATTATTCTTCGTTTGGAAGAACAGTTACAGCACTTTGAAGCCTTGGGTCACAGAGAGCTTCAACCACAGATTACGTCAACCTTGGCTGGCCTTCAAGTTGCAGAAGTGGCTCGCCGAGAAGCGATGGAGCGGGACCTAGCTGAAAGAGAGCGTCAGGTCACGGAGCTTCGCGAGCGTAATATTTGAAAACGAGAGTAGTTAGAACTCTCGACTGCTTCTATGAACTCCCTTCGTAATAGACTTGTTGAAGTCGAAGCTGAGGTTCTGCAACTAAAGGCTGAACTTTCTCGTGAGGAGAACATCATCAATATCCTCAGTACCCATAATGCAAACGGTGCTTTGGAGTATCACACCCAGGCTCAGGCTTTGGAACATGCCAGGAATGAGGTGGCGGCCCATATCATACCCAGCGAGGAGGAACTACGGGCTAAGGCTGAAGCCATGGTGCGAGCTAGTCACGAGGAGGAGTTAACTAAAGTCAAGACTCAACTCATCTCTTTCGATTTGATGCGCGAGTGAACTTTGCCTTTGTAATGTTCTTTTAACAAGTTTGTCTTGTATCACTTTCTTTTGGCTTTTGAATAAAAAGTGATATTGGCTTCTCATTTTTTCTTGCATTTATCATGTTTTGATTTTAAGCAACAAATCACGAGAAATGCCAGGGGTGTAATCCCGTCTTAGCATAGATTTACGTAATAGATCTCATTTAGAAAATTCTCTCTATTATCATTTAAGATAACTCCAAAAAACCTCTAATTGCTGTGAATAAACATTTTATTATTCTCCCAAAATAGGACTGACTAGTAGAATTCTTCCCGTGTTACGTTTTTGTTTTAAACATTGAAAGAAGTCTATAAGTGCCAGAAGTGTATTATTAACTTGGCGTGAATTTCCTCATAGAGTGAAATTCACAAATTTTCCACATTATCGCTAGTGATAATTCAGGAAAGAGTTTAATCCACTGAGGATTTTATGAGAACACTTTTCATGCAGAGGGATAAAAAGGTTCAAGTATGGGGGTTGGACTATTAGAATGTTACGATCGGGCAATTTTGTGAACTTATCACTCTATTGAGGAGAGTCGATAAGAGGATTTTGTCAGAGGTGTGATTTTAACGTGACGAGAAGGATATTGCGATCGGGGCAATTTTGAGGACTTATCGCTCTATTAGAGAGAGTCGATAAGTTGATTTTTTGTCAGAAGTGTGATTTTAACGTGACAGGGGAGATATTGCGATCGGGCAATTTTGAGGACTTATCGCTCTATTAGAGAGAGTCGATAAGTTGATTTTTGTCAGAGGTGTGATTTTAACGTAACAGGGGAGATATTGCGATCGGGGCAATTTTGAGGACTTATCGCTCTATTGGAGAGAGTCGATAAGTTGATTTTTTGTCAAATGTGTGGTTTTAACGTGATAGGAGAGGAAACATTTTAGTGTCTCTTTGGAGAGGACTGCTAAGTGTTTTATCATCAGGGCGATGAATTGCATTACTGGTAATTTGAACAAGATTTGGGGAATTTTACTACCCCATTGAAAAGAGTTGATAAATTGGTTATTTGACACTATGCTAAGGAGAGTTGGTAAATTGACCAAGATTTGAATGGTTTTGGAGATTTATCATTCTATTGACGAGAATCGATAGATGGGCCTTGACAGAGGAATTGTAGTCATATTTGTAGTGATGACAATAAAAGTCAATCTCTGTGGGGATGATGATCATCTGAGGTGTGATATTAACCTGCTGAATATTTAGACTATGCTAAGGAAATATAGAGTTTTAACAGCACTCTGTTAAAAAAATCTATGAACTTAGGGGATAAGTATCAAGGGTAGACTCTTCATTTGGAAGAATTACAACGCAAAGGTGACTCTTTTGTTTGAGGTTCGAAACGCGAGGTTAAGAACCTTCGTAGCACTGGTTTGAGCCTTGCACATGGAAATTTAAACGCGGGTATGAACTTCGTATTTCAAAAAATGGTTGGGATTCTCTCCTAGAATCCCGTGCCATCTTAACAGTTTGATGACTGTTATAAATAGACGTGAATGGTCATGTCAAGAGTCATTCGACTCTTTCCATTTTTTGCTATTTCCAAGAATGAGAACTCTCGTTAAATTTTAACAAGATCTCCGACAAACTTCATCTCCTTCGACCAACGACGCCTTCTCCGACCGATTATATCGATGGTGTTGCGACGAATGAACTCTAGCTCCTAGAAAGTCGCTGGAGCGACTTTCGAAACGCCATCGACTGAGGACGCCGGCGGTGTTCTTGTTCCTACAGGAACGTCATCGTCACCGTCGCTGTCACGGGGGCCTCCCTGTCGTGGTTAGTTGTGACCAAAATAACTTGCTTTGGGCAATTTTTTTGAAAACCCTAGATGGGTTCTTGACAACGAGGAAGATGACTCATTTCTGTTTAATGAAAACGCGGAGTTGGGACTCTATGTATATCATATAAAAAAACGTGATGTTGGCCCCAGCATTTTTTTTATTCTAAACGTGGGTCCTCGACCTTCGCGTTTGGGATTTATAACGCGAGGCTCGACCCTCGCGTTTGAAATTTTCAACGCGAGGCTGACCCTTCGTGTTTTTTTTAATTTTGTATTTACGTCAACAACTTGTTTTAGCTGCTAACCTTTGCCTTTGACTTTTGTAGTGTTTCTTCCAAATGTGTCGCTTTCGTGAGAGCATCACTTTGGGTATATCAATGGGCCTGACGCGAATGAAGTTTTCAGCCTTCATAGTAGGATTCCACTGTGTACTTTCCCTGACTTAGAGAGAACAGACATGATTGGATTCCCCCGATGCTCTACTCTCAGGGTTTTGATCACTGTTATGGACATGGAGACCCGTATCGGTCGTGCTCAGTTTTCCAAACCAGCATTTATATTCGGAGACCGTATAGCAATTGATGACCATCTCATACATGTTGGGGATTCAAAACTACTATGGAGAGTCAATAACCGTTTCCTCTTCCTCCCAAGTATGAAGAGGATGTATCCGCTCTCCTACTTCTTGAATGTGAGCTGTCGCCGGGGTTTGACTTTTGACATAGTCATGGAGAAAGAGAATGTGTCGCTTGGATTTGGTCGGCGAGCTTGTACACAAATCGGGGGACAACTCAAGGGGTTGAGGCCCGGCTTATTTGTGAAGAAGGATCTCGTTCCAGAGGTGCCGCGTCCAACGAATATCTTCATCTCCAATTCATTGCAGCTCAGGGTGAATTCTCTACCCAGGTGTTTAGATCCCCAGGATGGGTTTGTTTTGGAGAAGAAGGTTGATGGACCCGTATGGTTGACTTCGTTCTTGAGGAGCTTAAGGAACCGCTCGTTCAATCGGGCCTCACGATTCCCGTGCTAGCTACTCGACGGAGGGTTATGCAAAGTTATCACAATTTCTTTGCTATGTTGGAGAAATATAACCCGGACAGCTGCACATTATTCACACTTATAGGAGAGTTAGGTTTTACTCTCTATGAGATGCAAGCAGTATCAGGGTTGCCGTTTGGTAGAATGCCATACGAAGAATTCATCCCTATCACCGAGGAGCTTTCCCTGTTAAGGGTGGCGCATCCAGAAGTTTATGCTACTTTCTGGGAGTTGATGTGCCACTTCCATATATGTGCTCAAGTCTTTGGGATGCGTGGAGGGGGTATTATGCATACCGCGTGGGCGGAATACCTCTTTTAGAACTTAAACCGGAAAGACGTAGTCGTATCTCGTGTTGCAGCCATTTCTCCTAAGGACGCTAAAGCCCGAATTAAGGCTTCCAGCGCTACTTACAAGACGGAGCATGCGGAGGATGATTTTGAGGCTGGTGTTGAATTTGATAGTTTCCACTACCAGGCCACAGCTACTATTTCTGACACCACTCTTCTTGCTGGCTTCTTCATGATTTGGTTGAAGCGGTGTGTAGTGCCGTCAAAACCAGTAGAGGCGATATTGGCTGAGGTTGTATACCAGGCTATTTTATTAGCTCATGGGAGACCCGTGAGCCTCCTCACTGCTATGACAAGCTACATACAAAACGGCTTAAGGATGTTAACCTCCGAACTTTTACGCCTCGGAAATTAAGGCTGCTAGGAAGAAAACCAGGAAAGCTCCTCAACCACGTATACCAGTGCCGTATACGTACTTGGTGGCCTGGTTCGTGCTGCATTGCCCTTCGTTGATGATGGGGGTATCTGAAGGTGATGATGCTTACCTTCCCTTTGTATAGAGATTGGAATCAGCTACGTGGACTAATTCCTACATAGTCAGGGCTCGACAGCTTTTGTCTCGGGGAGACAACTACAGAATTTTCTGCTACACTCCTAATTTTGATGGAGCTGATGAGGAGAACACCCGCTTCATGGACGTACTTTTCGAGGGTTCGTCCTCTTTAGAAGAAGACACCTTCAGATGGCTTCTCATGATTAGGTTGGGCTACCGGGTCTATCGCTTAAGGGGGAAGTGCATCATTGAGCCTTACAAGCCTTCTAGATTCGCCAGACAGTTTGGATATGACCAACTTTATGTCAGCAATCCTAACCCGGTGTTGGCTCAAGTTGGGAATTTGTACGAGGGAGCTCGCTCATGGTACTTCATCTCTGCCGAAGGGACCCATGCGCACTTTACTTTACCTAATTCGCCACCTGGCTGTTCTACTGTTGCGGATTTTCACCCACTGGTTTGATGAAGCTTCTCGAATCCTAGAATACAACATCTATGCTTCATGCATAAACGAGATTCTGGAGTTGTATAAATCGAGAAGTCGTTCTACCAAGACTCGTTTACCAGGAATAGAGGAGTATCTTTCCTATGAACGAGAAGCAGACGGAGCAGTCGAAGCCCCAAAGGAGTTGCCCACTGTTGAAACTTCTGAAGAAGAGGCTCCTACAGGGGCTGAAGAGGGGTCGTCAATTGCTGACTCTCCTAAAGATAAGGCAGTTGAGGAAATTCTTACAGAAGGGCCTATTCCTAAACCTTGTTCCTTGAGATCAGGTAAGAATGCTCTTTCTGCTGCCGAGGAAGGCGAATACTACAGGAGAATTCGTAAACGAATACCTGTCATGGCCAAAAATTCCAAGAGGGCCAAGTTAATGGGTGATGCGATGAAGTCTACGCCCGTTGCGCGTTTAACTGATAGAGAGGACGAAATGACCCAATCGATCCCTTCTATTCCTGAGGATGCTAGAGCCGAAGAGGTATCACCCATTGAGGGTTCTAAATCCGCTTCTCTTCCTCTTACTCGGGACCAAAGCACATATGAAGGCCATCCTTCTGAGGTTGCTCTTCCACCTGCTCGGGATGAATATACGGCTCCAATCTATCCAACCCTTCCTCCTCCACGCTCGAGAGCTCTAAAGAAATTAATTGAGGAATTGGAACATTGGATACAGACAACTGTTAATATCGTCAGTGTTGGGGGAGCTTCCTTTGAGGATTGTGAGCCTATCCTGACCAAGTGCTTGGATAAAGTCAGGGATAAGGGTAGTGTGTCATGGACTGAGCATTGTAAAGGGAGCATCATCCTCTTGAAGGCAGAGTTGACAGCTTTCAAGGAGCGCAGCACACCAATCTGGATTCTGAAGTGGAGCCGGCTCTCCTTGGCTACAATCTCGAAGATGCATCATCGAGAGATCCTTCGTAAGGACTTGTCTGATAAAAAGGCCCGTATAACTACCCTAAGGAAGCAACATACTCAAATATATACTGATATCAAAGGTGCTGTTTCTAAAAATTCGTGCCACTGAAGAAGCTATTGCTCAATTAGAAGCTGAGTTGGACCAGAAGAAAGCCCAGTTGGCTCAATATGAGGATGTCAGAAAAGGGCTTGAGCTTCAAAGCGGTCTCATTTATACGGATTTTTGCCGCACGTACGCTCCATGTGGCTGAGGGGATTCGGAGAGACATTGTTGTTGCTGCTCTTATTGAAGCGGAACTTAGAAGGGAGATTGAAGAACAATTCCGAGCAGCTCATCAGAAGAAACTTTCTGCCTTCAAGTCCAGGCTAAAATCTCTTAAGTTGATGAAGCCTGATGTTTAGATTTTGTTACTACTTAGAATAATTCCAAAAAATTTCAATCGTCAGAGGTGTAATGTTAACATAACGACATACAAGACTGGAAAATTAAACATTTATTCCCAAAATACACTATGAATTGGTAACCCCCAGCCTGATTCGGCTGGAGTTTAGCGGGCTGCATGATTTACGGAAAGTATATTTTAAGGAACTTCCCGTTAATTGGCATCATGAGCCTATCTCCTTTTTGATTAATGAGGCGATAAGCTCCGTTTGAATAAATCGATTCTACTACGAAGGGCCCTTCCCATTTAGGATTGAACTTCTCTTTGGTTTTGTGTGTCATTACCATGGGTCATCTATTGGCCAAAACTAAATCGTCTTTCTTGAAAATCCGTTCTTTAACCTTTTTGTTGTAGGCTTTGGAAATCCGGGCTTGATACAACTCGATCTGTTGCTGAGCTTGAAGTCGTTTGTCGTCTAATGCTTCAAGTTCTCGAAGATGTCATTGGTGTTTCTCTTCCTCTGTCAGTCCAGTTGTAATCGTGACTCTCAGGGAAGGGATTTGATTCTCTAGTGGTAGTACAGCTTCGTAGCCGTATACTAAGGAGAATAGCGTAGCTGATAAGCCCACAAACATTCGCCGAGTCTTTCGTCCCAATCACGTCGGCTCTTAGAGACAAACTTTTTGAGAATTTTCACGATGGTCTTGTTAAAGGCTTCTGCGAGACCGTTTGCCGGCGGATAATATGCCGTAGAGGCAACGCTTTGGATCCTGAATTTATCATAAAATCTCTGAAACCCAAAACTGACGAATTGTGTTCCATTGTTATGAACTATCCGTCTCGGGACTCCAAAGCGATAGATGACGTGATGTTTGATGAACTTAATTACATTTGAAGTCTTGACTTCTTTCAATGGGATTGCCTCTGCCCATTTGGAGAAATAATTGGTTACAGCCAGAATGAACCAGTGTCCTTTAGAAGTCGAAGGTGAGATTGGTCCCATGACATCCATACCCTACATCTCGAATGGCCAAGATGCGAATGTGGGATGTAAGTTACCTGGCGCTTGGTGGATAAAGTCCCAATGAATCTGACATGCGTGACAACGTTTAGCGTAGTCAACTGCGTCTGAGAACATCCTTGGCCAATAATAACCAATTCGTCAGAGGCGATCTCCTAACTTAGCTCCAGGCTGATAAGCTCTGCACATTCCGTCATGAGCTTCCTTGAGGGCCTCTTTTGCTTCCTTCTGAGAGAGGCATCGAAGCAAAACTCTATCATGTGATTTACGATACAGGATTTGAGAAACTACATCGTAATAGAATCGGAGGACCTTTCGTTTGATAGAGGCCGCCTCCTTAGGGTCATCGGGCAAAATTCCGTATATGACATAGTCGATGTACGAGAATGGTCAATCCCTAGATTCAAGCTCCATCGAGGTTGTACAGACTTCTCCTGTCGTTGTCCTGTCTAAACTTTCCTCTATAGGATTCTTGGAATAGTATAGCTTGCATCCCGTGCTGGAATCATTGTTTCAGCCCGTGGTGGTAATGCTAGTGAAGTTGCCGACGAGACTAAAGCGTCTGCATAAGTGTTCTGAGCTCGTGGAATATATCCAATAAAGAAACCTTCGAACTTCTTAGCTTGCTTTAGCACCGCGAAGTAGTACGGGATTAGATCCTCATGCCGCACTTCGTATTCTCCTCGGACTTGATTTACAATGAGCTGAGAGTCACTGTAAGCCTAGAGATGCCGGATATTAAGTTCTTCAGCAAATTGCGTTCCCAATAGCAGAGCATTATACTCGGCTACATTGTTGGTGCATGGTTCGATTAGGGAAAATCCTCTTAGAATCACGTGACCGTTCGGAGAGACGAACACCACTCCTACTCCCATGGTAATTGCTCCATGAGGGTTTGCTCTAGATGCACCATCGAAGAATAATTTCCACACTTGCGTAGCTTCTTGAGCAACGCAAGCCTCAGCGACTTCATCGGGCAGTTCTTCATACAATTTAGATGTTCCTGGTACCGGATGATCGGCTAAGAAGTCTGCCAATGCTTGGCCCTTGACTGCTTTTTGGGGCATAAATTGTATGTCATATTGCGACAAGAGGATGGCCCACTTTGTGAGCCGGCAATTTAGAGACAATGGTTTCATCATCAGAACTCTCAAGGGATTTACCCTAGAAATGACATGAATTATTTTCCCTACCAAGTAATGTCGTATCTTCTGGACTGTGAATACTAAAGTGAAACATTCTTTTTCGACTGGGTTATACCGATGCTCGGCTCCCATTATGGTCCTACTTAAGTAGTAGATGGCTTGCTCTTGTCCTTGATCATTGTTCTGGGCTAATAAAGCTCCAAGAGAATGGTCCATGGCTTTCACATACAATATGAATGGTTTTGCCGATATTGGGGCCACGAGAACTGGCGGTTGGGTGAGATATTTCTTAATCTCCTCGAATGCTTTTTGGCATTCTTCATCCCAAACAAAGGACATGCCTTTCTTCATAAGCTTAGAGAAAGGTTGGCAACGCCCTAAGAAATTAGATATGAATCTCTGAATGTAGGCCAGTCTGTCTTGCAAACCTCTGAGTTCTTTGAGATTCTTCGGCAGCGGCATGTCTTGGATGGCACGCACTTTCTCTGGATCAAGAGAAATTCCCTTGGATGTGATGATAAATCCTAGAAATTTCCCGCTTGATACTCTGAGGAATGATTTTGTCGGGTTCATCTTCAGCTGATGTGTTCGCATGATATCGAACATTGTCTTCAAGTCTGTAAGATGATCACCTTTATGTTGAATTTTTACTGCTATGTCGTCAACATAACATTCTATCTTCTTACGCAGATGTTCGTGGAAGATGGTGTTCATTACGTATTGATAAGTTGCGCCTGTGTATTTCAAGCCGAAGGGCATCACCTTGTAGCAATACACCCTAGTAGAGTTCTGAACACAGTATGCTTTTCGTCTTCAGGATACATCTTGATTTGATTGTATTCGGAGAATCCATCCATGAAAGATATCCTTTCATATCCACAAGTATTGTCGATCATGATATCATTGATGGGAAGAGGAAACTCATCTTTTGGACAAGCTGCGTTAAGGTCACAAAAGACGATGCATATACGGACCTTACCATTTTTCTTGGGCACTAGAACAATATTGGCTACCCAGTCCGGGTGTTGTTCCTCTCTGACAAAGCCTGAGTCTATAAGCTTTTTAACTTCTGACTCAATTGATTCCATGATCTCTGGATGAAACCTACGTTGTTGTTGTTTAACGGGTTTTGCATCCGGATTAATGTTGAGACAATGGATGACCACTTTTGGGTCAAGGCCAGGCATGTCTTCATAATTCCAAGCGAAGACATCTATATATTCTCTAATAAGAGATATAAGGTCTTCTTTCTCAGATGAATGATGGGCTTTCGCTTATGAAGATCGGTTTAGGGTCGGATTCATCTCCCATGTTAACCTTGTAGGCATCAAAAATTGCCGATAGGTCCCCACAAGCAGCTCAGTGTTAACGAGCGACGATGAACGTCACTACCCGGTTCACAAGAGTTCCATTGATGTCAGTGAGCGCCTGAAGCGAACCGACGGACTACGTGAGCCGACAGAATATCAGAATAACGGGGATATGGACTGACCAAGAACCCCGCAACCGCTGCAAACGGACCAGCGCCCTTCATATACTATTTGCCCCACTAATAATCCAACCATCAGGATCGACAGAGCTCTTCGCCAGAATTCTAACACATCCGAAATCACTCAAATCCGAGTTCGGACGAAAAGTCAACGGCGAATCAACGGCGAGTTAACGGTGGAACAACGGCGGACGGTCTCGGACTGAACCGAGGCACCCGGCGATGTCCCGGCTAGGACGAAACACCCGAGGGGTGTCTTGGCAAAACCAAGACACCCCAGGGGTATCTCGGCCAGGCCGAGACACCCCAAGGGTGTCTCGACCAGGCCAAGACACCCCGGGGGTGTCTCCAAGTTGTTACAACGCCGAAATGCTTTTTGGAGGGTGTCTCAAGGCGTTTTACACGCCGAAATGCTTTTTGGGGGTGTCTCAAGGCATTTTACACGCCGAAATGCTTTTTGGGGGTGTCTCAAGGCGTTTTACACGCCGAAATGCTTTTTGGGCAGCCCCTAGGGCCTCCTCTTAGCCTATAAATAGACCCCTTGGGTCCTCATTCAAAGGGCTGGATTTTTGGAAGAGCAAGGCTAGAGCTTGGAGGAAATTTTAGATCTTGAGCTTTATCCTTGAGATCTGAAATTTGCAAGAGGAGCGGCGAAGCCCTGCCGGAGTGAGGAGTGAGAGTTCTTCATCAACCCTTCATCACCCGTCCCCTTGGTATTACCCTTCGCAGGTAATACTAAGAAGAGCTAGTGTCTCGTTTTAGCCGAGATATACGCTTTAAAACTTCTAGATCTCACGTGGATCGACGAAGTCCTGTTTCTATATCCCTTCGCGGATAGACGAAACTCTGCCGGATTCTTCCGGAACGGATTTGATTGATCGGCGGTCCACGGATATCAACATCCCCGTCACAGGCAAAAGACCCACGCAAGCGAGACCGCACCAAAACGGGATCTCGTGTTTATTTTCGATAAAGTTGTAATCTTTGTTTTATTGCACAAGTAGATCTTATAAAAAGATCGACTTTTCATTTGATTTTGTTGTAACGTCTGAAGTTGTAACAGATCTCAAAGCAATGAAAATAGCAACTTTTCCCGAAAACAAGCTGGCAACCACAGTGGGAGCCGCCGATCTCACCGCCGAGATCGTCGTGACGCAACCGGCATTCAAGATCCGGGTGAATGAAGAGATCGAATACGAGTTCGATCAGCAGAAGTTCGAAGAGTACCTCTCTTCCTCCTCCTCCAGATCCGCCTCTCCGAATAGGCGCGGGAAGACTCAATCTCCGAAAAGGGCTCGTGGGATCTCCAACTCCTCAATCCAAGATCGTGCCGCTGCAGCACTCGTACCACACAACGTCCCCGCGTCGTTCAGTGTGGTTGAGGCTACAGATCTGGCTCTCCCGTCCGCCACAAAGGCGATTGATGATGCAACTCCAGCTCTATCAAAGAGGGCTCGCCAAAGACGGCGTCAACGCCTCGCCCTACAACAAGCCAAAGCTGCTAAATCGTTGGATGGGATCCGCTACAATGAGGAGCTAAAGTCCAGGTACCGTCGAGAACAACAACGGCAAACAACCAACCTCCCCTCCAAAACAGAAGCAAGTGAGTGGATCCGCGTCAAGAGGAACCGCTCCACGCTCGAGGAGCGAATCAAAAAGCACCGCGCCTTGCTTGCGCATGCCCGAGCCCTGTTGCAAAAGGCGGAGGGAATGCAGAAAGAAGAGTTGGTCAAGAGCCCGTCTACAAGCAAGTGGGTTTGGTTGCCAAAGCCAAAACCAGCACCTCAAACACAAGAAGGTGGAGTTGCTGCCCGAGTTCCTTCAAAACCAGATCCGGCGCCTTCAACAGAGCCAGGTAAAAAAGGGGATCCTTCAAAACCCAGGGTTCCTTTGAAAGGTCGCCTCGGTCCCTTACCGGAGAATCGAGGTAGAGTACCTGTCAAGGAAAGATTGGGACCATTAAAAGGTCCCCAAGTGATGAATCAAACTGGGGGTCGTATCAATCCCCCCAAGAAAGATGATAAAGGGAAAGCCCCTATAACCGACCGCATTGGGTTGCGGGACGAAACACAAGAGCCCGTTCAGTTTCTACGCTCACAAAAGCGTAAACTTGAACGGGCCACTTTTGAAAAAGCTAACAAAGCATCCCATCCCCAAAGGAAAGCACACTCATCTGATGATGAAGGTGTTCTCCCGGGAAACACATGCCAACACTCTGTAGGTTGCTCCAGCTACCAAACTGATGAGTTGTACTACAGAGCTGGGGGTATGGAAAAGTCCCGAAAGAGATATGTGCAGGACATGAAATCTCGCTGCCCGTGCGCCAACATAATCAAAGCTCGGAATGCTGTTGTGCTCAAACCCCGAGGAGAGTCTCAGTGTTCGAGAGGATTTCCGAACCGAGGCGTTTCCACAAGAAGAAATTCGTCCACCAAGAAGACGAATATCCAAGAGTGTCGGCCAACATGACCGGCAGAGGGGGATCAACACAATACTTCAGCATAGATCAGCTTGCCGAGGTATCCCGATGCATGACGCGGTTGCCACCAGGAATCAGGGGCCAGAAGAATTACCGAAGGGTACAAAAGGGGCTCTCTTTAGAAGAAGAGGAATCAGATGCTGATTCGGATTCTTGCTCTGCTGTTGCATCCGATGACACGGCTTCGAGTGCAGGCCAACCTTATGAATCACTCATGATCAGCGCTGAACAAGTGTCTAAGATACTTGAAGAGGCTCTGTCTAAGCAGAAGGAGAGCTTCAAGTTTGAAATGGAGATGGCCGTGCAGCGAATGAGGGAGATGCACGACCAACAAATTGCGGTGCTGACGGTTCACCAAGCAGAGCCTAATCAACGCAATCAAGATGAGAATGAGCGGGAAGGAGATAACGTCAATATCCCTCCCGTCAACAATGACAACGGGGCCGGTCCCGCGAATGATAATGCTAAAGAGAACCACGTCACCTCTCCTCAAAGCCACTCGAAGGCAGATACGAGTGAGGACAAGAAGATGAAGGACCTGGAGAGCAAAATCAACGCGTCGATGAACGCTCAAGAGGTAAAAAGGTCCGGTATACCCTGCCCCTACCCAAGGGAGTGGGAATCGATCCCATATCCGGCAAAGTTTAATCTGATTAACTTTACGCCGTTTGATAGGAAGGGTTCCCCTACCCAACACTTAATCTATTTCAAGTCTCATTTAGGAATCATTTCCGAAAATGAGCCCCTCATGGTGCGGTCATTCGTCGGCACTCTTCGCGGAGCTGCCTTCGATTGGTATCGCCGTCTCAAGCCCGGGAGCATCAGCAGCTGGGACGACATGGAGGATATGTTCTTAATGAATTTCTTCGATGATGACACCGAAATTTCGATCGGCACGCTGATTGACGAAAAGCAGAAGAACGGCGAGACGGTCGAAAACTTCGTGAAGAGATTCCGAAACAAAGCTATGAATTGCAGGGATCCGGTCAGCGAGGATTTTATCCTCGAAACTTGCCACAACAATCTGTCGTTGGACGTCCTCGAAGCCATGGGAATGGCGCCGCCAAAGACCTGGAAGGACCTGAAGGTGCAAGGAGAGCGTGCCGAACGATTCCTCAAAAGGAAGAAGGCCGAAAGAGGGCAAATCACAGGTAGTGCTCCCCAGCAAAACTTTGTCCCCAAGGGCAAAGGAAAAGCACATGCGAATGCTGTGGATGCAAACCAAATATTTGAGGTGCAAGCACAGCCGCAACAGCAGCAGCAGAAGGCGCCTCAACAATCCAGGTGGCAACAACAGCCCCAGAAGCAAAAGGCCGCGGAGCCGAGGTTCCCGAAGGTCTACTCATTCAAGGAGGATGAAGTCCCCGGTATTTTCAAATACCTCGTCGAGAACAACAAGATCAAGTTGCCTCCGATTCAGGATCAAGAAGATGCCAAGAGGGTCAACGATCTGAAATACTACGCATTCCACCGAGCGGTGCACCATCCTACCAAGGTATGCTACGCTCTTAAGGATAAAATTCAGGCCCTAATCGATGTTGGGGTTATCACCATGAAGCAACCCAAGGAGAAGAATGTGGGTGCGAATGCAGTATCCATCAGCTTCGGGTCGGTTCCCTCGAGCTGGTTCCAACATGAGCCAGTCATCAATGCGGCGGTGAAGACGGTGAACGATGATCCTCACCAACAGCGCCGGAAAGGGCTTGTACTATATACAGCTCCGAATGGAGAAATTCTCTGGGTTCATCCGGACTTGATCACAGATGAGCAATGGACCAGATCGTCGTCCAAAAGAAAATCAAAAGGAAAAGGGAAGTCCTGTTATGGAGCTTCTGCAATTCCAGGAGAAGAGGACGACAAAATCCCGGCCTTTCCACTTTCTGAAGAAGAGCCGGAGACCTTTGCAACCCGGAGTGGGAATGAATACCACTACAAATGTCCGGATGCTTCCGAGCCATTGGGTACCAAAACCCCACCTTCCAAGACGTTGGTGGAACTGGGAATCACAGCAATTCCCCCGGCACCGGTAGCCATGGAGAAAATCCAGCAGAAGGAGAAGGGGATAGAACCTCTACGTCAAGAAGCTCAAAGCCCGAGGCAGTCTCGATTCAATCATCCGATTGGGAGAGACAAACCGGGAAATACGAGCTCTCCGCCCCATTTCGACGTTATGACCCAATTGGCTAACATCCCGGTAAAAGTGACTCTACACGAGTTATCACGTCTTTCTAAAAACACTAGGGAGGAGTTCACCATTACTCCTGACCAGCTCACTCAAATAGTTCAAGAAGCTTGAATCAAGCAGAAGGAAGAATTTGAGGGTAAGATGGAATTGGCTATGCGACAAATAAGAGAATTGCAAGCTGAAAGGCGTAAATCTCCTAAACCTGATTATCAGGCTGGATCTAGCTGTTGCGCTACACCAGTCACGCCTACTCCAAACAGGACAAGTGACAACGGGCCGAATCTAAATATGGTTATCGAAACTGATTCACCCCTCGGGAACACTGGGGGTGGTATGACCACACTCTTCAATGACGCTGGGAATGGCCCAATTCCTACCTCTCGGCATCAATCAAAGAAAAATGAAAATGAAGACGAAAAGCAGAAGGAAGTCGAGTCTGTCACCACCTCAACCAGACGTTATCCCAAAAGAAAGAAAGTTGAGGGAAGCCAACCGGAGTTCATGCCCAGGTTTGGTTTTAATCAATCATTACGACGACCACCACAAGAGAAATCACCACAACAGTCGCTTCAGGTGCAACGATACTCTTTCAAGGATGATGAGGTTCCAGCCATCCTCAGGTACCTCCTAAAAAATGACAAAATCAAGCTCCCACCAATTAAAAATCAGGAGGGAGCTAACGAGAGTTCGGATCCGAAGTACTGCGCATACCACAGGAGGATCCTTCATCCCACCAAGACTTGTATCGCTCTCAAAAATACGATACAGGCCTTAGTTGAAGCCGGCGTCTCAACAGCAGAACAAACTGAATGAGAACGACCATAACACTCCGAAAAGTATACGAGTATAAACTGCTTCTTTCGAAACTCCAACGGGAATATGAGTATAAACTGTTTCATTTGTATCTAACGGGAAGTTTCTGGAGAATATTATACGTGATATTCTTAAGGATAACCCGATACCAATATTGCTTATTGAACCAGTCTCCTGATGATTTTCAATAAGTTTGAACCCAAATGGGAAGGACCGTTCGTAGTAGAAACAGTTTACTCGAACGGTGCATATCGCCTAGTCAGCAAGGATGGTGACCGGCTTATGATGCCAATAAATGGCAAATTCCTGATAAGATACTATCCTTAGTATCTTCAGAAGATTTTGATGTATCGGGAAGTTCCCGGAAGAATATCGCATTGGGATATTCTTAGGGATAACCCAGTCGCTGTAAGAGAGATGAACAAGAAATCCACATTCGAATTCCGAATGTTCTTGTTTGTCGGACTCTAACTCTCATGAGATGAGGTCTAATCATTCGATAGATTAATCTTTCCTCACAAAACTTTCATTGGTGTTTGACGATTCACAGTCTCCACCACACAATTTCCACTTGGTCAAACCTATAAAAGTTAGGACCAAAGCCAAATTCTCCTCTCGATTCCTCCAATGAACGAGAGGTCCACAAATCGAACGACCAAACCTTTTTACGGTTATGATCGTTCTTAAACTTTCCACTTGGTCAAACCTATAAAAGTTAGGACCAAAGCCAAATTCCCCTCTCGATTCCTCCCATGAACGAGAGGTCCACTTTCAATCCGGACAACCAAACCTATAAAAGGTAGGGTTGTTCCCCACTCTCACTTAGTCAAGCTTAACCTAGCCAAGACTGAGACCGAGTCACCACTTTTCGATGAACGAAAAGTTGCTTTTGCTCCTTTTTCCACCAAACCTATAAAAGTTAGGGTAGAAATCGGGCTTCTTCGGATTCAAATGTCCAAACCTATAAAAGGTACGGTCGTTTGAACCTCTCGGATTCTGGGGGTGGAGATCCCACCTCGAGTTTCCTTTCCTGCTGAAGATAGAATATAAAATTCTTCCTCTTCAGATCCAAATGACCAATCCTATAAAAGGTAGAGTTGTTGGAACTTTTCGGATTCTGGGGGTGGGGATCCCACCTCGAGTCTCCTTTCCAGCTGGAGATAGAATATAAAATTCTTCCTCTTCAGCACTGGGAGATAGAATATAAAATTCTTCCTCTCTCATTTTCCAATTTGTCTTTGCTTTCAGAAAAGACATAATTCACAACTTCCCAATCCGGACACGTTGTGTATGGGGAATTTTATCTCGAAGCCTAAGAAGGGATAAGTCATCGCCTAATACGCGGTGCTGGGTAGCCTATTCCCATAACAATGGCGAAGCCTATATATTCAAAATCATAGCACTAAGTCTAAGGGAAGCAATTTTCTTAGCACAATCCTCTCCCCTTTTCCCCTGTCTTTGCTTTCAGAAAAGACAGGGATGAAGTCAACGCCTAACACGCGTTGCCGGGTAGTCTATTCCCGTGAGAAAGACGAAGCCTATGTATTCAAAGTCATAGCACTAAGTCTAAGAGAAGCAATTTTCTTAGCACAACGTTACATGCGGAACGGATTTAGACAATTCGCATGCTAGCCCGATTCAAACGGTAATCGGTAAAGGCACATCAAACCCGTTGAGGGCTGGGGGTTTGCCAAAAAACCCTAAAGTCTATACCTAACACGTATAGCCGGTTTAGTCTTTTAACGAATAAAGAAGACACCAGGGTCTAAACCTGGTGAATGTTATCCCGAAGCCTAAGAAGGGATAAGTCATCGCCTAACACGCGGTGCGGGGTGCCCTTTCCCTATAAGAAATGTGATTCTCTTAGCATGATGGCATACTAAACCTGTCGGGGGCTGGGGGTATGCCAAAAATCCTGTGAGAGAAACAAATGCGGAGTCTCTAGTAATTAATCAAGCCAAAAGCATACAATAACAAGTTCGTTAGCCCGAAGGCAACTGACGGCTAAGAACATCGGACTCTAAACTAGAAAGCCTGTCCATGTAGCCCTGCTCGAGTTCTGCCTGCAGGCTAGCTCGGACAGAGTCTTCGGAACTACTTAAGACCTCCGTGACTTCACTTTGCAGCTTCATCAATCCCTCCTGTGTCGATCCCAGCTTATCGAACGTCCATTCACGAGAACGCTCTAATCCAGCCAGGTCCTCGGCGATAATAGTGGCGGACTCTTCGGCGCGCCCCAAAGCCTCCTTCAGCCTAGCTATCTCTTCACGGGTGGAATCCAAGGAGCTGAGTAACTCAGCTCTGCTGGCGTCCTTCTTCGCTAGGGTACCCATCAGCTGTGCAACAGAATTCTCACGTGATCGAAGCTCGCTGCTGATGGAAGATCTCAGGTCACGCCACTGCGTCAGCCTATCCTCCATCTTAGAGGATACAAAAGAGGAAGCTCCACCAGCCTTCAACTCCCTCAGCTCTCGGATCTCTGACTCCAGAAAAGGAATTCAGCAGTGAAAGAATCGGCCAATTCAGGATATCCTTCTTCCCTCATCATCATCATGTGACGAGAGAAGGAACGCCTGAATTGATCGAAAGAATACCCTCTGTGCAGAAGCTTGTCAATCATGCCGTTATAAAAGGCAGTGAAAAAGCCGAGGTCGGTACGAAAGATATCCCTGTCAGGATCGGTATCGGCCAAAAGAGCATGGACGCGCTCATAAAGAGATGATCGAGACCCTGCAAGCAGCAGTGTGGGAGCTTAAGAAAACTGTCGAATGTAATCAAAAGACCCGAAAGGAAAATTCGAGGTATACCTATGCCGGCGGAAGTCCCCTCGGGTTGAGGTCCGACAGACGCCGAAGTAACGACAGGAGTGGTCATGGAGGGTATTTCAACCCCCGTGGGCAAATCAGTCGTACTAGGCGGAGGTGGGAAAACGCCCGAAGCTATAGCAGTATCAGGTACAACGCCTAGTCCTATAGTTACACTTCTTTATTAGTCAAAATGGAAATTTAGACAAGTAAAGAAAAGAGGAAATCGGATATATACCTGTGGAAGAATCACTCCCAAAGAGTGGTCTCACAGTTCCTCCCGAAGCCAACATGTCGGCCAATAGTCCAGCATCGAGTTTCAAGAAACTGGGTACAGGAGCTTGCCCCCGTTCCTCAAAACCTACATCAGGAAAAGCTCCGCCCTCAGCTGGCTTTTCTATAGCGACATCTACAAGGCGACCAAAATGTCGGGAAGACGCGTAAGAAAATAAGGAAGAAGGGAAAGCTCAGAAATACCTGCAGCATGAGCAGAGGATTCTCTTTCCCCAATATCCGCGCTTGGGTTCGTCAGATATTCTGAAAGAAAGCAAAGCGCAAAATAAACATGAATTCCTTAACTATTGAGGAGGGTATCGTCGGAGGGAGATATACCTGAATATGGAACGGTGGGCTCGACATTACTCGCCGGCTCAAGATCAATGTTCATGTCAATGCCTAGGGAGCCATCACGAAGAGCGTCGCACATTTCTTGCATGAAGCAATCCATGTGGTCGGATCCAGGGAATACCGGATCCGGTGGAAGCTCACCCTCTTCAAAGATCCCTGGGACATAAAACATGATCATGAATCCCAAAGGTAAAGCACCTTGAAGTGATAAAAGTATATTCAAAGAGATGTTACCTTCTTCTTCATCGGCAACATCTCCCAAATCTGCCCCACAAGGACGCTGACCGGCAGATGGTTTGTGAGCAGTCTTCTTCCTCTTCAAGGTACCAGCCCTCCTGGAACCAACAGGTTGGTCATGCACGGACTTGCCACTCGTGGCAGCTCGGTCTCCAGGCCCTGAGCTCGTAAAACGGGAAGCAAGTGGCTCATGATCGCCAGTGGTCCTACCTGAAATGATAACGTTCATTCCATTAAATGAACAAGATATTTCGTAGATACCAGTTGGAGTTGAGAAAGAAAATCAAAGGGTATGACAAACCTGCACCAAGTTCTTCTTGGTCGGTGTCTATATCCACAAACTCCCCCTCAGGAGTCTCGCCCTCATCATCCATAGGGAGGAGCTCTTCATCATCTCTGCTGGAGAGTGAAGATTTGCCATGTCTCTTCCTCTGCTTCTGAGCAATCTCAGCCTTACGAGCAGCCGTCATGGCAGCCTGCACTGAGTGATCGGACTCTAACTCTGAAAGGCTCCTCACACCTATGAATTCATAGGCAGAGAGGAACCACTTGCAGCTGAGGAAAGTGATCAAAGGCTTACGCCTATAAGAGGGAAGAGCAAAGCGGGCTCCGGTGCAGCCCACCATAGTCCATAGCCATGCTCGTACACCGTCGACGAGTCCTCCCTCAACCTTCAAACCACGGCTGGGGTTCCCAACGTATAGTTGGTCATAGCCGAACTGACGAGCAAAACGGCAGGGGAGGTAAGGCTCAATGTGACACCGGTTCTTCACCCGGAAGACAAGATACCCAACACGGATGTTCACCAACCAGCGGAAACAACCAATGTCGAGAATGGTTCGGTCACTCCTGGGTTTCTCCTCATCGATCAACACGTCGCCATAGCGACCCAAAAACTGAGGGAAACACTTGAAGAACTCCCAGCTCTTACGAACTTGAAGTTCTTGCTGAACGTCAGTGAATTTCTTCCCAAGCCATCTGCTCTTCTCCAACAGCTGCATGTATGGGACGGGAACGTCAACAACGCTGGGCGCCGACATCAAGTCCGGACGGTGAAGAACGAGCCACGCCATCAGATATGCGTAGGGAAGCTCGACCTTAGGACAGATAAGCTCGGTAGATGGCTCAGGACCCACCTGAGTAAAACTACTGACCACGCTCCTAAGCCCGCAATGGATGCTGGCAACCATCGCTGGGAGCAGAGAAAGTTCCCTCCCATAAGCTAGCTGAACCGCGGGGAAGAGCACTTCAAGAGGCAAAGCATCTGAAGCCTGGTGCGGAACAACGCACTTCTTCAACCAGAGGGCAAGATAGCCTGCTAACAGAGACCGAGGCTCGATGGACTTCTGCGCACGTCGGAGGAACGAACGAAACTTAGTCCCTGCAGGAAAGGCTCCCTCAGCTCTGGCAATGGTATAGGAACGAGCCTCGCTCTTCTCCATTAACTCGTTGATAGCGGTGAAGGTCAAGACATTTAGCTCACAGATGGGCCCGCTGGAATCACCCTCCAAATTCTGGAACAAATATGAAGCAAACTGCTTCAAGCTAACCTTTTTCTTCGTCTTGGCTGGAGGAGAACTCTGGATCAAGGAGGTGTAATAATGAGAGGTGAGATCCCAGAGAGTGTCATACATATCGGGATTATCTTTCTTCAACCACCCTAACTGCTGGTTCGAAGGAAAATACTCCTGATATGGGCAATCTCCCATCGGAAGACTGGAAACCTGATGCATCTCATGGAGGGCCAACCCTAGCTCTCCGTCGCTGGTCAGGAAGGTGTTACTATCAGGCATGTACATCTCCAACAACGCCAAGAAGTGGCGGCAGCTGACTGGGAGTCCATACATGGTAGCTCGTATAGGTGCATACAAGCCACTACTCTTCAGATCTTTCTCCCAGCGCCCCAAGACGTAACCGGTCATGCGGGTTCACCATCCCTTGGCTAATGAAGAAGCCCAACCATAGCATCGGTAGTCTGGTGGGGGCAGCCTTCTCCCGAGGAGAGCCAGACGGTTCCTCACGGTAGGAGCAGCTGCGGACACCTCGCCTGGGGGTGCAGTGTCAAGACCCATGATCCCTGGTCGAAGGCCACGAACATGATGATATCCGCCAGAACCAGGAGTCTTACCATGAGAAGCATACCCGCACTGAACTCGTTCAGCGTCATCAGTGAGGTGCTAAGACATCCGCCGCTCCACGGCCTGTCCTTCCAGATGAGTGAAGGAACAGTGACGAGGAACGGAGGGAATGTACAAAAGAGCTCCCTCATCAAGAGTCAGCCAGTGCTCCTCGGTGAGAGCCAATGTGGCGGGATCCTCGGTATGATCTCCAAACAGAAAATCCGGCTTCTTCAAAGCCTGAGTGGACGAAGAATCCGCGGTAACGGGAGCATCGGTAATGAGTTGGCGTAAACAGTGACGCCCTCCATCCCGTATCAAGCGACAGGATTCGTCTGAACGATCTATGTCGAACTGCGGGAGCGGATCAATGGCCTGCCTAACAGAAGCCGAAGAGAAGACCTCACGGCTGCGACCGGTATTGACATGAGAAGGAAGGCTACCACCGGGAAACTCGACTGCAACAAATCACAAGGATGGAATCAGAAAATCTATCTCATAAAGGCGAGATGAGATTATTCACGGGATAATCGGAGAGACGATTTCGAGTGCCCTACACTAGGAGGACGGTATACGTCATCACGTAGATAGCGTGATAACATATACCGATCTCTAAGGTGCAAGACGACACGAGATCGCCCCAATATATCCGAAGACTTGAATTGGCTAAGCAAAACAAGTCCGTAACCTTAACCCCCGCGTGAGGGGTATCGGTTCTTCCTTCATGACCCGCGAAGAGGTCAATCCGGGATGCAGAAAACATGAATTCTCACCCCCGAAGAAAGAGGCCGCTGGGGGAGATGTCGTAGGAGCTTCTTCCTCGCTATGCTGCGAGCGGGAGCGACTCCTGGAAGGTCGAGATCGACGGGGAGACATCGCGAACCTGCAATAAGAGGTAGTACATCAGGTACAATATGCAGACACGAAATATTAAAAAAAGGAAATTAAGCACTTGAACTTAAAATCCTATGAATAAATAGGATTTTATAGTTGAAGTCTAATTAAAACCTACAAATTTCGTGCCCGCGAGACAATAATTGTTTTCGCGATGAATTTTGGTGAAATACCCAAAATACCCCCCGTGTTCAAGGTCAAATTTGGGTCAAGGACACGCGTGATCCGGGTCATGATCATCACGTTCGATCATCTAGCACCCCGGTACCCCATAATTTTAGTTAAATTTTGCAAATAAGCCCTTTTGCAGAATTTAGCCAATTTTGCATAAAAACCCCTCCACAAATTTTTGGTTTGGTCTCCGCATGCCTTTATCAAAAATTTGATCATGAGTTTGTGGTTTAAACTCCTTGGATTTCAGCCTCAAATTCGTGGCCCTTTTGCAAATAAGCCCCTCCAAAATTTTTTATGGGCTGTTTTGCAAATAAGCCCCTCAACAATCCTTCAATCCTCTTGCATAAAGCACCCCTCACCATTTTTCGTCAAGTGGACATAAATCCAAGCCCCAAAATTTCAGTTCCAAATTTGCATAAAAAACCCCACGAATTTTGCAAATAAACCCCCCAAAGTTTCGGCCATTGCCTCTTTTGCACAACCCCCCCGGAAGTATAGTGCATACACAAACCCTAGCCTATTGCAAGCATAAAGATACAATCTTTACAAGAAAATAAGAGGATTGTGAAGAGGAACTTACCAAATCAAAGGGGTTTTCCTTTGAGCTTGAAAGTGGAGGGAAGAACCCTACTTGGAGGAGGAAGCTTTCGGCCAATAAAGCTCACCCAAAACCCGATCTTTCCTAGGGGATGAAGGATTCTTGGAGGAGAAATCAATGGAGGAAAGCTCTTGGGGAGGAAGAACACACCAAAACCGAAATGAAGGGGGGGAAAGTTCGGTCTTGGAGCCAAAAAGAAGAGAGATTTTCTCTTGAAAATTTGAATTAAAGAGGGGGGGACCGCAAAAGAGGCAAAGACACCCCTAGGGGTGTCTCGGCAAAACCGAGACACCCCATGGGTGTCTCGGCAATGCCGAGACACCCAAAGGGTGTCTCGGCCTTACCGAGGCACCCCAGGGGTGTTTGACCTGGTTTTGACCCCCCAAGCAATTTTCTGATTCCCCGATTTCTTTTGGAAACACCGATTCTTCGCCGATTGTTGAATACGTTGATGAGTTCCACAAGTCAACTCTCGACATTTCGAAACCCTAGGGTAGACGCCGGTCAACGCGTAACCCTAGGTCAACGCCGTTCAGCGCGTTGCAACAAAAGTCAACACGTGGTGATAAAAGTCAACGAGTGACGACAAAAGTCAACCCATACGGATTTGAAATCCTAGGGTAGGCGTCGGTCAACGCGTAACCCTAGGTCAACATCGGTCAGCGCGTTGCGACAAAAGTCAACACGCGGTGACAAAAGTCAACGCGTGACGACAAAAGTCAATCCACGCGGTTCGAAACCCTAGGGTAGACGCCGGTCAACGCGTAGCCCTAGGTCAACACCGGTCAGCGCGTTGCGACAAAAGTCAACACGTGGCGACAAAAGTCAACGTGTGACGACAAAAGTCAACCCACGGCGATTCCAAACCCTTGGGTAAACGCCGGTCAACGCGTAACCCTAGGTTAACGCCGGTCAGCGCGTTGCGACAAAAGTCAACACGTGGCGACAAAAGTCAACGCGTGACGACAAAAGTCAACCCATGTGGATTTGAAACCCTAGGGTGGACACCGGTCAACTCGTAACCCTAGGTCAACGCCGGACAGCGTGTTGCATCAAAAGTCAACACGTGGCGGCAAAAGTCAACACATGACGATAAAAGTCAACCCACACGATTTGAAACCCTAGGGTAGATGCCGGTCAACGCGTAACCCTAGGTCAACGCCGGTCAGTGCGTTGCGACAAAAGTCAACATACAGTGATCCGAAACCCCAAGTCAACACGATGTGACAGGATAGTAAGTTCAAAAGTCAACTCAATGACACGAGCCAAACTCAACTCACCAGCTATAGACTCGAGACTCCGACGACGGCCAGACGATAAACGCAGCGCCGGAACAACTTCGGTTATTCGACAAAGCACCGGATAAACCGAAAATCGAAGGAGCCGAGAGTTGAAGCTAACCACAGGTCCTTTTTGCCGACTGAAGGCTGGACCAATCATATCCAAAGTATTCCGGTCTCTTCTATAAAAGAAATGAGTCTGGAACACTTTGGAGGGGGTATCTGTAGGCATCAAAAATTACCGATAGGTCCCCACAAGCAGCTCAGTGTTAACGAGCGACGATAAACATCACTACCCGGTTCACAAGAGTTCCATTGATGTCAGTGAGCGCCTGAAGAGAACCGACGGACTACGTGAGCCGACAGAATATCAGAATAACGGGGATATGGACTGACCAAGAACCCCACAACCGCTGCAAACGGACCAGTGCCCTTCATATACCGTTCGCCCCACTGATAATCCAACCATCAGGATCGACAGAGCTCTTCGTCAGAATTCCAACGCATCCGAAATCACTCAAATCCGAGTTCGGACGAAAAGTCAACGGCGAATCAACGGCGAGTTAACGGTGGAAGAACGCGGACGGTCTCGGACTGAACCGAGGCACCCGGCGATGTCCCGGCTAGGACGAAACACCCGAGGGGTGTCTTGGCAAAACCAAGACACCCCAAGGGTGTCTCGGCCAGGCCGAGACACCCCAAGGGTGTCTTGGCCTGGCCAAGACACCCCGGGGGTGTCTCCAAGTTGTTACAACGCCGAAATGCTTTTTGGAGGGTGTCTCAAGGCGTTTTACACACCGAAATGCTTTTTGGGGGTGTCTCAAGGTGTTTTACACGCCGAAATGCTTTTTGGGGG
The DNA here is from genome assembly GCA_022839385.1 of Asparagus kiusianus. Lineage (NCBI taxonomy): Eukaryota > Viridiplantae > Streptophyta > Magnoliopsida > Asparagales > Asparagaceae > Asparagus > Asparagus kiusianus. Next base: position 169,481 of record BQKN01063193.1, read on the forward strand.
TGTCTCAAGGCGTTTTACACGCCGAAATGCTTTTTGGGCAGCCCCTAGGGCCTCCTCTTGGCCTATAAATAGACCCCTTGGGTCCTCATTCAAAGGGCTGGATTTTTGGGAGAGCAAGGCTAGAGCTTGGAGGAAATTTCAGATCTTGAGCTTTATCCTTGAGATCTGAAATTTGCAAGAGGAGCGGCGAAGCCCTGCCGGAGCAAGGAGTGAGAGTTCTTCATCAACCCTTCATCACCCGTCCCCTTGGTATTACCCTTCGCAGGTAATACTAAGAAGAGCTAGTGTCTCGTTTTAGCCGAGAAATACGCTTTAAAACTTCTAGATCTCACGCGGATCGACGAAGTCCTATTTCTATATCCCTTTGCGGATAGACGAAACTCTGCCGGATTCTTCCGGAACGGATCTGATTGACCGGCGGTCCACGGATATCAACATCCCCATCACAGGCAAAAGACCCACGCAAGTGAGACCGCACCAAAACGGGATCTCGTGTTTATTTTCGATAAAGTTGTAATCTTTGTTTTATTGCACAAGTAGATCTTATAAAAAGATGGACTTTTCATTTGATTTTGTTGTAACGTCTGAAGTTGTAACAGATCTCAAAGCAATGAAAACAGCAACTTTTCCCGAAAACAGACCTGGATCACTTTATCATCTATGGGTGGTTCGCATTGTTCGAAGCACATATCCCACAATATGTTAAGGCGTTTGATCCATGGGTCATTGGTTGACTCAATCAATTCTTTATTACCTCTTGCGTCTTCATCTGGATGGCTAGTTAAAACCATGTTCACGGTCAAACTTTTAAAGAAAGGTCCGACACTGATGTTAGATTCCCATGAGGATGTTCCAGATGAATGGTCCTGATGCAAATAATTACTGATTTCATTTTCTAAAACAGAGGGGTTGTGATGTAGCCCACACCTCTTCCGGTTTTTTGATAATAATCCGGAGGTTTTCCTTTGGGGGTTAGAGACATTCGGATCGGTGTTCGCCTTCCTTTCCCGAAGTTTAAACTCTGTTTTTCGTTAAAATTATATCCCATTCATTTCATCAAATGTATAGAATTAGGTTCATGATAATATAATTGAGGAACTCCATCATCTTCTTCTGAGCTTTCCCATTTGAGTAGTTCGGGTTTAACTTTACCGAAATGGATTGGCCTCTGCCCTTTTCTTTTGGACGGGACTTTAAAGAAAGCCTTTTGTGCATCTTCTACTTTTTCATTTGATGCGAAGGATGACTTAATTGGTAATGTGAGGGATGCCTCTGCACATAATGTATGCCACGGGTTGGTACCTGCATCAGTATTATTCTTTATTTGTTCATTATTAGATGACTCATCAGACAAGTACGCCAAAATAAAATCTTCATTAATGCACCATTCGCCCTCATTTGGTACATTATTATTGCTCTCATCCTGATCCATTACATCGAAGTTTAACTCCCATGGACAATCTTCTTTAGGATCCGGCTCGACATCGGCTTCATTACCACTATCAACGTCTTCTTTCTCTTGAGATTCTAAGTAGAAAACAGAGTTTGTGTGAAAGTTTTCCTCCCTTCGGAAGGGGTACTTTTCTGCAATCAGGGTTCGAACCTCTCCCTCATCATTGGCATACTTCATGACCTGATGTAGGATAGACGGGACAATGCGGTTTGCATGAATCCACGGTCATCCTAACAATAGATTGTAGGACGTGTCCGCGTCTATGATGTAACAAGTTACTTCAGACTTGAGGTCTCTAATTTGGCACCTGAGCTTGATCTTCCCCAGGGGCCGAGTGCTGTTGGCGTTAAAACCGAAGATAGTGGTCTGAGTGGTGTTCAGACGATGCATGGGAATCCCTAAGACCTGCATGACCCTGTAAGGCATAATGCTGAGTGCTGAACCTGGGTCAACTTGAACAAAGCTGATTTCTGAAGACCCAATATACCCTGTATAGTATAAAGGCCTATCATGCTTGTGCTTGACCTACATGTCTTCCTGAGTGAAGGATATACAGGGTAAACTTCTTGCTGCTTGCAGACATTGCCGGCAAGATTGACCTTCGGGGGTTTCAGGAGTCGGAGTGACTTAAGTAATAATGCTTTCTGTGTTCTTCAATGCTTCAATCAGAGCTTCCTTAGTGTTTTTCGACAACCTTAGGAGTTTATATAGAGTAATTCTGGCCGGTATGTTGACCAACTACGCCATGACGTTGAACTGGAAAGGGACACTCGATTCTCCAACTTCTTGAAGGAGATTTTTATTATACCGGGTCTCCTTCTGTTTTCCTTCATCGACCGGTTTCTTCAGTACAGAACCCCAGCATCTTGGGGCTGTTCTTCAGCTTCTGGAGCGTTTTGGTCATAATCCTTCAGGTAAGTTCTTCCTGACCGGGTTCCAAGATTGCCTCCTGGGTATGCTGCCAGGGCGATTCTCTCTTCCTCTGAGTCGGTGAGGGGTTTGAGAAGGTCATCATTCTCATGCATAAAGGGGCTAATCACATTGGAAGACTTAGCCTTGCCTCCTTTCTTCTTGGACGAAGTGTTTGTCCACTGCTGGTCTCCAACCAAATCGGGATGGACCCACATGATCTCCCCTTTTAGGATAGTGAGGGGTACCAACCCCCTGTCCTCCTGACTGTATAAGTCAGTGTTTTTCAAGCGCATTTCTCATTTACGAATGGGGATAACGCCATCTTCAGTCACTACCGAAGGGAAGTCACCGAATTGGACCGCTATCATATTGGTGGATACGGTCTTCTGTTTCGGCTTCAGGGTGAGCATGTTAGCATTCACCAGATTTTGTAGGATGTCTTTGAAGACGTAGTATTTTCTGGTAGGATATCCTAGGAACCTATGATAGCGGTAATAATTAGGGTCATCCACCTTCCCTGCTTCATCTGGCTTTCTGATTTTGGGAAGCTGCAGCTTGTTGTTCTTCCAAAGTAATTGGAACAAGGTGTCTACATGCTCCTCTTTAAATGAATACTGCTTCGGCGCTCTTTGCTGATTTGGTGCCTTACCTTGTTTAGCAGGCAGTGGTGCTCGTGTGTTAGCGTCAGCCGCCAAAGTTTCCTTTCCCTTAGACCGCGGAGCATTGTGCTGGTTACGTTGTTGTTGCAGCTTAGGTTGTGTAACTTCTTCGGTTTTAACTCGAGCAACAATCTCTTCGGTTTGTTCTCCTTGCGATACTAGTTGTCTCTAGGAGCGACACTCCGCTACGCCCATCTGAGCAAGGAGCTGAGTCAGCAAGTTGTGCCTGTAAGTTTCAACCAAAGTTGATTGGGTCATACCTGAAGGGCATCGCAATGCCATGCTGCGGAATCTCTCCACATAGGTCTTGATAGATTCTCCCTTTCTCTGCTTGGTAGAGAGAAGAGTCGGGACCAAAACTTCTGTATCATCCTCGAAGAACCTGACTAAGAAAAGCCTTTCTAAATCTACCCATTTCTGAATAGATCCAGCAGGCAGTTTTATAAACCATTCGAAGGCGACTCCTTTAAGAGTGCCGATGAACAAGCGGGTCAGGATGGCGTCGTTTGCTACCACATCTCCAGTCTGTGACTTGAAGTAGTAGATGTGCTGATTTAGCGAGCCTATGCCATCGAATGGTTGCAAGGTTGGAGCCTTAAACTTCGGTGGATAGGGTGCTGTATCCCATTTAGCGGGGTAAGGTCGTATTACCCCTTCTTCACGGAGCTCGCTTCTGTTGGCGATTGCGTTGAGGCGAGCTTCTAGCTCGTCCACCTTAGTGGACTGAGGGTGCAATTCTCTTTCCGTCACCTTTTCATTTTCAGAAGAAGATTCTATGTTTTGAGCCTCGTGATCCGAATGCTCATGTTCTTTCTGTTTTCCCTTCGAGATTGTTCTCCGGGAAGATTCCGCTCTTTAGCCTTTTTCAGCAAGGAGCTGAGCCAACATATCTTTCATTTGGAGAAGTGTCTCCTGCTGTGCCTGGAGTATGATATGATGTTCGTCGACTCTTTTTGCCAGGTCTTCAGAGCCTCCAAACATGTAAACGTGGGCCTCTTGAGCCACAACGGATCTCGAAGATTGAGATTCGATAATCGCTGAATGTTCATCGTCAGAAACAATTCCTTTGGCTAACCTTTGATAATTAACCGATCGAATAGCTCCTATGCGAGTCTGGGTGTGCCTATATACTCCTTCAAATTCGTCACAAATTTCTCGAACAGTCGGGGCATGACTTCTTTGTGACTCCTCAGAACTAGGATCTGAAGCCTTCCCTCTACCTATCACATTTATAGCAACTTCGGGGTATTCAGTTTTGGCTGTCTTCTTTTTGTGTCGACATTGTCGTTTGGCAGGTCTAACAAGGTTCATCAACCTGTTGAACACAGACTACCAAGGTACGAATGCGCAACAATGGCATTCTGAAAGGACTGCAGAGATAAGCCGCTCACATTAGCATGAGTGAGCTGCTTGCTGCACTGGTTTTCCTCTTGACAATAATTCCCACAAATCAAAAACTTGGGAGGAATCTTTCTCTGGGTGTGGAGACGAAGATGGAACCCCCTGCCCTTGAGTGGGTAAGATTGATTCTTGTCGAACATGGATTTTAAACACATGTTGACTTTTCTGGACTTGGCGGACCTCTTGAGGATCGCGTTCTTGAAAAACAACGTGAGGGTCGTGTTTGGATTTGTAAACATTAGGTCGAGGCCTATGTTTAAATGATGAAACAATCCCTCGAGGGTCATGTTTTGGTTGAACACACCCCTGAGGATCGTGTTTGGTTGGCGAAACAAATCTTTGAGGGTCATGTTTCATTTGAACGCATATGTGAGGTGTGCGTTTATCTTCGGCAGCACCTTTCTGAGGGCTACGTTTTGAAGGAATAACATGCCACTGAGGGTCGTGTTTTAGCTGTATTAGCCGAGGCTCGTAGTTGGGCTCATTGCCACGAAGTACGTGTTTTGGAGTGGAGACGCTGCACTCGGGCAGAGCCTTAAGAACGCGATCCTCGTGTTGGGCCAGCGTTCGGCTTTCACGCAGATGTGCTCGTCGTATGGATCTTCTCCGTCTTCGAGTGGCATTCTTTTTGGCTTTTTTCAAAGCCTTGGCAGCAGCATCGTTGGCATTCATGGAGTTCGTCTCCTCTATAGGCCGTTTATGGCCCGAAGCACTTCTTGTTGACGCGGATGTAGGACATTCAACTCGTTGGACGAGTTCGGCAGAGGCTAAGCCTACCCCTGAGGCAGAGGGGCTATTCGATGAATCTTGGCCAAAGGAGAGGGTGTTCTTTGGCATTTCAGCAACAGTTTTGATCTCTTTGGAGATCTTGCGGGTGTCACGCCTAGCCTTGGGGCTAAGTGATCCAGAGAAGAGGGCTTCCTCGTATTTGGCTTGATCAAACACCATGATGAGAGTTTCAATAGTAGTTCCCTTGAGGTGGACGTAGGATTGCGCCACCACTTCTTCGTCAGAAAAGCTAGTCCCCAGCGAAGTCGCCATCTTTTGCTTGTTGAAAAATTTGTAATAAAAGGATTGAAAGAAAATTGACTTATATTCCTTCGATCAATTACAATTCGATTACAAAAGAGAGGAGAACAAATTTGATTCTCCCCTTTGTTTAAAACTAGGTTCTTCTCGGTAGCGATGGAGTGCCTCCTTCGAATGTTTATGTCGAATTTGCTCTCCGTTGACGATCTGACCGTCTTGTATCTCGTGGGAACAATGAACTTCTGTGGTAAATTTGGGGAATTACTCTTAATAAGTTTTTAGAACTCAGAACGAGCTAGAACTCTGTGAAAAGAGTTGTTAGAACCGAATGATCAGTTGATAAGCCAACTAGATTTGTTTGTTGCTAAAGAATCTGATCTTTTAACTGCCAAGAACTCTATTGATTTTGGAGATGATTTGATCTTCGAAACCTAGTCCAACCTCTCCCTCAATCTGAACTCTGTGCGGTTTTGATCTTCCAAATCTTCAACCCCCTTACTCGGTTGAGTAAGGCGGTCATTTATAGGAGGATAAGGGGTGTAACCAACCCTTAAATCCACTCCTAAGTGGGCGAAAATCCCTTAAATTGTGGGGGAATCGGTTTTGAAACCGTTCAACTCGTTTTTGAATGAGTCAAACGTCCAACTCGGCATTCAGGACCCTAACTTCGCGTCTTAGAATTGAGACGCGGAATTGGGTGTTGACTGAACGTCAAAAACACGAGGGCCGCTTGCGTTTTGCTTGTTGCAGCTTGGAAACACGGGGGTCGCCTGCATTTCAAAAATTGTAACGCGAAGATGAGTTACGCGTTTTAGAAGGGGCTAATTGACTTGTAACCTCTTCTGAAGAGCAGTGCAAGAACCATTGTTCAGTAATCCTCACGTTAGCTATTATGGGGTGTGACAGTCGTCAGATTGTAACTCTTACTGTTGATTGCGAAGACAACTGAATAGAGTTTTCATCAGTCGTCGGAAGTGTCGTTGAATTGTAACTCTTCTCGATCTATGTGAAAAGTCCTCCATTTGCCACTTGTATTTGTTGGCATGAAAGTCATCTAATTGTAACTTTCATCATTAAAGCTTGATAGGGATCAGCTATCTATTGTGATTTTTAGACAGCCTACAACAGGCGAACTTGGACCAAATGTGTTCGAATTTGCAGGAGAATTCAAGGTTAGTCCACACCGTGGTCGAATTCCAATTGGGTTCAAGTCTTAGGCGAACTAAATGGTAGGAAAAATGCTAGCCGTAAACGGCTTCGAATTAAGCGTGTCGGGGCTGTATGCGAGCTTCGATAACCAGGCGAATTCGAATCGTATGGCGAATTCGAATTGTACGCTGGCTTTGAATTGGATGGGCCACGTGCCCATTCATGGACCCACGTGCTCGCTAGCTAAGATGACGTGGGCACGTCGCTTCGCATTAAAGACGGAATTATAGGGGCTCCTCATTCCCCATGCCCAATCTGAGGTGTTGGCTAGAGTTCATGTCTAAAACCCCCCGATCTTCGACCGCTCGCGCAGGATTCCGAATCGCCCCGCTTTATTTTCGACTGTTCGATTCGAACTGTCTAATCAGATGGTGGGCAAGCATCTGAGCCATGTATATATGATGCTCATCTTTCGCGTTGGGGAAGTTACAGCATTCATTGCTTTTTTCAGAGAAAACCACAAACTTCCTCTTACTACGCCTGAGATGGCACCGAGAGTAAAAGCGATCGTTTTGATGAAAGGGAGGGGAGCTTCCTCCTCTGTTGCCGCTGAGTCTGCTACCTCCGGAGGTATTTTTGCATTTAAGCTTCACGGTAGATTAAAGGCCTCACGAGGAGAGTGATCTCATAATTTTAACCTCTCTGTTGTGTCGTGCAGTTCGAGAAGGGGCGTCGACCGCTAAGGAGCCTGCGTCCGAACTCATCTTTGTTTCGGATGACGAATCCTAAGAAGCCACGATCGCGTCCGCCTCACAGCCTACTCCTCAGCCAGAAGCCTGTCTCTTCAAGCTCTCTCTTGATACCGGCTAGTATCGAAGAATTGGGGAACACTACAAGGTAGGTGATCTCAATCATTAGTCTCGATTGGGGGACCTACGTGGACCTGAAGCAGTCTCTATTGGACCGTGTAGCCGACATCAGGTAGCTAGGTGAATCCCAACTTGCTACGCATTGCATGATGAGGCTACTTCATCTGGAATCGCATCTGACACTTTTGGAGCATTGGCTGCAAGCAAATCTGGGACCTAACTGGGAACGATGTTTGGCTCATGCTTGATGTCAGGGGAAGTGGGAACAGGAGGTCCGAGCAAGGGGCATAGATGACTTAGAATCCCATCTTGCCCTTTCTACGGCTCAGTAATGCTTACTGCAGCCCAGATGGACGCCTCTACTTCCGCAATCGACCGCTTAAAGTTGGAGTTAGAGCATGAGGAGACGACACTCTGAGGGGGCTCTAGTTTGAGATCAGGAACACCTACAGAGCTATTGGGGAGGCGACCTAAAACCTTCAGACGCTGCGTCAGGAGGATGCTACCGTCGCCTCGACTTTTGAGGCTCGGATCCAGGAGGAGGTGGAGGTCGAGGCTCGGGAGGATCACATAAGGAGGGTGAACGCCATTAAAGCGGAGCTCGTGACCTTTAGCTTATTAGACTAGGTTCTTAGGCTTGAAGTAGTTTAATTTTCCTTTCCGATATAGTGTTATGACTCATCTGGCTGTGGAGTCATAACTTTATTCAAATGTATTGCCCTCAAATTAGTTAATGGATGAATCTTTATGCTCTGTTGGTTTCCTAATGTGTCCGTGCATATGCTCTTCCTTGTTGCTTTTGCTTTTTATTACCTTGCAGGGCGAATTCAAGCTGTAGACAAACTCTAATCATAGGGTAGGTTTAATCCGTAGGTGAACCCAGATTGCAGGAAACGATTGAGCCATGGGCGAGCTTAGACATGCACGAGCCTCGTGTCAATTCGAGGCCTTATGTGCTTGTAAGTTAAGACAACATGGGCGCATCGCTCCGCATTAAAGGTAGTATAGTGGGGGCTCTTCATTTCCCATGCTAGATCTGGGCCATTGGCTAAAGATCAGGTTCACAACTGTCAGATCCTGGTCGTCCGTGTGAGGTTCCGAACCGTCTTGCCTCATTTGTGACCGTTCGATCTAAACTGTTGAATCAAACAATAAGAGTGAACTTGGGTTGTTATATAGCGTTCTCCCTCCCTGTCGGAGAGGCCAGAGTGTTCGTCATTTCTCCCGTGTCCAGGATGGCGCCGCGAGTGAAGGTACCCATCTCGAAAAAGAGGGGAAGGGACGATGAGGCCGCCGCTGTCGACGTGTCCGCAGATGCTGCTAAAGGTATTCCCTTTTTAAACCTCTTAGCTGGTTAGCATGACACGTTCATGATTCTGATTTCTTTTGTCAGCACCAGAGAGAGTTCCGAACATGGAGGGGCCAAAGCCTGAACCCAAACGTGTGGTCACGCCCCGCTTCACTGCCCGCTCCTCAGCCAGGAGTGAAGTCTCACCCCGAGACCTCCTCTACCGCTGCACTTGATCGCGGCCAGGAATCTAGTTCCTCAGGTTCTGCTAATCTGTAGATGCATGTTCAAGGATTGGAGAGTGCCGCGAAGCGAGTGATCTCCCTCATTGACCAAGGTCGTGGCACCTATGTGGATCTCAAGCAGCCTCTCTTAGATCGTGTGGCCAACATTCTATGCCTGGGCGATAATAAACTTGCCATACGTTGTTCGATGAAGCTTCTCGATCTGGAACTATTCTTAGCAAGGTTAGAGGAGTTGTGGCATGCAGATCTAGAGCTAGACATGGCGTACTTCTCATCTCTATCTCGGCATCGTGAGGCATGGCAACAAGAGTGTCGGAGAAGGGACATAGAAGACAAGGAGTTTCTCATCGCCGAATTGGACAACCGATGGCGCCTGTTGCAAGCCGAGGTGGAGGCTACTATTAACTTGGTTATTTGGGGCACATCCCGCCTACCGAGGGGGAGCTGACTTTGATGGGCCTACGTATCCAGAGTGAGACTATCCAAGGCGCCCTTACGAGAGAGAGGCGTATTCTTCTAACGTTGCGCCAAGAAGATGCTACAACCAACGCTTCCTTAGAGGCGAGGATCAGGTAGGAGGCGAAGGACGAGGCTCGCGTGATCCAGGCCGAGAGGATAGCTGCAGTTAAAGCGAAGCCTACGTCTTTTAGCTTTCTGGAATGAGCTTGTAAGATAGGAGTAGATTTCAGCTATCTTGTTCGATCTTTTGTTCCTAATGTAGTGTTATGACTTGTTTGATTATAAAGTCGTAACTTTATTTGAATGTCTTGTTTTGAAAACTACTGATGCATGAATTTCGCATTTTCTTAATTTCTCAATACATTGTGAATGCACCCCTTTCTGCTGTGTGTTGCTGTCCAACACTCAGCTCTTTAGTTGTGTTAGCAATAGGCCATCTCGAGTCAAGGCGAAACCACGCCATAGACGAATTCATGTTGTGGGTAAACTCAAGCTTAGGATAGTTCCCTACAATGGGCAGACTCAAGCTTGGGCGAGTTCAACCCACATGCGAACTCAAGCTTTGGCGAGATTATGCCACAGGTGAATTCCAGCCTTGGCGAGTTTATGCCACATGCGAACTCTTCGCAATAAGTGAAGTCGGGTTGAATGAGCATGCATCCTTCCGTGGACCCTTGTGCTTGCCAGCTAAGGTGATGTAGGCACACCGCCTCACATTAAATGTGAAGTGACGGGACACCTCACGTTTTGTGCTCGATCTGAGCCGTCTGTGTAGGATCCTAAAGGCCAGGGTTTTTGTGGCCGTTGAATTCGAACCATCACGAGGAATCAGAGCTGTTGATTTACTTAAGCCCGCGGATCTCGATCGTCGAAATCCCGCTTATATAGTGCGCTCGTCCTCCCCTTGGGGACTGCTCGCGCTCATGAAGCTTCATTCAAAGAGGGTTCGAACATCTCTCCTAGTCCTAAAATGGCCTCCGAGGCGAAGTCAAGGGTTTTGAAGAGGAAGAAGGTGGCCCCTACCTCTGCTAAGGCAGGTGCTGATGTCGTCACGACCGTCGGCTACGTTACTAGCCGGACTCAGCGTGGTATGTTTGGGCATTCCGTAGAGCTGAAAAGGTCTTAAATACGGGCAGAATTTGTGGGAGTCGAGCGCCTGTCACTCATCTTTCCCCATAGACGCCCTCTCTTTTGGTGGGGGTTTAGTTGCCTTGGCGAGCTAATGGCGCTTCACCTGTTTGGCGAGCCTCTGCTCCCTGCAGGCGAGCTTAGCCTTTGCGGTGGACCCTGACTTATAAGCGAGCTTGACTCGCCTATCGATATGGGGTTCATCTGTGCTGTGTAAGATGACTCCCGGCCTCTGGAGTTCAGACTTCTAACTTCTTTCCCCTCTTTTTTTGTTCTTAGCAGCCATTGCTCGGCAATCGCCTGGGAATGCCCCCCACTCTGTGAAGGAGGAGGGTGGTCAACAAGTGTTTGGGGTCGTCGTCCTTCTCCAAAAGCTGGAGACCTCTTTGCAACAGGCAGCTACCATCGTCAGCCAAGGCAGCGGGAGGTATTACGACATGCTCCCTCTTGTGGACGAGAGTCTGGAGGAGATACGACGTGTGGGTGGCTCTCAACTTGCCAGATGATGCAAGCGAGAGCTTCATCGCTTGGAAGGACTCAAGTATTACCTGAAGGAGCTGGCGCATGCCGACCTTAGAGACGAACTGACGCCCCTCCTAAGGAGTGCCCAACTTCAGAGGACTCTTGAATGTGACGCTCGAGAGAGGATGATCTCGGAGAAGGAGGCCAAGCTTGCACGTCTGCACAAGCGACACCATGGCTTGCTGGCTAGGATGGACGCTTATCACGATGCTTGCTCCTTCTTGGAGGTCAAGTCTACTCAGGGAGAGGAAGATCTGAAGCAGTGACAAGAAGAGAACAGAAGGGTTCTTTGCATCGCTATCGAGGAGTTGCAAGCCCTACAAGTCCTGCGCTAGGAAGAGGAGGATGCTAAGGCTGCTCTCACCAAGCTCCAACAGAGGCAGGAGGAAAGGTTCAAGCTCAGCATGCGGCGGAGCTTGTGGATGTCAAGGCTAGGATCGCCACCTTCATCCTACTTAAGTTAATTTAGGATGCTTTTCTTTTTTGTTATGCACTTCTATAATTTTGCTGATGTTCCTAAAACATGGTGCTCTTAAACTCAGCCTGGAATGACTTCTTATGCTTTTGATTATTCTTGGTTTTGTATTTGTAGTCTTTCCTCATTTCCTGTGTTGATCTATGCTTAGGACTTTTAGCAAATCCTTGGCAGTCAACGAACTTGACTCGCCTTTATCGATTGCTGCTTGAGTCGGGTTAGCCACGCTGTTTTTCCTCAGCGTGGTGAGTTGTCGAGGAGATTCTTTTAGGCTTTATGCTAAGATTTCTCCTCTATCTTTGGCTTGTTCGAAGCGTAGGGCCGGGTTAACTTTGACCGTTAAGTCGTAGTTAAGTTGGACAACTTAGCCCAAAACGCCCGATCACCTATGTAGGTGGTCGGGATGGGGTTCGAGCCATGACTCATCGCTTGGTAGGTCGCTGCTTGAGGATCGACAAGACACGTCACTTGGTAGGTCTCTATCGATGATACCGTCACTTAGGGGGATGACGGAGTGGAAATAGTCAAATCATTCAGGGACGTAGGAGTATGACGATTGGTTGTTGTAGAAGCCATCGTATGGTGGGCTGCTACCCATCGGTTATTCTAAGAGAGTATTAGAATGTTCGGAATAGGTGAGGTAGTTCAAGGACGTAGGAGTATGACAACTGACCGGAGTAGCAACACATCACGTGGTAGGTCACTACTTGGGCCACGTTACTCGTTGGAATAACAGGGCTGGTCATCAGAGGTGATCATTAACATGATAGCATTTCATTATGCTCGGAGCAACTATGAGGACCTTTCATCCTTGATAGTCGGCTTTGACCCTGACTGTAGGAAGGTCAGACCGAATAGTGATCTGGGCCATCCCTAATAATATCATGTGTAGTATCCTTTGGGGTTTCCCGCAAGAAGCGACTCATACCTATACTTACGTCAGCGTGTATGACGTAGGAATGGTTTAGCCTCGCGTACCGGTTGGAGGGTAAAGGGGCAGTTTAGACTCATGCACTCGTGGGAGCATAAGGCGCAGTTTAGACTCGTGCACCAGTTGGAGTATAAGGCGTTGTTTAGACTCGTGCACTAGTTGAAGTTGAAAGAGGACTAAGGATAGTACTTCTTCAGGAATTTGCCGTTGATAGGCATCATGATCTTATTGCCATTCGGTTTGATGAGGGGGTAAGCTCCGTTCGAATAGACATTCTCTATTACAAACGGTCCTTCCCACTTGGGTTGGAACTTGCCCTTCTTCTTGGAGTTGAGAATCATTGGTCATCGAACAGTGAAGACCAGCTCTCCTTCCTTGAAAGATCGATTCTTAACTTTCTTGTCGAAGGCCTTGGCTATTCGGACTTGGTAGAACTTAATGTACTGTTGAGCTTCAAGCCGTTTCTCATCTAGCGCTTCGAGATCTGTGAGACGCCATTGATGGCTATCCTCCATTGTCATTCCTATCGTGAGAGCAATGCGGAGGGATGGGATCTGGATCTCAAGAGGTAGTATGGCCTCGTAGCCGTATACCAATGAGTAAGGCATAGTATCGGTCGGCGTATGAACCATCGTGCGATACGCCCACAAGCTCTCACCAAGCTTCTCATTCCAATCATGTTTGCAACTGGATGTCAGTTTGGTTAGGATCTTGCCGATCGTCTTGTTGAAGGCCTCGGCTATCTCATTTGCTGAGGGATTATAAGCCGTAGAGGCAAGGTTCCGTATTCTGAGCTTGTCACAGAACCGGGTGAATGCATGACTGACAAACTATGTGCCGTTGTCACGAATGATTCACCTTGGAATGCCATATCGATATATGACGTGATGTTTGATGAATCTGATTACGTCATTCGTTTTGACTTCTCTTAAGGGAACAGCTTCGGCCCACTTCGAGAAGTAATCGGTGATCGACAGTATGAAGCGATGACCTCTAGCTGATGGCGGAGATATTGATCCACAAAGTCACTATCGGGTATAGGTCTTCAGGCGGCCGGTGCATGTAATTGGCATGGATTTGGCAAGCATGGCAGCGCCTTGCATACGTGATTGCATCGCTGACCATCCCGGGCCAATAATAGCCTATCCTTCACAGGCGATCCCATAGCTTAGGACCAGGCTGATAGGCCCCACAAATACCATCATGGACTTCGTGCATGGCTTCCTGCACTTCTGTCGTCGAAAGACATCAGAGTAGCATGTCATCATATGACCTACGATACAATATCTTAGTAGCGGAGTCGTAGTAGAACCTAGCGACGCTCTTGCGAATTGACTCTCTTTCCCTAACATCTTCAGGTAATATACCATATAAGATGTAGTCGATGATCGGCAAACACCAATCTTTCGGGTTAGGTTGGCTCGGGGCTTGATGAGTGGTGTTCACTTCCAGAACATCTTCTGGCCAAAAGAGTCGTCGGCTCGCTACAATGACACATTGAGTCATCTCTAGCGGCTGGGCAAGGTTAGCTGCTAAGGACGCCAGGGCGTTTGCGTGCGTGTTCTTGGAACGAAGCATATGCTCAATGAGAAAGCTTTCGAATAACTCAGCTAGTTTGATAGCTGTTTTGTGAAGCAGAATCAGATCATCATTTCTAACTTCGTACTCTCCTGTCATCTGTATGACGATGACCTGAGAATCACCGTAGGTCTCGAGGTGCTTTATCCCTAGTTCCCTAGCTAGTTCGAGTCCAATGAGCAGCGCATTGTACTCAGCCACATTGTTGGTGTATGGCTCCATTAGAGAAAAGGCCCAGGGTAATACATGGTTTGTGGGGAGATCAAGACCACCGCTACTCCCGCAACGATAGACCAGCTTGTGCCAACGCAAGAAGCACCATCGAAGAACAATTGCCAAACTTCCTCGGGAAAGGTTGTGTTGACCTCGGGGGTCTCATCCGGTAGATCTTCGAACAAGTCAGTTCTCTTCTCCTGTGGATGACTGGCCATAAGGTCGCAGATGGCTTGCCCCTTGACCGACTTCTGTGGTATAAAGGATGTCGTATTTAGAAAGCAGGAGTGCCCATCTAGCCAGTTGCTAATTTAAGGCTCCAGGTTAATGAAGAATAAAACCCAAGATCTCTTCTCTCAACAAAAGCCTATGAATTAAATGAAGAACACAAGCAAGAGCCAAAAAACCCAAGCTCAGAATCAAGCTGAGTAGCCTATGGAAGTCGGAGAAAATAAAAAAATCAAATATGAAAAAAATGTATTCAAGATAGTTGGCCGCAAAGAAACGACAATATCTCTCAATCCAGAAGGTAGAATTTAACATATAATATATCAAAATCGTTTATCTCGACGAGACGAAGTCATCCGTGAAGGTAGAAATTTGATAGGACATCAATGCTAGCATCGATATGGGCATCGATGCCGGCATCAATACTGACAGTTCTGTTACGAATTAAAGGCTGATTTTTGATGGTTTTGGATAAGATTTCAATCCAAAGGCTCATATTCATTGATGTTTACTATAAATAGGGGTAGAGAGTGAGGGGTTAAGGGTGTGAAAATTTTTGTAACTCCATTTGGAGAGGATGACCACTCTTAATTAAGAAGGCCTTCCAAATTTGTAACTTTTATTATAATTAATAAAATAATTTTTTCACCACTTTAAATATTTCTTCTCTTTGTTGGATAATGAAGATGGAGATGAATAATTACTTAGAGGTTTGCATTTTTTTATTTTTCTCTTTTATTTCTTTTTTATTGCTTATTAGTTTAGATTTATTTCTATGCTTGTAGTTAGATTTTATTTTCTTGTTAAATAGCCAAGAGGCTAGAACCCTCTTGCCTTAGATTTATTTCATACTTATAGGTTAGATTTATTTTCTTGTATTTAATTGTTACAATTTATTTTGTAGTTTAGATTTTAAAATTTATTTTATAGTTTGATTTTAATTTCTTATACTATTCACCTTGAGGCTAGAACCCTCTTGGGTTTAGTTTTTCTTTTTGTCTATTTTTATTTTATTTTATTTGCCTTGAGACTAGAATCCTCTAGGGAATTATGATTTTATTTTCTTGCACTATTCACCTTGAGGTTAGAATCCTCTTGGGTTTAGTTTTTCTTTTTGTTTATTTTTATTTTCTTTGATTCGCCTTTAGGCTAGAACCCTCTAGTGAATCACCATTTTCTAAGAAGTGGGTTTAATTTTAGATTACTCATTTCTTTAATTAAATCCACCATCTTACTTTCTTGAATTTTATTTTTCATTCTTAATTTTTATTTATTTCTTGATTTTTTCTTCTTGCCTTGTTGATCACATTTTTTTATTACAACTTCTACACTTAAATATATTCATTTACACAATCATTTTCATTCTCTCCATCTCTTCACAATCACACTTATTCTTAACTCCTATTTGTCATGCACACAACATAAGAACTAATTTTAAATTTATCCTACAAAACACCTTCCTTGTGGGATCGATAACTTTTTATACTATAACTTGACACGGTTGTGCACTTGTAACATTTTTGGTACATTTTTATGCCGCATTAAGTTTTTGACGCCACTGCCGGGGAGGGTGCTTAAGTAGGATTTTTTATTATTTTGGTTCTTTAACTTGTGTGTTTCTTGTGAAAGAACTACTTAGAGTTTAAAGATCAAGAACTGGAGATTGAGGAATTGGAGATTCGCTTGTGGTAAGTCTTCTTTCTAATATTTTTAATTCCACACCTTTAGTTAGTTTCTCACAATTAGTGACAATTAGGATCTTTTAAAAAAATATTTTATTTTCGTGACCATAATAAAATTCACCTTTAGTTAGTTCATGATTCTTGTATGTTTTGTAATTTTAATTTGAACTATGAAGAATTTGTTTTAGTATGTACTTTTGAATTCATTATAAAACACTTCTATGATGATATTTATGTGTTTGTGCTTATGGATCATCTACTTGTGCTTTATAATGTATTCTATATATGGTTTGATCAAAATTTTCAAAGAAAATTTGCTTTATTGATCAAACATTATTTTTGGATATATATATATATATATATACTTTGTTTTGTGTTTTCATATGAGAGGTTTGTGTTTATATAACCCCCCGGATTTTTTGGGTGTTTATTCCCAAATCTTATTTACCGGATGCTAAAATGTTTATATGGGTTATTACTAGCTCAAGAGCTAATTATGGTTGCCTCTCTTGATTTTTAAAAAATGATGATTTGGTTTTATGTGATTTACTTGTGATTTATGATTTCATTTGGTTGATTTGTTTTTATTTGAAAACCTTTTTGCATGACTCTCATGTTCTTCTTCTTTTGATTTCATAAATCTTTTATACATGGTTTATAGGTTTTTGTCATGAGACACTATTTTATAATGACATATCTAATTGTGTTCTCATTGCCTTTTTGAATGTGAGTGAATTTTAGCATGTTTATGCTTACTCACATGTTTTTGCCTTAGCATTCATTTCATATATCCATTAAGGCATTTCGATAGGGGGAGCAATCCCTATACTTGTTTTATACTCACCCATACTCATATGTAAGTGGAGCTTTCGCTCTCTTCATTCTTGGTATTTTCCCCTTTTTGATGTTGTCAAAGAGGGAGAAATATTGTGAGTATAGCTCTTCTTGTTTATATGCATGATAATTCTAATTTATATATTCATTTCCTTTCATGCATATATATCTCTTTGTGTAAATTGTTTGTCATCATCAAAAAGGGAGAGATTGTTAGCCTTCTTGTTTTGATGATGTTTAACAAACAATTTATGACTAATATTGTTTATCTAGTGTTTTGTATTTATCTATTTATTATAGACAAACAATATGTTGGCGGATGGATGGAATCGAGCATTCACGATCATATCCAATGGAGGTTGACGGAATTGTGTAGTGAAGCAATGTTCATTTAAGTTAAAGATACAAGTTCAAGCTTCTTCCACAAGTTTACCAAGTTGAGCTACAATGAAGATCAATATCAAGCTTGGGTATATTTAGTTTAGGTTTTATATTATGTGTGTTGGTACTTTAATCTCAATCATATATACACACATGTATTTGGTTTCTATGTATATATATATATAGTTATATATATATACATGCATGTTTTGGTTTCTAAGTTTATATAAATATGAAATTACATATTTCATATTTCTTATTGTGTTTTGGTTTAATTTCATAGATATGAAACAAATATATATTCATATACATCTTCATATGTTTCATACTCTATTATGTTAGAATATATTGCATAAAATATGCAATTTTGTGAAAATATTATTTTCATGGTTTATGGACTTAACAATCATCATACACATATTTCATTAAGTCCACAAAATCATTTTGTAAAGTTTCAAAATATGGTTTAGCCAAATGTCAAAATTCATGTGTTCTCATTTTTATGTTTTGGACCATTTTGCAAAATGATGATATTTTATATTTGGGAGGCTCTTTTTGAAAACCAATTTTTGTAGCATGTGTATTATAATGTCTATAATCATTTCCCAAAGTTTCATAATTTTTGAAATTTGTTGGATATTTTTAAACAGGGTTTTAAAATGAGAAATCTATTTTCAAAACTATGCACATTAAATATCAGTGCATGGTCGACCGCGCGTGCCTCTGTGGTCGACCGCGCTTTATCCAGAGACTGTGTTTTGATTTTTATCAAATCACGGTTGACCGCTTTTGGCTCTACGGTCGACCGCCATTTTTCCAGAGAGCAAGCTTTGATTTTTAGCTGTTCGTGGTAGACCGGACCTGCCTCTGCGATCGATCGTGACTTTTCCTGTTTGTAAGCCCAACGTCTAGTTTTTAGCCACGGTCGACCGCCAGTAGCTTTGCGATCGACCGTCGTACAATAACAGCTATATTTCTGTTGTTTCTAGATTTTATGGGATTTGATTTTTTGGTCATTTTGCTTGGGTTTTAACTGAAGTTTTGGGTTCCTATAAATACCCCCTTGCTCTCATCTTTCATACTAACAAAAAGAAATGTTTTAAACAAGTTTAAGAGAGTTCTAAAAGTTTGTTTAAGTTTGTTTAAAGGTGTTTAAAATCCTTATTTCAAAGTTCCGATTTTGTGAAGATAATTTCACAAGAAGAAGAAGAGATCATCCTTTGGTGTTTGAGCTTCAACTCATATCTCTCTCTATTGATCTATAGAGAAGTTTTCCTAAATCATTTTAGCTATTTATTGTTTTGCTTCTAATTTTCATATGCTAGATTTATATTAAGTTTAGTTAAATTGTTTTTATTGAAACTATTTGATCACACACAACCTATTAAGCTTATAGTATTTACATTCATAGTGTAATTTAGGTTGTGGGGTTTGTGACTTAGAGTTGTGCTAAATTGAGTTCTCGCCTTGTATTAGAGAACAAATCTTTTGTTGTGAGCTTTAATTATAAGGATCATTTTGTAATAAACTAGTACACTAAGAGGAGTGTGTGGTGAGAGACGGAGTCGTCCCAAGAGGAGTGGGGTAGGTGTAAATGCTTAGAGAGAGTTTATAATTCCTAACACTTGAGGGAGACACGGGCTAGAGACCAACACTTGAGATGGTAGTTAGTGTAGTTACATTGTGAGTGTGGATTGTAAAGTTTTCGGTTAGCTAGAAAATCATATCGTGAGGTGTAAACGTTTTCTGGGTAAGCGTAGAAAACCCGGTGTGATAGTTGATATCTCCTCGAGGTGAGGAGCGGGGATGTAGGTCGTGGGGACCGAACCTCGTGAACATATTATTTGTTTGTTATTGTATTGGTGCACTTATTTTTATGTTCATATCTTATATCGCCTTTGTATATTGCTTGTTATTTATATTGCCCACTATCTAGTTTAGATTGTTTACCCTTGTGTTATTTGTATATCCTTGCATATATATCTTGTCATATATCATTTGCTAGGATATATTTATTAATTAGTTTTAATTAGAATAAAATCGGATTAGATTAGCATAAACCTTATTCACCCCCCCCCCTCTAGGGTTCTTTCTTAGTGGCATTAGGGTTTAACAACCCTTTTCTTAGCCCAAAAATTACTAGTTCCTTACTACACAACCCAAGCCTAATAAAACTCATTAGACGTTGGCCCTAAGGAATCGAGCTCAATAAGGAACAAAGAATCTTTAGGTGAACTGGTTTATGTTTTTTTGGATTAGTTGGTGTCTAAGGCAAGGTTTAAGAGTGGCGTAAAGCAATCTGCAAGGAACGAGTTACTTAATCGATCTCTGATCAACCTCTGTTCCTATCCTTACCTGACTAATTAACCGAGTAAAACTTTTATCTTTTCACTTAAGGAATTTTTGGTTCGGAGATGGTCTAGCTGAGTTAGGCTTAACCCTAGAGTCAAAGTGATTGCAAAGTGATTGTTTTTGATTTGTTTTAGTTAGGTTTTTCCTTTTTCTTCTCATAAAAAAAACTAACTTTTGTTTTATCTTAAAAAAAGGTATAAAAAGAAATTGTTTTGGGTGCATGCAAAACGTGGATTAGGGACAAAACACATCGACAAATTCATTTTGAACAAATTAAAGAAATGACTAATCCATATGTTCTCCAAGATTTATGTTATCCTAAGAGGATTGAAATCACCAATAAAGCTCGGGAGTTTGTAGAGAGTCCATCTCAGTATTCAGTGAATGGTCCATTTTTTCTAACCTACAACCCAGGTTGGGCAAATTACCCAAACATTGCATGGAATCAGGGAAACCACTCTAGAACTCAAATCTTCACTCCCTCTTCGACCTGATATTTTCCTAGGGGAAACACAGTTCCTTTTAATTCTCATCCACAATTTCAACAACCCAATCTGTCACATCAAAATCGGTCTCCTCATCATCAAGTTGTAACTCACACTCCTCTTGATACAGATCATGATGAACGTCTTAATATTTTGGAAAAAGGTTTTGAAATCATAATTAAGGCCTCCACACTAGCCACGGATATATTAACTCAAACATCCTACATGATGAACTCCTTTATGCAATCAACCAAACTCATACTTAACTCTAACACTCAAGCCATAGCTATATTAGAAACCCATATTGATCAACTAGCTAGTGCCATAAGTGAAGGAGAGGAAGGAGAAATTCTGAGTCAACCCGTGGTAAATCCTAAGGACACTCAAATGAATGCATTACAGTCAGGAAAACAGGTCGATAATCAGGAAAGAACACCTTTAAACCAAATTCTTATTCCAATTCATTCTCCTTCTGATAACTCAATTTAGGAAAGACCAGAGGAAGAAGAAGAAGAGTCAGATCTATGTTTTGAGGAAATTTTTGGTGAGGAGCTGAAAATATTAGGAGAAGCAGTTCAGGTTTGTCAAAATAAAAAACTGTGTTAAACAATTGCTGCTTTGAACTGAATTTTGAAAAACTCTTTCTTGATGAACAAAAATTTTTGGAAATTAAACAACAATCAAATTTTTACAACTCAGCCCTAAATCTTGGGGTTGAGGAAAGTGTTAAAGAAAAATTGGTTGTTAGAAAACAAACATTCATAAATCAAGAATCTAAGTTCAAAACGCATGACACCAATAATACCTATCTTCCATTGCTACAAGAATTATTGAACACCCTGATATGCTTGGGATTTTAGCACAGTGTTGATTATATCATTTTGAATTTGTTTAAAACCCGGAGAAGAATTTTTAGCAATAAGGTAGGGTTCAATGTAGAACATGAGCTCTTCATGTTGAATATTTCATTCTATATTGTTTATTTCAGAATAATAAAATCTTCTCTCATTTTAGAGTTTCTTGTTCAGTTTTGTAAAAAAATAGAAAAAAAGAAAAAAAGAAAAGAAAAATATATATGTATAAATAAATAAATTGATGATTTCTTCCTCCACAAGACCAAAGGTAATTGCAAATTTTCATTAGCCGACCAATTATAAGTACTTCACATCTTATCTGCTTTACTTTCTGCATCATAGAGTTTGCATAGAGGACAATGCAAAATTGAGGTGCGGGGGTGGGATTTAATTATTTTTTTCCTCTTTATTTTATCTTTTTAGTTACATTTTTGCATTTCTGTCATTTTTTCTTTTTCAAAAAAAATTATAAAAATATTGTCACTTACCAAATTGATAGAGTTAAGTAATAATTGAGTTATTTGATAAATTTTAAATTTTTTTAATCCCTAGTTTGTTATTTACTTAAGTTCACCTTTTATGATAACTCTAAATAAATTTCTTAAGAAATAATTTTCAAAGTAGTATACATTACTTAAGCCTTAACTTGGACTTTTATTTAAAATAATAAAATTTTTACATGCTTACCTTAGAGTTAAAAATAATTTTTAAAAGTGTCTTGATTTACATATTTTCAGAATATATATACATATATAATAATAATAATAAAATAGCATTACAAAAGAAGAGTGCGGCAAATGGGCACAAAAAAAACACTTGAATTTAAGGTGATTCTATCTTATAAAGCCTAAGCTGACCGAGTAATTAAGTCCAATGAGTATTTCCATACTTAATGACCTAAGTCCAATTGGGTTGGGATCCATTAGCCCAAAACTCGTTAAATGGTCACTTAGAAAGTTCGTTAAAGTAGAAAAAAAATCTCTAAGGAAGAAAGAGTTAAAAAAATTTATAATAATAATAATAAAATAATAATAATAATGATAAAATACTAACAAATGTTATATATATATAGTATATATGGCCTTGAAAAATATTTCTGATTAAGCAAATTGAATATTATCTTAAACAAAGAGTGAGCATGTTCTTTTCAAAATTTTAAATTAAATTTCTAAGTTTCACTTGGTTTTGTATTGCAATAATGAGAAGATTTTCTAGGAAATTCACTTTGGAGTTATATATAAAAACGTTTTCTTAAGTAATAACTAGCTTTAATTAGATTGTCTAATTTTATCAAGTAATTTTAGTTATTTACTGACCTCTTTAAATTGGCAAGTTGACCGAATTTTATGGGTATATTCACTCCAAACTCTCACAAGATTATATCTCGTCCATTAGGGTAACCTAGGGATTTAAAGGCTTGTTGTATGCGCTAAATACAACCGCGATTCCTACGAAAGTGAGTTAGGAATTTCTTTTTCTTTCTTTGCTAGAGGACTAACAAAAATTTAGGTGTGGTGGTATTTATTAATCATATTTTATTATAATTTTATACCCTTATTATCTATTTTTAATGAATAAATATACCGCTAATAATAGTTTTTATCTTTAATTACATGTTAATGAAGAATAAAGCCAAAGATCTCTTCTCTTAACAAAAACACATGAATTAAATGAAGAACACAAGCAAGAGCCAAAAAGCCCAAGCCTAAAATCAAGTCGAGTAGCATGTAGAAGCCGGAGAAAATAAAAAAATCAAATATAAAAAAAAATATTCGAGATAGTTGGCCGCAAAGAAACGACAATATCTTTCAATCCGGAAGGCGGAATTTAACATATAATATATCAAAATCGCCTATCTCGACGAGAAAAAACCATACGCGAAGGCAGAAATTTGATAGGACATTGATACTAGCATCGATGTGGGCATCGATACCAGCATCAATGCCAGTATCGATGCTGGCATTGATACTGACAGTTCTGTTACGAATTAAGGGCTGATTTTTGATGGTTTTGGATAAGATTTCAATCCAAGGGATCATATTCATTGATGTTTACAATAAATAGGGGTAGAGAGTGAGGGGTTGAGGGTGTGAAAATTTTTGTAGCTCCATTTGAAGAGGAGGGTCACTCTTAATTGAGAAGGCCTTCCAAATTTGTAACTTTTGTTACAATTAATAAAATAATTTTTTCACCTCTTTAAATATTTCTTCTCGTTTTGGATGATGATGGAGATAAAGAATTATTTGGAGGTTTGCATTTCTTTTATTTTTCTCTTTTATTTCTTTTGCATTGCTTATTAGTTTAGATTTATTTCTATGCTTGTAGTTAGATTTTATTTTATTGTTAAATAGCCAAGAGGCTAGAACCCTCTTGCCTTAAATTTTTTCATGCTTATAGTTTAGATTTATTTTCTTACATTTAATTCTTGTAATTTATTTTGCAGTTTAGATTTTGTAATTTATTTTATAGTTAGATTTTAATTTCTTATACTATTCACCTTGAGGCTAGAACCCTATTGGGTTTAGTTTTTCTTTTTTTCTATTTTTAGTTTTTGCCTTAAGACTAGAACCCTCTTGGGAATTACCATTTTATTTTTTTACATTATTCACCTTAAGACTAGAACCCTCTTGGGTTTAGTTTTTCTTTTTATTCATTTTTATTTTTATTTATTCACCTTTAGGCTAGAACCCTCTAGGGAATCACCCTTTTCTAAAAAGTGGGTTCAATTTTAGATTACCCATATCTTTAATTGAATCCACCATCTTTACTTTCTTAAACTTTATTTTTAATTCTTGATTTTTATTTGTTTCTTAATTTTTTTCTTCTTGTCTTATTGATCACATTTTTTTATTATCACTTTCACTCTCAAATATATTCATTTACACAATCATTTTCATTCTCTCCATCTCTCCACAATCACATTTATTCTTCACTCCTATTTGTCATGCACACAACATAAGAACCAATTTTAATTTTCCCCTACAAAACACCTTCCTCATGGGATCCATAACTTTTTATACTATAACTTGACATGATTGTGCACTTGTAACATTTTTGGTATATGTTTATACCGCATCACTCATCCCATATGAAGGACATGCCTTTCTTCATTAACTTGGAGAAAGGTTGGCACATACCCGAAATATTCGAGATGAAACTTCGGATGTAAGCCAGCCGTCCCTGGAGGACCCTTAATTCCTTGAGATTTCATGGCAGCTGAAGCTCTTGATAGCCCGTACCTTATCGGGTTCGATACGAATTCCTTTCGCCGTGATGACGAATCCAAGAAATTTTCCCACTAAACATCCCTAAGAATGATTTTGTAGGATTCATCTTGAGTTGATGAGATCGCATGAGTTTGAACATTACTCTCAGATCTTGGAGGTGGTTGTCTTTGCTACGACTTTTCACGACCAGATCGTCTACGTAGCATTCGACTATTTTGCGTAGATAGTCCCAAAAGATCATGCTCATGGCGCGCTAATAGGTTGCGCTGGCATTTTTGAGTCTGAAAGGCATAACCGTGTAGCAGTACACCCCAATTGGAGTTCAGAATGAGGTATGTTTCTCGTCCTTAGGGTGCATCTTGATTTGATTATACCCTAAGAACCCGTCCATAAAGGACATTCTCTCAAACCCACACGTGTTATCAATGATGACATTCGTTATGGGTAGAGGAAATTCGTCCTTTGGGCAGGCTGCATTGAGGTTTTTGAAGTCGATGCAGATGCGGATCTTGCTATTCTTTTTCAGGATCGGAACAATATTGGCTACCCAGTGAGGATGTTGTTCCTCTCTGATGAAGCAGGATTCGATTAGCTTTTTCACTTCAGCTTCGATTGCCTCCATGATTTGTGGACGAAATCGTCTCTGCTGCTGTTTAATGGGTTTGGCGTCCGGGCCGATGTTGAGACATTCTTCCTTTTCTTAAGGAGGTAAGCTACCGCTGATAAATATAGGCTTTGAGTTAGCCTCATCGCCCATGTTTATCTAGAGGATTTCATCCTCGGTGGGCGGTTCACGCTGCTCGAAGCAATTGTTCTATTGAGCATTGATATGGTGGCCTCATGCCTCATCATAAAGTGGGACCTGCTCATCCCCTGCTATTTTGACGGGATTGGTCGTGGTCATGTTGATTGTGAGGTCTTTGAACAAGTCTCCCACACTGACATCTAAGTCCCATGCCGAGGATGCCGATCATCCGAGCGGGCTTCTCTTCTTTGGATTCGTCCCACAATGTATCTTGCTATTTGACTGTATTACAAAAACTAGGGTGCGGGCTCCTCTTCTTCGGATTCGTCCCACAATGTGTACAAAGGGTGATCAATCCTTCCAAAGATAATATCTTTTTGGTAATTACCTTGGGCAGGTACGACGAATACAGCCTACGAAGACTCAATCATTTGACCCTTTGTAACATAGTTGTCCATGTATTTTAGGCATAGTTGTCCATGTATTTTAGGCATTGGTGCAACGTGGATGAGACAATGCGGTTGTTATGGATCAATGGTCATCCTAACAGCACATTGTAGGAAGTCTCGGCGTCGATGACGTAGCAGGTGACCTCCGTCTTCATGTCGCCTATACGGCACTTTAGGTGGATTTTGCCAAGAGGCCTCGTCCCGGTGGTGTTAAAGCCGAAGATGGTTGTGGTTATCGTGGAAAGATGCTTCTGGGGGACCCCCAGGTGTTGCATAAGTTTCAAGGGGACAATGCTTAGCGTGAATCCCGAGTTAACTTGGATTCGATCCACTTTGGAGGAACCGATGTACCCCGTAAAGTACAAGGGTCGATCGTGAGAAGTGCTTTTGATTAGCATGTCCTTAGGGAAGAACGTGATGTAGGGGACCCACTGTTCGATGGCCTGACAGCACTGGAAACACTTCTTTCCCGCGTCTTCCTCCCTTGTGGATTAGAAGTGCATGGCGAAAACCTCCGAGTCGACTAATGCCTCTTGTAGAGCCTCCCGAGTAGGTCTAGACAGAAAGTTCATACATGGTGATTCTGGATGGGATGTTTTTCAGCTATGCGAGTACGTTGAACCAGAAAGTTTGACTACTCGAGCTCGACCCATCGAGATTTGGAGGGGCTATTGCAGATGGCCGCGTGGAGGGTCCTGTCGGATCCTTCGCCCTTGCCGGGTAATTCTTGGTGAATTCCCTGCCTACCGTAGTGGCTAGGACTGTAGCCTCCTCGTCAGAGTCGGTGAGGGAAGCTATTGCTGTTTTGTCTTCATCCAGGATAGCGGAGCCGGTGTTACAAGGTTTACCTTTGGTCCTCCTTGAAGGCTTTGAAGTCCATTGCTTATCGCCGAGGAGGTCCGGGTGGACCCACATCACCTACCCTGATGGCAAAGTCTACGATACTAAGCCTTTTCCTTGTTGATTGTGAGGATCGTTGTTAGTAATCTTCAGTATTGCCTTAGGGATAGGAACTACCCCTACCGACGCTTGAACTTTTGGGAGATCTGTTCTAAAACTCAGGGTGATCATGTTTGTGGTCACCTGTTTTCATACCTTCTTCTTTTTTAGAACCCCCACATCGTATAGGTCTTGAAGCTTATCCTTGAGGATATAGCATTTGGAGGTATGGTGTCCGAGGAACCTATGGTACGCACAGTAGCTTGGGTCATTGGTCTTGTTCGCCTCTTCAAACTTGGTTACCTCCGGTAGCTTAATCCTGTTGCTTGTGAGGAGTGTGTCAAGGGTTGCTACCACTTGATCTTCCCTAAAATCGTATTGCCTCAGGGGACATTGTTCAAACGGCCTAGGTTTCGGCTTTTGGGCTGGTTTGGGTGCCGGTACGGAGTCAACGGCTATGATCTCCTTTCCTCTCGATCGGAGGGGATTCTTAGGCGTGCTCGGTTCTGCAGCTCCCTTTTTGGGGTAAGGCTCCTCGGCCTCGAGCCTCTTGATTATATTCTCCACCTCCTCGCCCTGACGAACGAGTTCTTTCCAGGCTCGGGTTTCTACCGCATCAACCTTGGATCGAAAGATTATTGCGACACATCTCAATCAGTGTGGCTTCGGAGACTTGGTCTCGGCAATGAACCGATCGCTTTTTGAGCCTCTTTAGATGTCATTGACTGACTCCGACTTCCTTTTCTTTTTAGCAAGGAGGGTGGCCATTGACACCTCTGTATCATCATCGAAGAAATAGGCTAAGAAAACCATTCCGCGTCGGCCCATGATGTGATAGAGCCTGGTTCCAACTCACGAAACCATTTGAATGCTACCCCTTTGAGGGTGCCGATGAATAACCGGGTGAGGATAGCATTGTTCCCGATGAGGAATCTTGTTTGAGCCATAAAGTAGTAGATGTGTTGTGAGGGAGAGCCCTTGCCATCAAACTGTACCAAACTAATGGGCTTGAACTTTGCTAGGTAGTGGACCATGTCCCACTCGATAGGGTATGGTTAGACCACCCCCAGTTTGTTCATGTTTTGTTGGAGCTTCAAGGCATTGAGTTGGCTTTGGAACTCGTCGAACCTCTTATCTCAGGTAATACCCCTGGTGCGTGACATCCCTAACGATGTCTTAGAAGAGTGATCCGAATGCAGATCGGTATTATCTTCCAGTTCGGTTGTCTGGTTAGGAGTGGGTTCCCACTCCTTGTTTCCTGCCGGCCTTCGTGGGGTATGCGTGGCTCTTTTCTTTTTCTTCTTTTTGTTCAGAAGTTGCTCCAACATGTCTCTTATGGACTCGATGGCGACCTGATGTTCTTCAAACTTTTTGGCAATCGTTTGATCCTTTGAGGTCTCAGCCATGTGCACCCTTGCTAACTCACCACGGCTCGAGTGTGAGGTATGGGATGTGGCTGTCGCTGAGCAAATATCCTCTTCACCATCGGAAGGGGGTGCTCAGAGAGCATAATTGTAGGCGTATAAAATTGCCTATAGGTCCCACAACACAGCTCGACACGGTGATTCGACCAAATCGACCATCGGGCGACGTATCCGAGCACGACCGTTATCCCGCCAACGCCGAAGCCAAGCCGAACACAACGGAGCAGGTTAACGAGGCGACGAAGCCAATAAATCGCACCCAAGCAGTGGAATGCATCCACTCGCACGCGGAATCAAACCAACGTTTCGGGGAATCACCGAGTCATCTAAACAAGAGCGAACTCGGTGATATAACGATCGAATCAAGATTGGTTGCGGACTCGAACTCAGAAGTGGGTTTACTGCCAAATCAGGAATCGGATCAAAACGAATCGAATCCGAACAAGTCAACCACACAACCGAATCGAAGCCCAAATCAACAACGAATCGGAACCCGAACGACGGAGAACCCGAACGACGGAAAACCCGAACGACGGACGAAACGAACACACCCGGGGGGACTCGGCCCGAACCGAACCACCCCGGGGGGGCGGCTCGGTGGCCGAGCCACCCCAGGGTGGCTCGGTGGCCGAGCCACCCCAAGGTGGCCGGCAACCCCCCCCCTCTCCCGTGTGTTGTGTACACGTGCTCGTATGCACGGGTTTGTTTGGCTATAAATAGAGGGTTTGGTTCATTTGTGAAGAGGTTGGATTTTGGAGGGTCGAAGCTCTGCCGGATTGGAATCTCAGATCTAAAAAAAGATTGGAGCTTTAGAAGATTGAAGACTTGGACTTTGAGATCCGGTGCTCGGCGATCATCCACGCCAAATAAGGCAGGAGTTCGAGAGAATCGGATCTGAGATCTACACGATCATCCTCCGGATCTAAGCTTGGTTCTTAGATCCCGAGAAGAGTCTCGAATTTGCTTGGTCGATTTCGACACTTGGGCTACTATTTCCTTGGTGAATTAGTACCCCACCTGGCTATTATCTCCCTTTGCGGAATAATACCTGTCATATCGTGTAGATCCGACCAGATCGAGATCACGCGGTGGTCCACGGCAAATAACCCCGGCGCAGGTAAAGAACCCACACAAAGCGAGTGACCGCATAACAGGAGCTCGCGATTCGTTCGACAAATAAGGAAATAAAGTTATAATTTTTCATTTCTTTTTATTTGATTTTCGTTGTAACCGGATCTTATAAAAAGACCGGATCTTTGTAATCGATAAACAATTACCAAGTGTGTACAATGGAATCAGCAATGAAGAAGAACACAAATTTTCCCGCGAACAATAATCGAGTGGGATGTTCACTCCCATATGACTGCGGGTGTGTAAGAACATACTATCATGCTCGCGTTGAACTAGCGGGTGATCGGGTTCCCAAGAAAGAGTCCGAGTCTGGAGAATCTGGAAGTACAGTTTTACCTTTCCCCGTCATGTTGACCGTAATAGACGAGAGCTCTAAATTATCAACGGCACGCCTTTTTTGGTGGCTACGCCTTCAACGAGAAGATCTCGATTTGGGAGGTTGTTGATCAAGCCTTTCGAACACCGAAGGTCTCGCTATTCCTACACACTGGCACTCGGCGAGCACTGCTTGGATAAGTCTTTCATAACGACACCGAGGATCCGCCTCATGTATGGTGCGTTTATGCGTCGGGTAACCCCGGAGATCTTCTGTGGGTAGTTGGTGACAACCCCCAGCGCCAGAGGGACCAACCAAGTGATTGCATGAGAGAGGTTTAGATGAACCCTCTTGCATATGTTGGATGGAATTGTTAAGCGTCAAAGTTAGGCAAGTTTGCCTTGACAGGCGGGTCATCGCCCTCGGGAGAGTTCCTGCCTGTTGGCAAACTTCAACATTCCGTTCATGCAGGCGAGTTTGGGATGTTTCACCAACTATTTTGCCTTTGTTGTTAAGGCTCGTTCCCTCGCAACGCTTAGTCGTCGAGTGGATTCGACAAGGCTCGCCAGATTCTAAGGGCTCGCCAGCTCGGGCAGGCTCGCGATCTGGTTAGTCCGTTTGCATCAAGGATGTGACCTGAGAAATAAAGTCCACCTAAGTTGGCAGGCTTGCTCGTTTTGATCGGTTCACCTGGGTGGCCCAGCTTGTCAGAAATACCGGACCCATCGAAATGGGGGATAGAACGATCAGAGCGAAGTTTGCCTGAACATGAGGATTCGCCTGATTTGGTGAGCCCATCAGCGTTGGGAGGGTTGCTCCTCTGTTTTGCATTTTCCAGACCTAAAAAATAATTTAGGTCATCATATGAGGTAAAGGTTTGGGCCTCCTGCTGGACGAGAGCCTATCGTCACCGCTGGCGGGCTCTTCTAGAGAGAGGAGCGTCCGTGCGGTGTGGTCTGTGCCAAGGTGAACCACTGTCTCTTCCTGAGCGAGGGCCTACGAGGGTCATTTGGTGACCCATTTGGAAGTCTTTGGCCCTGTGTTTTTGGCATTCGGCTCGACGTTGGTTGATTTGGGGGGAATGAGTTCCCCTGCCATGACTCGGATGGAGCCCTCAGGTGCGGAGGCCTCAACCACTTGGGGTCGGCTCCTACGCACGACTCTGTAGCGTTTGTAGGATGTATTACCACTAGAGGAGGAGGAAATCAAGTACTCTTCATACTTGGCTTGGTCGAACTCGATTTCGAGGGACTCCACGGTTATCCCAATAGCAACCTTGTCGAACTACGTTACCACCATTTCAGTTGAAGAAACGGTTTCTCCCACTATGGTCGCCATCTTCTGTATTTGTAAAATATGATTTCTAAAATGGTGATCTCATTTGTATTGATAAGAATAGCTTATTACAAACTAATGAATTAAAATTATTATAGAAGCAGAGGGAAGGCCCTCCTTGTTTAACGTGAGGACTTTGGTAGTGATAGGACGCCTCGCTCAGTTCTTGCACCAAGTTTGCTTTCCTTGGACGATTCGATCAAGGTTGTAGGTGAGCTTTAGTGTGCAGTAGAAGCTCGTGTTGGTCGAGTTTGAGTATCTGAGCTTAATGGCGATCAAGGCCGAAAGCTAGAAGGAGATGCTACGGTGTAAGAACAATGCAGAGAGCAAGTCCTTAGCTCGATCAAGGACCGAGAGCTGGTGGTCCAGTTAACTGACTGAATTAATCAATAAACTGTGAAAACGCGAACCTCTTTTCTATGGTCAGGAGAGGTTATTTTATAGGAGAGAGGCGGCGTGGTTTCCCTCCTTGAATCATGGGATGTGACAATGTCCTGTTGAGAGATGCTATGCCTCTCACTTGTACTGTGAGCGACTCCTTGATGGGCTCGGAGCACTGTACTCCTCCCCTTACGTCGTGAGAAATAGGAAGGCCCATCCTTGTATGCAACAGTGCAGCCACCAAGTACTCTATTGAGTTTGGCAAGTTTGTTGATCGCTAGGCTGGCCGCTTGAACGTGCAGGCGAATCTCAGTTACTTGGATGAAATTGACTCGTGCAGGTGAGTCAAGTATGTAGGTGAGCTTCTGATCGTTTGGTGATGCAGACACACTTGGGGATTAAATGAACTGGACTCATGCAGGCGAGTCAAGCATGCAGGCGAGTTAGGCGACTGCGCGGATTTGACTGGTCACTTGTACTGTGAGCGGCTACTTGATGGTTTGGAGTACGGTGCTCCTTCGCTTCACATCCCGGGGAATGAGAAGGCTCATCACCATACGTGAAATTATGGCCGCCTAGTACTTGAGCGAGCTTGGCGAACTCGTCGATCGTCTGGTTGTACAGGCGAGTTCAGCTCTTAGGTAGACTTGACTCATGTAGGAGAGTCGAGTGTGCTGGTGAGTTTCTAATTGCCTGGCGGATTGCCTAGTCGTGCAGGCGAGCTCAGCAATTGCATGGTCTTGACTCGTGCTGGCGAGTCAAGAAAGCGGGCAATCTTCTTTCATGCTGGCGAACTTAACTTTTTGAGTAGATTTAACTCGTGCAGGTAAGTTTAAACAAGAAGGCGGAATTCAGACTCTTCTGTGGTTAAAGCAGTTTTCATAGCCTACAAGACCCCCCTTCAAAGTTTTCAGATGTAAACTAACTTGAGTGTGGTATGGAATACTTTGAATAAAGAGATTCGTGGCTCGTTTCATGAGTTAAGGCGAATTTGATTCCTCTGGTTAGGTCGAGCCCCTTTGGGCAAGCTCGAGTTGTGCTCGTGTACACAGGCGAGATTGGTGCTTTTCGAGTTGGGTCTTTACTGACAAAATTCGAGCTCATGGAGGCTTGTCGCATGTCCATGAGGGAAGTTCCCATGCTTGCTAGTTAAGATGATGCTTCGTCTTTGTACGCTCGCTTCGAGATGCGGGTTAGATGACGCTTTTGATTTCAACCATCGATCTATAGGAGATCGTGTATGAATCACCCGATCTTGGCTATCTCATGCGAAACTTCGAGCGTCTTGCCTTATTCGTGGCCGTTCGATTTGAACTGCCAAATCGAAACTGCCTGCTTCGTGTGGTTGGCGAATCTTGACGGTTCAGGTTTCGCGTATATAGCGTCCCTCTTCTTCGTAGGAAAATCACTATACTCGTAAATTCCTTTGCTCACACCTTCTTAAAGAAGACTCAAGCTTCCCAAGTTCGAGATGACCCCAAGAGTGAGAACGTGTACTTCAAAGGGGAAGGAAGAGGCCATCCGACCTGAACCCGTCATCCTCTCTGATGACTAGGAGGAGGAACACATTCCTGCCCAGCAGTCCTACTCTCAGTCTCCTCTTGCTGACGAGGAGGTTATCCCTCTGACCCCTCCTATCGCTATGATTCTTGCTGGCCAGGCATCCATTTCTCTGAGCTCTAGATCTATGCAGGACCTCCTTCGGTAGCTAGAGAACACTATGAAGCAAGCGGTCTCTTTCGCTAGCCTTGGTTAGGGGTCCTATGTAGATTTTAAACCTTTCCTCATGAACTGCGTGGCTAACCTCAGGCGTTCGGGTGAGGCTCGAGAGGCCTCGTGTTGTATGGTCAATCTTCTTGGTTTCGAGCTACGTCTGACATGCCTGGAAGCCTTGTTACGTGCAGACTCGAAACCAGATGTGGAGCGGCTCGTGGCTCAAGCTCGGGTCAGAGGGGCGTGGGAGCGAAAACTTCGAGAGAGGGACCTATCAGATAAAGGGGCTCTCGTTGCGCGTTTGCTTAACCGATGACACATGCTGCAGGCAGAGGTCAATGCCTCAGTTTCTACCATTGCCCGAATGAAGTCCCAGCTCTTAGAGGAAGAGGCGACTCTGAAAGGTTTGCAGCTTGAAAGCGCGGACGTCCATGGCGCTGTCGAAAGAGAGATGCAGGCCCTTTAGGCGCTCCGTCAAGAAGACTCTGCTGATGCTGCTTCTTTCGAGGCAAAGATCCGAAGGGAGGCTGAGGACCTGGTTCAGGCGGATCGGGCGAGGAAGTTAACCGGTAAGGGACAACGGTTTGAAAGTGTGAAGGAATTAAGATTGGTCTTGCTATACAACTCCATGGCAAAAAAAATTCGAGTACGAGTTTGGAAAAAATGAACCGAAGTGTATTCGAGTTTTTTGTCGGTTTAAGGAAACCAAAAATTACCCGTGGATGTTATTTGCTTCTCCACCTAAAGATGAAAATAGACTTGAAATCAAAATGTTCGTGGACAATCATACTTGTGGGCAGCATGACAATAATGCAGGTCAATTTAGGGCTTCTCGACAATTCATTGTGACCCAATTACAACCCATGTCAAAGGTCTAACCGGATATACGACCTGTTGACATACAAAATGAGTTTTTAAGTTCGTATGGGTTTAGGGTCGACTATAGTAAGATATGGTGGAGTAAAGAAAGAGCACAAGAGCAATTATATGGCGATGCACAAAACCTGTTGACATACAACCCATCTTTATTTTTTTGAATTTTCTTTTCATTCTTGCTTTTAGTTTTCCTTTAATTCTTTCTTCTCTCCTCTCAATCTCATTTTATTGTCACTTGCATATATTCACAACAATTCTCATATCTCCCCACAATCACACACGTCCATCACTCCTAATTGTCACGCACACAACATAAGAACCGATTCTAATTATTTCTTATAAACACATCTCTCGTGGGATTAATAACTTTTATACTATAATTTGATTGGTTGTGCACTTGCAACTTTTGGACATCATTTATGCCCTGTCAACCGTGAAAACCCCCAACATTAGAAAATCAGTGACTTGTATAACCCAAAATTCAGAAAATTTCTTTTCAAATCAAGAGCTAGGCTTCCTCGAGGAGATAATCAAGGTTTTAATCTACCATAGTAGATCAATTTGCGACCGATTGTAGCAGATATCCTTGATTTTTTCGATGAAGCGGCACGAAACGGATGAGAGAAAGGTAGAAGAAGAGGGAATGAGAAGATGAGGCGGTGAGGGTAATGGGGGTACAGTTCTGACTTTGTCACGTGAAGAAAAAAGTAAAGTCTAGAAAAGTGGAGCTGGCAAGCGTGTGTCAGCCAGCCATTTCTACTCGGAAAGACAGGAAATGAGCTGTTAAAAAATAACAGTATTTTCTCTCTTTTTAGCAAATCTTTTCTTATAAAAATTAAAACAAACACGGTTATTAGAATCCTAAAACCTCTCAAAACCTTTTTTTTCCAAAACTGAATGTTTCCTAAAATAATGGCCCATCCTGAACAGCCCCTAAGCATATGGTTTTGAACTATTTTAAAATAAAGTAGTACCCTCCCTATTAAAAAGCCTAAAATTTATATTAACGGTAGATTATTTGAGTAACTGGATGCTCTCCTTGTACTACCAATTATTAGAGCCTGTCCGGATGTGAACGTTATAACATTAACCTCTGCGTATTGAAAAGCTCTTCCTTGCTGTCCATATGATTTTCTACAGAGAACCGATATTTTCCCCAGAAGTTTCTGGACCCTTTCTCTCTCCAAACAATCTCAGATATTTTTCTCTCTCTTCCTTAAGCCAGCCTATAAATCTCGACTAACCTCTCGAATGTCCCTCTGTTATGTTTCCGTTTCTGTCTTGGTTTAAGTTTCGGTTTCGGTTATGAAAACAGAATCCTACTACGCCGTTCTGGGCATCCGCCCTGACGCATCATGCTCCGAAATCCGCAGCGCGTACAGGAAGCTAGCTATGGTATCGTTCTTTGCATCAAAACCCTCGTAAGTTCTGGAAATTGCTGAATTTGCAGGATTTGGCCTTAAATTGTGTAATTTTTGCATCAGAAATGGCATCCAGATAGGTGGGCAAGAAGGGAGACGCCATCGGCGACGGAGGAGGCGAAGAGGAGGTTCCAGCAAATTCAAGAAGCTTATCAAGGTAGATTAATGGTTTGGGTTAATTTTGGGTTTTATTTATTTTTGATTATTTTCTTAATTAATTTTGTTGGGTATTAGTGTTGTCTGATGAGGGGAAGAGAGCGTTGTATGATGCCGGACTCTATGATCCGTTTGAAGATGATGAGGTGGTCGAGGTACTCATCGCTTTTATTTGATCAATGCCTGTGAATAAGTGTATCTTTTCGTAATTTTTTGGTTTCTGGTATTCCATTTTTGTGAATTAGGAATTCTTTTCTTTCCTGCAGGGGTTTTGTGATTTTGTTCAGGAAATGTTGGACCTGATGTCAAATGTGAGAAAAGAGGTAAAGTTAATTTATGCAAATTATGTATTCATAAAAGAAATCAGCCATTACTATGAATGGAATTTGATGCTTGAGATTTCATTAACTTATTTTCATGGATATCAGGCTATATATTACATCAAGAAAACATGAATAACTTCATTGCAGAGGACATTCTTCTGGGGGGAAAAACAGTGATCATGGATTTTATGATTTTTTTAAGAAGTGCTGCTAATAAAAATGAAGGGCTTTTGGCATATGCACTACTGAATAATTAACAATGAATATATTTCATCATTTTCTTGACATATAACTCAAGTCTTTTTAACAAAAGGCTCTCGGGAATTTTGAAATTAGAATTCGAAAGAAGAGAATTAAAGTGTCATATTGTTATGTAAATTATTCAAGTTAGTACTGAAACTTTACATTTAAAATTAAGATGGAAGTTAGAAGTGTCATATTTTTATCCTTCAATAGAGTAAGAAAGCCATGGAATATGAACCTGTACCTAACACATAAAGTCAGATGCGTATTTGGTTGTAGAAGAATTCTGCTTTTAGTATATAGCTTCGATTTCATTTGAGACCAGATTTAGTATCTCCATCTCTATGTTCAAAAGGTATGATTTCGATAAGAAATGAAATACAATTGAGGGAAATTTTAGTAAATAATCTTCTCTGTTGCCAAACTTTGTGCATTGCAGCAGCGGGAGTATAGCTTAGAAGAGCTGCGAGGGATGTTAGCTGAAATGAGTCAGGGTTTTGATTCAGTACCTCCATTTTCATCTCAATACTTCGATTCTAATGTGAACAATCACAGCGCAAGTTCGAAAAGATTTCAATATGAAGAAAATCGGAATCTGTCAGGATTCGAAGTGCTTGGGAGCAGGGCGAGCTATTATTGAGTGCAACTTGTTGTACTGGAAATTGGATATGGTTACAAACTAGTCGGACGCATCGATCTCAGGTCTCTCTTGCGTTTGGCAGGAGCATGGGGAGCTGACAAAATCAATGTATTTTTGGGAGGAATAAGTGTACCTGTAAATATGTGGCACGGATTTACGTTTGATCTCGTTACAATCATGTGTGCGTAATTGGTTAGCGTCAAGCTGGGCGTGTGTATACGTCGTTGGACACTGACTTGCTTTTTGATAGGGTGAAAGTGATGGTTAAAATAGCATGATGTCTGTGATAGTTGTACGGAGCTCTCTAGAGATACCTAGTGAATTTCTAATTTCTAATTTTTGAAGCTTGGATTATTGAGGATCCGCATATATGAAATGATGTGGATTTAGATCCTGTTGGTAACTATGAAACTGATTGTTCTGCTTAGTAATTCGTAAAGTTATAAACCCTGGAGAGTAGTGAGGGGTTAAAGTTTGTTGGCGCTTGTGGTTAAATTTGTAATAAAACAGATAAATCTGTTAGAGAGTTGAAGTGTTGTATTTTATTTTTTTTTAAATTTAACTATTGTACGTTTATGAAATACTGTGCTTAAAGCAATATTTGGCCTACTCTGGTGCAAGGATTTAAAGGCTAAACTGCTTTTAGGAACAGTAGTACAATATATACTAGTGTGCACCAACCAGGTACTGTCAAAATCTCCTCGATCTATAAGGCAAATATCTCCTCGATCTATCAAATCTTTCGGTTCAAAACCTCTCAGGCAAAGATCTTCTCGATCTGTTAAAACCATTCGGTTCAAAACCTTTTGGTTCAGGCAAAAGATCTTTCGATCTTAAATAACCTTTCGGTTCAAAACCTTTTAGTTCAGGCAAAAGATCTTTCTATCTTAAACAATATTTCAGCTCAAAACCTTTCGTTTCAGGCAAAAGATCTTTCGCTCTTAAACAACCTTTCGGTTCAGGGCTATGTTCCTTTGAGCACAGATTAAAGCTTGCACGCTTTCAGATTCTACAGTAGCAGCACAGCAGCACAAAAGAGATATTCGTCTCTATTTTTCGTATCACTTTTTTCATATATCCAAGAGCTCCCCAAGAGGCACTATATATAGGCCTCTAAGACCAACTCAAAGGTTATCCACATTTAATTTGACACAAACATAATGATAATTATGACAATTATGTTTGTAATAGCAAATAACATAAATGTTGTAACTGCTGCATGCAGTAACGTCTGAACGCAAGGGTCGCGATCCTGCGCAACATGAGGGTCGGGTCCAGCCTCACGCGAATGCGAGGGTCGCGTTCCCTCTTGTGAACACGAGGGTCTGCGAACGCGAGGCTCGCCCTAGCTGTGAACGCGAGGCTCGCCTGCATGCTGTGAAGTAGCCTACGATGGAGTCTGCGTGACAGCTAATATGACGCCAAAGGGCGCCACCTAGCCCCGTGCCTTCGTGCGAAGTACAAAATACACCTAATAAAGTGTCACTTAGCGCCTCAGCCCGATTAGCCCTGATCCCCGGCCCATTGGTCCACAACCCACGACCCACTACCCACTAGAACTTTTGAAGGATTAATTAAATAAAAATAATTCTCAGCTTGTTGTTGGCAAACCTCGAACATAGGATCTTTGAGATATCAAAACTTTAACTTTCCGCTACGTTACTAAGAATTTCTAAAAAATACTAGTAGTTAATAAATACATAGTTTGATAACTCAATTTTAAAAAGCGGTTTTGACCAAAAATATCCAACAATCCCCCACAAGTTTTTAAACTATTGTCGTGTAACAATGTCGTTGTTTCAATCGTTGTGCATAAGGTAGATGTCGTAAGGACTTGAATCCCCCTTAAACTAACTAAATAAAAGACAGATGTATGGTGTCGCATAGACTTGAACCAGTACATGTCTAAAATCCTACGATCATACAAGATCAAGCTCATTTGTGATAGTTTTCACTTTGAACCACACTTGTCTTTGCATTTGCCTTAGCCTTGCACATTTATGGCCCTGTGTATGTCCGGGTTTCAGCTAGGGCTCTACGTATCTTTCCACAAGACACCATAGGAGATGAGCAAATCTCCATCCAAGCATAGGTTAGTTCTTAAGGCATGTTTCCTATCAAACATTCCGCATCCGAGATGCTTTGAACTCATTAAGGCTTAAGAGTCATTATCTCTCACGATAGGATTCTAGGTGAGTCCTTTAGGCGTGTTTCCTATCTAATACCCCGTATTCGAAATACTTTGGACTCTTTAAGACTTAACAGTCACCCCCTTTACATGATAGGATCATCGATGAGTCCTTTAGGTATGTTACCTATCCAACAGCCCGCATCTAAAATACTTTGGACACATTAAGGCTTAACAACCATCCTCTATACCATGATAGGATTTTACTTGCAAGTCTTACTTGACTTTTGAACCAATCATCTTATCATTAGTAGCGTAAGCCTTGAACTAATAACTTAATGTACATGATAAGTATTTATAAGACTCACAAAATGTTAAGACCCATTCTAGTAGACATCCTTTCGAGTATATCCTTTTTTAGACCCTTAGTCAAAGGATCAGCCATATTCTCTGAAGACCGAACGTCAATCATAGAGATGACTCCTTGGCAAATGAGTTCTCTCAAATAGTCATGCTTCAGACGAATGGTCTGTTTCTTTCCATTGAACATTGAGTTCGATGTCATAACACTCGTTATCTAATTATCACAATAGATAGCAATTACACATTGTAGGCGTATAAAACTGCCTATAGGTCCCTTAACACAGCTCGACGACGCCAATTCGACAAAATCGACCATCGGGCGACGTATCTAAGCACGACCGTTAGTCCGCAACACCGAAGCCGGATGATACGCGACGAAGCGGGTTAACGAGGCTACGAAGCTGACGAACCGCACGTAAACAATGGAATGAATCCACTCACGTGCGGAATCAAGCCAACGGGTTGAAGAATCAACGAGTCATCCAACCAAGAGCGGACTCGGACGAATCGCGATCGAATCAAGATCAGATTCGGACTCGAACTTAGAAGTGGATTTACTGCCAAATCAGGAATCAAGTCAACGAATCGATTCCAGACCAATCAACCGCATAACCGAATCACGGACGAAGCGGATACAACAACCGAACGACGGAACCCAAACACCCGGAGGGGCTCGGCCAAAACCGAGCCACCTCAAGGTGGCTCAGCCCAAGCCGAGCCACCCTGAGGTGGCTCGGTGGCCGAGCCACCCCAAGGTGGCTCGGCCCATGCCGAGCCACCCCAGGGTGGCTCGGCATGAGCAGAGCCACCCCAGGGTGGCTCGGCATGAGCAGAGCCACCTTGAGGTGGCCGGCCATCTATCTTCTGGCCACACGTGCACACGGGCACAGTGACGCTTGGCTATAAATAGGAGAGGGGTTGGTTCATTTTAAAGGGTTGGAAAAATTGGAATCGAAGCTCTGCCAAATTCAGATCTCAAAACTTAAAAAGATTGGAGCTTTAAGACTTTGAAGACTTGGACCTCCAGATCCGGTGCTCGGCGATCGTCAACGCCAAATAAGGCAAGAGTTCAAGAGGATCGGATCTCAGATCTACGTAGTTTTCCTCCGGATCAAAGCTTGGTCTTTGATCCCGAGATTAGGGTGATTATTTCCTTGGTGAATTAATCCCCCCGGCTATTATTTCCGTGGCGAAATAATACCTGTCGTATTGCGTAGATCCGACTGGATCTAGATCTCGAGGTGGTCAACGGATAAACTCCCGGCGCAGGCAAACAACCCACGCAAGCGAGCGATCGCAAAACAGGAGCTCGTGATTTGTTCGGTAAACAAGAGAAAAGTTATAATTTTTATTTCTTTGTTTTGATTTTCATTGTAACCGGATCTTATAAAAAGACCGGATCCTTGTAATCGATAAACTGTTACAAGAGTGTGCAATAGAATCAATGAAGAAAGACACGATTTTTCCCGCGAACAATCTGGCGACCACAGTGGGAGCCACCGATCTCGCTGCCGAGATCGTTGCGTCGCAGCCGCGGATCCCGATCCCGGTCGAGGAGGAGGTCGAGTATGAATTCGACCAACAAAAGTTCGAGGAGTATCTGTCATCCTCGTCCAGATCTACCTCCCCTCGCAAGTCCAACAAGTCCAAGAAGTTCTCCTCCAGGAGAAAAACTCGTTGGTATGAAGACGTTGAAAATACCAACGAAGATCTTGCCCCGTTGGATGCCAAAGTGGCATCGGGTGAAATCCCTCCAATTCCTAACCAGGTCGGATCTGCTCTGGCCAACCATTCTGCCGCGGAGGGTGTGGTGACTCTCTCGAAGAGAGCCCACCAAAGGCAACATCAACGCCTTGCGAAACAATTCGCAAAGGCCATGGAGTCCGTTGACGGGATCCGCTACGACGCGGATCTGAAGAATAAGAGAGGCAAGCTGCCTCAACAACAGATGAAGGGTAACTCCTTCAAGCCGCTGACGAACGAATGGGTCCGCGTCAAACGGAATCGTTCGACACTTGAGGAGCGCATTCGCAAGCGCCACGCGCTGTCAGCGCAGGCACGGGCTCAAGTTCAAGAGGCCTGTAGAAGACTGCAGAAGGAGGTGGCAAAGAAACCACCACCAACCCGCCAAGTATGAAGGCTGAAATCTAAAGTGGCGATTCAGGCCAAAGAGCAACCTTTGCAACATTCGAAGCAGGGTCAACCTTTGGCGAACCAAACGAAGTCGCCGACAATTCCCATGGCTACTCCGGGAGGTCACGCAGAATCATCCCGGAGAAAGAAGTCAGTTTTGGAGCGCCTCGGCCCACTTCCCGATGGACGATGCAAAGCTTCAGTTCAGGAACATTTGGGCCCGATGAAGAAGCCCCGAACGACTCAACATGCTGGGGGTCGCTGTCACTTTCAGCATGATAAGAAGTTCAAGGCAGCTGCGCACGCCAATTTGCGCATTGAAGTCCAGGAGCCCACTGAGAGCTGGCGCCCACAAAGGCATGTTTCGAGGCGCGTAACTTTTGAAAGCCCGAAGAAGGCAGTTCGCCCTCAGAAGGAAACGTTGTCATCCGGTGATGATAACGTTATACCTGAGAAGTCGTGCCAACACACGATAGGTTACTCCGATCAAATTGACGAGTTGTACTATCGTGTCGGGGGTACGAGCAAAGCCAGAAAGAGGAGTCCTCGAAGGCTAGAGAATCAATGCCCCTGTTCCAAACTCATTCGGGCGGTATTGTCTGAGTGTAACTGCATCAAGACGGTCCCCTAAAGAGTTTCGGTTTTCGAGAGGCTCAGCACTAAAATGCCAAAGCCAAGGTCTAGGCGTTCCCGACGAAGAAGAACGGCGGTTGAAGATGGAGAATTTCCGAGGGTCACCGCTAACATGACCAGCAAAAGGACATCGGCACGGGATAATCTCGAGTCGATTCTGAAAGCATCCCGGCGTCTAACCCGTCTGCAGTCTGGAGCCATCACACGAGGTAGGGTTCGGACAAAACTACCTTCAGAAGGTGAAGAGTCGGATACCTGCTCTGCGGTCGCATCAGATAATACAGTATCCAGTGAGGGGGAACCCCGCGAATCATTCATGATAAGCGCGGAACAAGTGGCCAAGATGCTCGAGGAAGCCATGGCCAAACAACAGGAGAGCTTCAGGCTCGAGATGCAGATGGCCATGCAGACCATGAGAGAGATGCATGACCAACAAATCCAGGCATTGAGGAACCAACAAGGCGAACCAAGTCGTCGTAACCAGAACAATCTGGAAAATGTGGACACAGGTGCAAATGAAACTCATAATGCCAATAACCCTCCCATCAATGCAGGGGGTGGTAACGAGGATGCCAACGAAGATACAAGTGAAAACTTGAAGATCAAAAACCTCAAGAGCAAAATCAATACGTTGATTTCCGCTCAAGAGGTGAAGAAGACGGGCATTCCTTGTCCATACCCAAGAGAGTGGGAATTAATCCCCTATCCGACGAAGTTTAGTCTAATCAACTTCACGCCGTTCGATGGGAAGGGTTCCCCTACTCAGCATTTGATTTATTTCAAATCGCATTTGGGTGTTATATCTGGTAATGAGCCTCTGATAGTACGGTCCTTCGTTGGTACTCTTCGTGGAGCAGCCTTCGATTGGTATCGCCGTCTCAAGCCAGGAAGCGTGAATAGCTGGGACGACA
The DNA here is from genome assembly GCA_022839385.1 of Asparagus kiusianus. Classification (NCBI taxonomy): domain Eukaryota; kingdom Viridiplantae; phylum Streptophyta; class Magnoliopsida; order Asparagales; family Asparagaceae; genus Asparagus; species Asparagus kiusianus. Next base: position 212,095 of record BQKN01063193.1, read on the forward strand.
TGGAAACAAAATTCCTCGCTAACTTCTTCGACGACGACACCGAGATATCCATCGGAATGTTGCTCGACGAGAAACAAATGGACGGGGAATTGGTCGATACCTTCGTCAAGAGGTTCCGGAACAAAGCAATAAACTGTCGGGACCCGATCACTGAGGAGTTCATTCTCCAGACTTACCACAACAACCTCGCATTGGACGTGTTGGAAGCAATGGGAACAGCACCGTCCAACACTTGGAAAGACTTGAAGGTGCGCGGTGAACAAGCCGAACGTTTCCTCCGAAGGAAGAAGGCCGAGAGGAGTCAATCGACGACTAATCCTCCGAATTCAAACTTCGCCTCCCGTGGTAAGGGCAAAACACCTGCAGCGGCTGTCGATGCTAATCAAACGTCGCAACAGCATTCCCGGAGACAGCAGAAGACTTTGGATCAGAGGCCTCAAAAAGAGTACTCCTTCAAGGATGAAGATGTTCCAGCCATCTTCGAATTCCTCCTTAAAAATAACAAGATCAAGCTCCCGCCTATCACGAATCAGGAGGAAGCTAAAAATACTGCGGATCCAAAATACTGCGCATATCACAGGAGGATCCTTCATCCAACCAAGGCATGCTTTACACTCAAGAATAGCATCCAAACCTTGGTTGAAGCCGGCGTCATAACGCTAGGGTAAGCCAATTGAGAACGGCCAACTCCAAAGAGTATACGAGTATAAACTGTTTCTCAAAACTCCGACCGGTATAAGAGTATAAACTGCTTCCTGATACTCCGATAAGTATAAGAGTATAAACTGCTACTCAATCCTCCGAACGGTATAAGAGGTTAAACTGCTCCCTGATACTCCAATAGGTGTATGAGACTAAACTATTTCCTTTCTTCAACGGGAAGTTCCTGGAGAGTGCCATGCATGGTATTCTTAAGGATAACCCGATCGTGCAGCCGATACAATGATACACCCAGTTTTGCAAAGAAAAATGGGGGTGGATAATTCAAACTGGAAGTTCCCGGAAGAATGTTAAATGTAATATTCTTAGGGATAACCCGGTCATGATGAATAAAGTGATAAACACTAAACTCCTAATTTCCGAACACTCCTTTGCTGAGATGAAATCCGATCACTTCATTAGATCAATTTTCCCTCACAAAACTCTCATTGGTGTTTAATCCATTCAAACTTCAGCTATGTTCGTGCACTCAACACTTTCATTGTTAGAGTCCGGATATAATGCTTAGAATTCTGATCGATCAATGATTGACGAATTGTCAAAGCCCCTTTTTTGTTAAGTCTTTATCACTTAACATCAGGAACCCCCTTTGAGTGATTTGTACGAATCAACATTCTTACAGTGATTTGTACTCTCACTCTCACCCACCACTTGGTCAAACCTTCCTACAGTTAGGACCAAAACCAAAATCCCCTCTCGATTCCTTCAATGAACGAGAGGCCTACAAATCGAGCGATCAAACCTTCTTACAGTTAGGATCGTTTTAAACCCCCACTTGGTCAAACCTTCCTACAGTTAGGACCACAACCAAAATCCCCTCTCGATTCCTCCAATGAACGAGAGGTCCGCTTTCAAATCGAGTGATCAAACCTTCCTACAGTTAGGGTCATCTCAAGCTCCCGTTTGGTCAAACCTTCCTACAGTTAAGACCAAAACCACAATTCATTCTCGATAAATGAGAAATTCATCTTTAGTTCGGTAATCAAACCTTCCGACAGTAAGGGTTATCCGATTCTTTTCGATTCTCGGAGTGGAGATCCCACTCTTAGTTTCACCTTTCCGGATTCTGGGGGTGGAGATCCCACCTCGAGTCTCCTCTCTAATTGGGAATAGAATATAAAATTCTTCCTTTCTTGTATTCGGGTTCGCCTTCACCCTAAAAGAAGACCGGGAAATAGAATATAAAATTCTTCCTTTCTCACACCAACCTTTTCCAAGAGTTTATCAATCTCGGATTCATCCTAGGAAGTTTATCCTAAATCCTAAGCAGGGATAAGTCTGCGCCTAACATGCGCTGCCGGTTTAGTCTTTCTCCGTAGAAGAAGACACCAGAGTTCGATTCTGGGGTATTTTATCTTGAAACCTAAGAAGGGATAAGTCTGCGCCTAACCAGCGCTGCCGGTTAGTTCTTAACCGTTAAAAAGAACACTCGTCCACATATTCAACATTGTGGCAGGTTGTTATTAATAACACCAAAATCCATGTCTTACATGCAGGGGGAATTTCATCCTGAATCCTAAAAAAGGATATGCCGACGCCTAACACGCGTCGCCGGCTTAGTCTTTTTCCGTAGAAAGAGACACCAGAACTCGATTCTGGGGTATTTTATCCCGAAGCCTAAGTAGGGATAAGTCAGCGTTTAATACACGTTGCCGGGTAGCCTATTCCCGTAACAATAGCGAAGTCTACGTATTCGAAGTCGTAGCACAAAGTCTAAGGGAGTTCATTCCTTTAGCGCAACGTTACATGCGGAACGGATTTAGACAATCCGCATGCTAGCCCGACTCAAACGGTAGTCGGTAAAGGCTAATCAAATCCGTTGAAGGCTGGGGGTTAGCCAAAAATCCTAAAGTCAACGCCTAACACGCGTCGCCGGGTAACCTATTCCCGTAACAAATGGTAAAGTCTATGTATTCAACATCATAGCACAAAGTCTAAGGGAGTTCATTCCTTTAGCACAACGTCACATGCAGAACGGACTAAAATAATCTGCATGTAAGCCCGATTCAAACGGTAATCGGTAAGAGCATGTCAAATCCGTTGAAGGCTGAGGATTTGCTAAAAATCCTGAGTCAACGTCTAATACACGTTGCCGTTTAGTCTTTTCACAGGAAAAAGACGAAGTCTACGTATTCAATATCGTAGCACTAAAAGAGTTAACTCTTTTAGCTTAACGTCACGTGCGGAACGGGCTTAAACAATCCGCATGCTAGCCCGACTCAAACGGTAGTCGGTAAAGGCTTATCAAATCCGTTGATGGCTGAGAATTTGCCAAAAATTCTATGAATACGAGTCATTGACGCATCAATTTTACAAATTGGTCTCGTGACTCAAGTATCTGCCACGCTCTAATTCCTTAAGAGCTTAAACTGTGTGTACTCCAGCAGACGTATGAGTATAAACTGTGTTAAACGCCGGACAACGCGTCACCAGGAAGCTCAAACGCCGGACAACGCGTTGTAAATGAAGATTCAACGCTGACGACCGATGGTTAGTTCTGTATTGAAGCAGCAAACTCGAGCTAAAAAAAGCAAGAAATCAAGAATCGACTTCAAGTTTAAAATTCCGACAGACGGTCAGACAATAAATGCAGCACCGGAACCTTTTCAAGCATTCGACAAAGCACCGAATAGCCTGAAGGAATTGAAGGAATCAAGAACAGAAGCCACTCCAAACATCCCATCGTTGCCGATTGAATGATGGGACAAATCACATCCAAAGTATTCCAGACTCTTCTATAAAAGAACGGGGCTGAAATACTTTGGAGGGGGTATCTGTAGGCGTATAAAACTGCCTATAGGTCCCTTAACACAGCTCGATGACGCCAATTCGACAAAATCGACCATCGAGCGACGTATCCAAGCACGACCGTTAGTCTGCAACACCGAAGCCGGATGATATACGACGAGCGGGTTAACGAGGCTACGAAGCTGACGAACCGCACATAAACAATGGAATGAATCCACTCGCGTGCGGAATCAAGCCAACGGGTTGAAGAATCAACGAGTCATCCAACCAAGAGCGGACTCGGACGAATCGCGATCGAATCAAGATCAGTTTCGGACTCAAACTCAGAAGTGGATTTACTGCCAAATCAGGAATCAAGTCAACGAATCGATTCCAGACCAATCAACCGCATAACCGAATCACGGACGAAGCGGATACAACAACCGAACGACGGAACCCAAACACCCGGAGGGGCTCGGCCGAAACCGAGCCACCTCAAGGTGGCTCAGCCTTAGCCGAGCCACCCTGAGGTGGCTCGACCACCGAGCCACCCCAGGGTGGCTCGGCATGGCTCGGTGGCCAAGCCACCCCAGGGTGGCTCGGCCAAGGCTGAGCCACCTCAGGATGGCTCGGCCCACCAAGGCCGAGCCACCCCAGGGTGGCTCGGCAGCCGAGCCACCCCAGGGTGGCTCGGCATGAGCCGAGCCACCTTGAGGTGGCCGACCATCTATCTTCTAGCCACACGTGCACACGGGCACAGTGACGCTTGGCTATAAATAGGAGAGGGGTTGGTTTATTTTAAAGGGTTGGAAAAATTGGAGTCGAAGCTCTGCCAAATTTAGATCTCAAAACTTAAAAAGATTGGAGCTTTAAGACTTTGAAGACTTGGACCTCCAGATCCGGTGCTCGGCGATCGTCAACGCCAAATAAGGCAAGAGTTCGAGAGGATCGGATCTCAGATATACGTAGTTTTCCTCCGGATCAAAGCTTGGTCTTTGATCCCGAGATTTGGGCGATTATTTCCTTGGTGAATTAATTCCCCCGGCTATTATTTCCGTGGCGAAATAATACCTGTGGTACTGCGTAGATCCGACTGGATCTAGATCTCGCGGTGGTCAACGGATAAACCCCCAGCGCAGGCAAATAACCCACGCAAGCGAGCGACCGCAAAACAGGAGCTCGTGATTTGTTCGGTAAACAAGAGAAAAGTTGTAATTTTTATTTCTTTGTTTTGATTTTCATTATAACCGGATCTTATAAAAAGACCGGATCTTTGTAATCGATAAACTGTTACAAGAGTGTGCAATGGAATCAATGAAGAAAGACACGATTTTTCCCACGAACACACATTGTAATTCTGTTAATGGAAGGTCTCGGAGAAAATAACTGAGCTAATCAGCTTCATCTCCTACAACACAGAGTGTGAAGAACTCAGATTCCGTCGATTCCTGTGCAATCATGGTCTTCTTCTTAGACTTCCACGAGACGGCAGCTCCACCCATGATGAAGACAAAACCTCCACTACATCTGCACTCATCTGGCTATAAGCATCATCTCGCATCTGAATAGTTTTCGATTACAGTCGGATATCCTCTATAGAATAAGCCCAGACTTGTAGGTCCTTTCAAGTATCTCATCAATCTCTGAACAACATCCCAATGAATCTTTCTGAGATTACATGTGAACTTACTAAGCATTCCTACATCGAGTGTTATGTCTGGCCTTGTACAGCTCATCGCGTACATAAGACTCCCAATGATCTTTGAGTACCTTAGCTGCTCTACTGGTCTTTCAGTGTTTGGTCGTAGCTTCTTCTTGTAATCATACAACACTGACAGTTCTGACAGGTCGTAGTAGCCATACTTTCTTAGCATGATCTCAACATAATGAGATTGGGACAATCCAATACCCTCTTCAGAGTATATGATTTTGATTTTTAGAATCACGTCCGCAGTTCTAAGGTCCTTCATGCTGAATTGTGCTGAAAGAAATTTCTTGGTAAATATTACTATCTCTAAATCACTTCCAATGATGAGCATATCATCCACATAGAGGCAGATAACCACCATTTTTCCTTTAGCGACCTTGATGTAGAGGCACTTGTCAGATTCACTGACTTAATACCCATTGTTGCGAACAACCCCATCGAACTTCTAATGCTAGAGTTTTGGTGTCTGCTTAAGTTCATATAGAGACTTAACTAGTTTATAAATTTTACAAGCTGGAGCATCATGTCCTTCTGGTTTCTTCATGTAGCTCTCTTCTGTGAGATCTCCATTGAGAATGGAAGTTTTTACATCCATTTGATGTATGACAAACCTTTTTATCGCCATCCATGCGATAAGCACTCTGATGGTAGTGATCCTACAAACTGGAGCATAGATATAAAAAAAATCTATTCCTTCTTTCTAAGAGAATCTTTTCGCCACCAGTCTGCTTTGTACTTCTCAATAGTATCATCAGGATGAAGCTTCTTCTTGAAGATCTACTTGCAACTGATAGGCCTTGCACCTTCAGGTATATCCACTAGCTCCCAAGTATAATTTTGGATCAATAAATCCATCTCATCATCTATAGCTTATTTTCACAGAAGAACATCTATTGACTGCATTGTTTTTTGGAAAGTTTGTGGATCTCTTTCCATATCATAGGTGATGAAATCATCTCCAAAATATTTCTGTCTCCTGACATACTTGGAAGATGGTTCGGCAACTTATTCATCATTGACACTTTCAGTTTCTCTTAAAACTGGCTCCTCTGGTGCATCTGATGTATTAGCATTCTCTGCTATATGTTTGAGAAATAAACCTTTATTCTTGATAAACTTATCCTCAAAGAATTATGCATCCCGAGCTTCAATGACGGAGCTGGTTCTAAAGTCTAGGAATCTGTAAGCATTGATGTCTTCAGCAAAGCCAAGAAACACACATTTGTTAGCCTTTGCTCCGAGCTTATGTCTTCTGATATCTGAAACTTGAACATATGCGAGACAGCCCCACACTTTGAGACTATCCAAAGAATCTGGAAATCCGAACCATAACTGATGAGGAGTACTATCAGGTTTGGAATATAGTACTCTATTCAGAATCCTGTTTGTCATCAAAAAAGCCTCTTCCCAATAGCAAGTAGGCAGACCAGATGTGATTAGCATCGAATTTACCTTCTCGGTTAATTTTTTACAATTCCATTAGATTACGAAGAATACGGAGCAGTAGTTTCAGCAATGATTCCATGATCCTTGAAATATGCTTCCGATTTCTTAGATTGGTACTCTCCTCTTCTGTCGCTCCTGAGTCTTTTTACCTGAAGTCCAAGCTGCTTCTCCACACGAGTCCGAAACTCGATAAACTTGCTGAATGCTTCATCTTTAGATTTCAGTAGATAGACGTGGAAGAAGCGAGAATGGTCATCAATGAAGGTGATGAAGTATTTCATGTCGCCTCGAGTGACGAAGCTCTTGAAATCATAATTATCTGAGTGAATTAGATCCAATAGTTTAGTGCTCCTTGTGATACTTTGAAAGGGCTTCCTTATCAGTTTCGCGTAAGCGTAGACTTCACACTTCTCAGGTTTGTTACCCCCATATTTTGGAAGTAATCCTAACTTCTCCATGCTAAACAGTTTTCTATAATTTATATGTCCTAGTCTATTATGCCATAACATAGAGGAGTAAGCAGAAGAGGATATTTCATTAACAACTAAATTGGGTACGATAGTACTAATCTTATACATGCCATCGTACGATATGCATTTATAAAATATATTTTCTTAAAAGATAACACAGCCTTTTCTCCTTCGAAATCCAGCCTCATACCTGCACCACACAACAGGCTTCCTGAGACTAAGTTTTTGGCAATTTAGGGAATATGTTTCACATCCTTCAATGTGAGAGTCTTCCTTGAAGCGAGAGTCAGCACCACAGTCCCAGTTCCAAGAATATGAACTATAGAACGATCAACCATTGATACGTTCTCTTTGGTAACAACATAAAAGAGAACAAATCTCTGTTAGAGTAGACATGACAGGTAGTACCTGTATCTAACCACCAACCAAAGACTGTTTCAGTGGAAAGTTGGTTCTTCATTAACAGACTCATCACAACTTTAGTCGCTACAATGATCTCAACAAATAAAAAAAATTACAACTTTCTGAAAACACATAAACAGACCATTTGCACTCTCTGTTTGCATGGGGTCTTGGCCTGTGCCGGGGTTTATCCGTGGATCACTGACTGATCAGATCCAATATAAAGATTTTGTTGCCTCATAAAGGAGACAAAAAACTAAAGTAACTATCTCGGTAAAGTGAGATAATCACTCTTCTCGAACTCTTCCTCTTTATGCTAAAGAACTCACCAAGATCTCTCGAACTCTAGGTTCGATTTCAAGGAAATGGATGAAAGGATGCAGATCTCTCGAACTCTTCCTCTTTATGCTAAAGAACTTACCAAGATCACTTCCTCCTCTCTGAAATTCATGGCTCCTCACTCTTCAATTCGACAGGGCTTCGCTGAGGCTTCAAAATTCCGGATCTGTGTAAATTAAGACCCTAAGGCTGTATTTATAGGCTTCAGAAACCCTATTTTCAAATAAGAATAAACGATTTGATCTTATCCTCAGTTGTAACCACTTAACCACGTCTATAGATAACCTCAAATCAATTGGGGAGGCTCTGGATCATAATCGGGGCAGTTAACAGGAAGAAAACGGGCATAAAACGACTTTTTTCGGGGTCGGGACAGTCCTGGCCAGGCCTGGACAGTCCGGGCCAGGCCTGGACTATCTCGGCCTTGGCTAAGACACAAACGTGTATTGGCCTTGGCCGAGACATCATTTCCCGATTGGACCGTTTCTTTGCTATTCTGCCATCCCGTTGACTCGTACGCTTTGTCAACTCGCTTCATTCGCTTGTTGACGTCAGATAATCCTCTTCGACTCAAATAATGTTGTTTATCATCTTCTCTCCATCTTGAGCTGCATACGGGAACCCATTGGTAATTTTTGACGCCTACAGATACCTCCTCCAAAGTATTTTAGTCTCGTTTCTTTTATAGAAGAGCCTAGAATATTTTGGATGTGATAAGCCTAACCTTTAGTCGGTGTAAAAGGACCTGCAATTGACTTTAGTTCTTGACTTCTTCAATTCTCAGTCTATTCAGTATTTTGTCAAATATCTAAAAATCTTCCAGTGCTACGTTTATCGTCAGACCGTTGTCGAAGTCTTAAATTGAAACCTGTGTATTGATCTTTAATTTTAGCTCATGTCGTTGAGTTGACGTTAAACTGATTATCTTCGTCGGAGGTTCGTATCTGAATTACGATTAACTCCTGGGATCATCCTTTGTTCTAGAATTGAACTGAGCCTTGTTTTAGCTAAAATTTGTCGATGCATTAACCTTCATCGTAATGCGTTGATCAGCGTTGACTTATAGCTATGGTTTGACCAGTGTTGACCTTCATCGCAACGTGTTGACTGACATTGACTTTCATCGCAATGCGTTGACCGACGCTAACCCAAGGCTGTGCTTTGACCAGCGTTGACCTTTATTGCAATAGGTTGACCGTTGTTGACCCAAGACTACGCGTTGACCGACGTTGACTTTCATCATAACACTTTGACTTTCATCAGAACACGTTGACCGGCGTTGACCTTCATTGCAACTTATTGATCGACGTTGACTTTCATGGCAATGCGTTGACCGGCGCTGACCCACAGCTACGCATTGACTTTCATCGCAAAGTGTTGATCAGCGCTGACTCACGGCTACGTGTTGACTGGCATTGACCTTTATTGTAACGCGTTGACCGACATTAACTTTCATTGCAACGTGTTTATCGGTGTTGATCCATGGCTACGCGTTGACCGGCGTAAACATAGTTTATACTCGTACGTGGACTGGAGTCTACACAGTTTAGGCTCTTAAGGCCTTAGAGTGGGGAGGTCCGGTTTATACTCATATACTCCTGGGAGTCTTGGCAATTAGTTTAACCTCGTGTACCCGTTGGAGGTTTAAGGAGATGCAGTTGATATTCATATACTCATCGGAGTGTGAATATGGGCTTCGAATACACTGCAATGGCTAATAACAGGTGAATATGAACCAAATATAGTATTTTAAATGCGTGGGACCCCATTTTGGACTCGAGACAGAAATTTAATCTCTGGACAAAATTCTGATGTAACAACCATAAATTTTGATACGTATTTAAATAAATTTTTCTAGTATTTAAAATATTATATTATATTTTGTTAATACTTTTCCTAATTTCTGGAATTTTTTTGAGTTTTCAAAATAAATAAATAATAAAATATATAGTCTTGTATTTATTAATTCTGCTAAATATTAATTTATGGTTTAATGATTTTATATATAATCTTTTGGTAGCAAATATTATTAGTGACCTTGTTATTATTAATGTAAACCTGAGCTTAGTATATTAGTACATATGTAAATATATAAATATTTAGCTGTTAATTATTTATTAATGTTATTATATGGTTAATTATTATTATAATGATTTTTTAACATTATGAATAAATAAATAAATAAATATTTTTCCATAATCTTCTTCCTCCTTAATTTTCTCTCATTTGAATTCCTACCATAATCTCCCTAATCAATTTCCCAATCAGCCCTTAATCACTCTCCAATCACTCCTCAACCACATTTATCTCATTCTAACTTTAAACACTTAAATTTCTCCTCTTCCTCCAATAATACACACACTCTCTCTCTCTCTCTCCAATCTTTTTCAAATCCCTTAATATCTTCCGTACTCCTCTCAACATGTCCCCTTCTCTCTCTCTCATTCTTATTTTAATACATCCTCTCTCCCTCATCATCTTTCTCTCTCCTCTCTTCAAATCTGAGAAGAAAAAAAACACAGCCACCGAACCCAACCACAAACACCCTCATCATCTTCTCCTTCTTCCTCTCCCCGACCCCCGCTCGTCGCCGGCGAACTCCAGCGCTGCCCCCACATCCCCGCCGCCTCAAGCCGTCGCCAGTGTCGCCGCCACGAACACCGCCTCCGCCCACGCCCCGTCGAACTCGTCTCGTCGACCACCCCGAGCTCCGTCAGCAGCCCCTGGCCTCCGACTGACGCCTCGCAGAGCCGCCGCCGTCAACAGCGCCACCCAGACCCGCCGTCGCGCCCTTGACAGGGTCCAGTCCTCCAGACCCCTCTACCTACAGTCCCCTCCGCCTCTTTCACCCCACGCAGCCCCCTTGCACGAGGCAAGATCCCTCTTGCTCATTAACTGTCAATTTAATTTTAGATCTATGAATTAAATTATATGTATAGATGGATCGTATTACGATTATGTTGTATGTTGTGGTATATTATTACATGCGTGGGATTGTTTGATGAATAATGTTAAATACATGGTAGTAATATGATAACTAGCATTTTTGGAATAATTATTATGAATTAAAAGAATTTATTTCAACAGTGAAATTATTTTTGGATAATTATATTAATTAAAAAGAATTTATTTGAGAACATAATCATTTAGAAAAATATAATAATTTAAAAGGAATTATTAAAAAAATGATCATTTTTGATAATTATGATGATTTAGAGGAATTTATTTACAAAAAAGGATTATTTATTTTGGATTTTAGCTTAATTTATGATTTTGTGTTGGTAGTTGTAGACTATGACATTTCATGTGCAAAACGATAACGAATTTTAGTTTTCTTTTAACCATAGTTATTTTTGATATTATTTTAGCTGTGTATAATTTTTATGAGTGGTTTTGAGATTCGAATAACAAGATATTAATGAAACCGAAATGCATGTATGTTTTACTGTTTATGATTGTCTTTTATATTTTGCGTTCTATTTTAATGTATTTGCATAGAAGTAGTCATATTATTATTGTTCCTGGTTGTGTTTGAGAACTCCTAGTAGTTCATGACTTAGTACCCTCGTGCGTCATGAACAGACTTAGTGACATGTGTGGGTTGTTGACTGAGTTTAGGTGGTGAACCCGAGTTATAGTGTGGATTATGATTGTTGACTTAGAAGAGCGGGAAGAATTGAGATGGGGAATTCCTGGTTTAAGTGATCGGATGTGATATTATGCTTGTTGATTATTCTAGGCTCGCACCAACGATATTCCTGTGTAGCGTTGGGGTGTGTCTGAGGTGATGTGATATTATGCTTGTTGATTATTCCAGGCTCGCACCAACGATATTCCTGTGTAGCGTTGGGGTGGGTCTGAGGTGGTGTGATATTATGCTTGTTGATTATTTCCAGGCTCGCACCAGTGAAATTCCTGTGTAGCACTGGGGTGAGTCTGAGGGGGGTAGTGAAAAGTTGTACGTAAATGATTTGGTGAACAATCGATTATCCGAGAATATGAACCTTGACTCTAGTGAGATGTGAACCAGTGAGTTGTGATTGGATGACTAGTTGTGTTCTTTTCATACATAGATTGGGGTTAATATTTAATTATCTACAATTTGAGACATATGGTATATACATGAGGGTTTCCTTGTTTGGATTATTTCGCTCGACGTACTACGTCTCTTGTTGTAGATTTTTAAATATTAATTCCATCTATTGTATGATCTTGTTGCTTGGATAGTTCTGAGCGCTACTTGCATGATCTTGTTACTTGATTGATTTTTGGATTCGTCTGATTATTAGTATTCCAGTTGCAGGCCTCTATTGTTATTCTATCATCACATGTTCTATTTTTATTTCTGTTATCGCATTGACCACGCATATATTATCATTACTGTTATTGTATTTGTTCCTGCCTTGAGGGATCTTGCCGTGTGTTTCACACACTGATGTACTCCTATTTTCTGGGTGTACGTCAGATTTAGGAGATGAACAGCCTCAGTACGGGATAGTACAGGAGCCAGAGGATTTGCAGCAGTGAGGTCTTCCAGATAGATCAGAAGAACAATCTGAAGGTTAGACTTTTCTTTATGTAGTAGTTGATAAGCGCTAGATCTCTTTTGAAGAACCTTATTTTAGTCTGATATTGGATTTAGTTATTTTAACAGTACTTTCCTTTTATTTCTGTTGGATTATATATTTTTAGTTGAACCGTTTTGTAATAAGGGCGTGTTTGACCCATATTTTTATGTCTGGGATGATTTACCATTGATGATATGTCTATTTCTTATTCTGCATTGTCACTATATTCTTGTTATGTGTGATCGGGGACCTGTGACTTCGTATATTATATTTTTTGACGCTTAGCGTATTGGATTGAGAAGAAAAGAAAAAGAAAAAAATAACAAAGTATAATTCTTCTCAATCTAATACGTCGCGGGCTTGTTCACGTTCTGATTCTTGGGTATTTTGGGAAGCGGGGCGTGATAGGTTTTTTTGGTGGCCCATGCAGGTCACGGTCCCCAGTCCTCACTAGCAAGAATATAGTAGATAATTTAGATACATATCATATTTTATCCGTAAGACTACAATTAAGTTCTTATATTATTATTTTAGACTATAATTAATTTCTTATACTGTTATTTTAATAACTATGTTTTAGTTCCTATTTTCCAAAATATATTATTTGATTTTAACCTTAATTTTCCTTTTGATCCTCGTTCCTTCAGAATCATGGTGGGCACTCGTAGTAATGATAACCCGTCTAGTAGCAGTGTCCTGCAGCCCGAAGTGGACCCGAGCCAACTTCTGGCGATGATTCAGGGATTGGCCACGAATCAGCAGCACCTAGCTGGGCAGCTGCAGCGGGAGCCTCAGCAACAGCCTCCCCCTCGCCTAGAGTCTAGCGTCAGGGAGTTCCGGTATATGCGGCCCCCTTCTTTCTCTGGTGCCGAGGGACCTTTAGCGACAGCGGAGTTTCTCAAGGTCACTGAGACTATTCTCACGGTGACCCGCATTCCTCATGCTGAATGGGTGGACCTCATGGATATTCAGCTCACCGACACCGCTCGGATTTGGTGGACTGCAGAGAAGACTCATTTGGAGAGACCGATTTTGTGGGAGACCTTCACAGACCGTTTCAATAGGAAGTACTTCCCTCAGTCAGCTCGGGACGAGCTTTTGCGAAGATTTGTGGAGCTCAAGCATGGAGGGCGAACAGTTGATGAGTACGAGGCCGAGTTTTCTTCTCTGAGCCGATATGCTCCCCACTTGGTGACAGACCCTACTATCAGGAGGCATCAGTTTCAGAAGGGCCTGGATAAGTGTATCAGGTTTTCTCTAGCTGGTAGAGCACTTGCGACCCACGACGCCATGTTAGATGCAGCACGCGAGATCGAGAGCGTTCAGAAGGAACCTGAAGACCCGCACGTGATTCAGAGCAGGACACCAGCAGCTCCGGCCCGAAATGTCGAGCGTCCCCCTCCGAGACAGCAGCAGCAGGCCCCACAGAGGCAGCAGTATTCTCAGCGTCAGCCATTTCATCAGGCTCATCCTTATCAGCATCCTGGAGTGCAGTCTCAGAGCCAGCCTTCGATGAGGTGTTCTTATTGTAGATACCCTGGGCATACCGAGTAGGAGTGTCGCAGACGTCATCATCTGTGCTATGCTTGTGGATCCTCCGACCATATCAGTCGAGACTGTCCACAGCGACAGCAGGCCCGCTTGCCCCCACCTCCAGTTCGAGCGGCTCTTCCAGCTCCACCTCGATCAGACTCGGCAGCTCCAGCTCAGCACGGACCCTATCCTCGAGCAGGGCCACTTCCCCCACAGCAGCAAGTATATCAGGAAGCACACAGGCAGCAACCTCGCGACAGATGTTCACGATGTCAACTGTGGAAGCAGAGGAGAACAACCAAGTTATCACCGGTGAGAATAGTTCATTCTTAGTTTTATTTGCGTGTGAACTTCCTTATTTTGTATTGCCTGATGATATTATGATAGGATTTGTTTATGAGTGCTAGCCTAGATGCATTTTCATTCTCCTATAATAAACAATGTTCTTGTTTATTTCGTTCTTTCTTTATCACCCTTTGACTCTGGGTTTCCGACTGTTTCTTGTTCTTGTCTCCTCTATTTATGGATATCATTCCACATTTCTGTCCTTGGATTTTATTTTAATTCCGAGGGCGGAATTTGTTCTAAGGGGGGTAGGATGTAACAACCTTAAATTTTGATACGTATTTAAATAAATTTTTCTAGTATTTAAAATATTATATTATATTTTGTTAATACTTTTCCTAATTTTTGGAATTTTTTTGAGTTTTCAAAATAAATAAATAATAAAATATATAGTCTTGTATTTATTAATTCTGCTAAATATTAATTTATGGTTTAATGATTTTATATATAATCTTTTGGTAGCTAATATTATTAGTGACCTTGTTATTATTAATGTAAACATGAGCTTAGTATATTAGTACATATGTAAATATATAAATATTTAGCTGTTAATTATTTATTAATGTTATTATATGGTTAATTATTATTATAATGATTTTTTAATATTATGAATAAATAAATAAATAAATACTTTTCCATAATCTTCTTCCTCGTTAATTTTCTCTCATTTGAATTCCTACCATAATCTCCCTAATCAATTTCCCAATCAGCCCTTAATCACTCTCCAATCACTCCTCAACCACATTTATCTCATTCTAACTTTAAACACTTAAATTTCTCCTCTTCCTCCAATAATACACACTCTCTCTCTCCAATCTTTTTCAAATCCCCTAATATCTTCCGTACTCCTCTCAACATGTCCCCTTCTCTCTCTCTCATTCTTATTTTAATACATCCTCTCTCCCTCATCATCTTCTCTCTCCTCTCTTCAAATCTGAGAAGAAAAAAAAACACAGCCACCGAACCCAACCACAAACACCCCCATCATCTTCTCCTTCTTCCTCTCCCCGACCCCCGCTCATCGCCGGCGAACTCCAGCGCCGCCCCCACATCCCCGCCGCCTCAAGCCATCGCCAGCGTCGCCGCCACGAACACCGCCGCCGCCGCCCATGCCCCGTCGAACTCGTCTCGTCGACCACCCCGAGCTCCGTCAGCAGCCCCTGGCCTCCGACTGACGCCTCGCAGAGCCGCCGCCGTCAACAGCGCCACCCAGACCCGCCGTCGCGCCCTTGACAGCGTCCAGTCCTCCAGCCCCCTCTACCTACAGTCCCCTCCGCCTCTTTCACCCCACGCAGCCCCCTTGCACGAGGCAAGATCCCTCTTGCTCATTAACTGTCAATTTAATTTTAGATCTATGAATTTAATTATATGTATAGATGGATCGTATTACGATTATGTTGTATGTTGTGGTATATTATTACATGCGTGGGATTGTTTGATGAATAATGTTAAATACATGGTAGTAATATGATAAATAGCATTTTTGGAATAATTATTATGAATTAAAAGAATTTATTTCGACAGTGAAATTATTTTTGGATAATTATATTAATTAAAAAGAATTTATTTGAGAACATAATCATTTAGAAAAATATAATAATTTAAAAGGAATTATTAAAAAAAGATCATTTTTGATAATTATGATGATTTAGAGGAATTTATTTACAAAAAAGGATTATTTATTTTGGATTTTAGCTTAATTTATGATTTTGTGTTGGTAGTTGTAGACTATGACATTTCATGTGCAAAACGATAACGAATTTTAGTTTTCTTTTAACCATAGTTATTTTTGATATTATTTTAGCTGTGTATAATTTTTATGAGTGGTTTTGAGATTCGAATAACAAGATATTAATGAAACCGGAATGCATGTATGTTTTACTGTTTATGATTGTCTTTTATATTTTGCGTTCTATTTTAATGTATTTGCATAGAAGTAGTTGTTCGCGTGGAAAATTATGTTCTTCTTCATTGATGATCCCATTACAACTTTGGTAACAACTTTATGCGTTTACAAAGTTCCGGCCTTTTTGTAGGATCCGGTTACAATGAAAATCAAAACAAAGAAAATAAAATTACAATTCTCCTTGAACAAATCACGAGTTTCCTGTTTTACGGTCCCTCGCTTTTGTGGGTTGTTTGCCTGTGCCGGGGTTGATTACCGTGGACCACCGCGCGATCTCGATCCGAACAGATCTACGTGGTATGACGGGTATTATCTCAACAAGGAGATAATAGCCGTGAGGGATCGTTTCACCAAGGAAACACTCGCTCAAATCTCGGGATCTAAGAACCAAGCTTAGATCCGGAGTAGGATGACGTAGATCTGGGAATCCAAGTCTTTAAGCCTTCACAATCCGAGTTGAGGTCGCAATCCGGCAGAGTTTCGGCTCTTCAGAAGTTTCAGAAAAAGTCCTTTGAAATGAACAACCCCCCCTATTTATAGCCTCTCTTCACTGTGCGTTTGTGCACAAGAGAGAGGGGGGGGGAGTCGGGCCACCTCAGGGTGGCTCGGCCACCGAGCCACCCTGGGGTGGCTCGGCTTGGGCCGAGTCACCCCGGGTTGGCTCGGTTTAGGCTGAGTCCCCGGGTGTTTTGTCCGTTTTGCCGTTTTTTGGTGTTTTTGGTTCTCCGTTGTTCGGATTTGATTCGGTTTGTGGTTGGCTTGATTCCCGATTTGGCAGTATTTCCGCCTCGGTGTTTGCGTTCGAATCCTCTCTTGGTTGGGTGACTCGTTGACTCCCCGAACCATTGACTTGGATCCGCATGCGAATGGGTGCATTCCGTTGTTCACGTGCGGTTCGATAGCTTCGTAGCCTCGTTAGCTCGCTTCGTCGCCCGAACGTGCGTTGATTTGTCGATTCCTTGTGTCGAGCTACGTTAAGGGACCTATAGGCAATTTTATACGCCTACAGATACCCCCTCCAAAGTGTTCCAGCCTCATTCTTTTATAGAAGAGTCTGGAATGCTTTGGATATGATTGCCCCTACTCCTTGTCGGTGTAACGGGACCTGGAACGACTTTTGTTCTGTATTCCTTCACTCCTTCAGGCTATTCGGTGCTTTGTCGAATGCTTGTGAGGATTCCGGTGCTGCATTTATTGTCTGACCGTTGTCGGAATTTGAACTTGAAGTCGATTCCTGATTTTCCAATCTTTTAGCTCGTGCTCATTGGTTCGACGTACAACTAACCTTCGATTGTTGGCGTTGAGTCTTCATTTGCAACGCGTTGTCCGGCGTTGAGTTATCCTTAAGAATATCTTTAGAAAAATATTCTCCAGGAACTTCTCAATAAAAATAGGGAATAGTTTATACTCGTATACCTTATTGGAGTATTTTCGTGTTCAAAATGAGCTGAACCGGCTTGAAAATGAGCCCAAAAAAGGCAGTAATTTGGCTCAAAAAATTTCTTCCGTTCCTTCCGAATGTGTGGGAGAGACAGGAATAAACCAAGGATGGGACCCTCAGTTGTTTTGAAGTCGTTTCGACGCTTGATTCAACCCCATTTGGACTGATTTGGACTGGTCCGGTTCGGTTCAACTTGGTCCGGTCCGGTTCAACTTGGTTCACCTTATAAATAGGGGTCCATTTTCTTTCTTTTTCTCTTTTTTTTTCTTCTCCTCTCTAGGGCCGGCCGAACCCCCCCTTGTTTTTTTTCGATTTTTTCTTTTCCCTCGAGCATTCTTTCTCCCTCAAACCTTGATAGTTGTCTTAGATCTAGTCCTCCTTTGGATCTTTGACTGAGAAATCCCTCGAAGAATTGATTTTTAAAATCCCTCTCAGGCCCCTCGAGCACGTGGTGAAAGTTTCCTAAAAGGCTTGATCTTTATTGGATCTCGAGCCTTTCTTCAGGTAAATCCTCCATAATTATGATCTTTTTCATGCTCAATTCAATTTATGCATTTGTGGGATCGCATGTGAGGGTTGAGGGTGTGATTTGATGCCTCGAGTTAATCTTTCAAGGGGGTAGATCTGATAAAAAAGTGATCTTTTTTTCTAGATCTGACCTCTTTTAACTTATTTTGCAGCTTGTCATGTCGCGTGCTTCGAGAGGTCGTTCCCCTGCTATGTCGGCTGATGGCGCGCCTCCCTCCTATACTGGTGAGCTATTTTTGGCAGTATTTGGAAATTTACAAATTAGTCCCTATTTTCTTGTAAATTTACGAACTGGTCCTTTTTTACCCCACGTTGTTCTCCTTGGCGAGGCAATCGGGAAGAGCCTTGATTCTCGTTGGTGAGGATCGACGCTTTCGGCATATTTGGGAATTTTACAAATTAACCCCTTTTTCTTGAAAATTTGCAAATTGGTCCATTTTTACCCCACGTTGTTCTCCTTGGCGAGGCAATCGGGAAGAGCCTTGATTCTCGTTGGTGAGGATCGACGCTTCAAAGATATGTTTTGCTTGGTCAAAACCATATCTCAAAATTAAAGGGGGCGATTTGACGCTACATTGCGCTTTATAAGGCAGGGATATGTTGTCGACATACCCTGTGTTATAATTGCACAATGTGGCCAAATCGTCTCACCCTTTATAAGGCAATGACTCTATCTTAACTATTTGTAAGATGAGTTCAATTTCCTTTTATAATCGAGACTAACCAGTGTTTAACTGTCTATTTTGCAGTGGGGTACCCTTCTGGATCATTCTCGTCCCACGCAGTTTGTGGGCGTCGTGGCGAGTATTACTCGACCTCCGACGATCCTTCTCCTATTCCAGCTACTCCTCAGTTTGCTTCGGGCACATCGACTGAGGTTGCTCAGGTGGTGAGGGAAGGTAGTCATCGAGCTATTCGTCAGCTGATCACAGATGCGCCTTTTGTGAAGGATGCCAGCTCTACTCAGCCTCTTCGGAAGAGCGACTTCCTGTTTGGTGATTCTGTCGATGACCCAGAAGCCGTATTCATTGACGCTGAGCAGTGGCTCCACAAGACCGGCAGTGGCTTCCTATACTTGCCGGAGATTCCTCGGCATCGCTCGTTGACTGAGCTCAGGCGTCAGGCTGTGACACGGGAGATGTCGTGGCGCTTGACGGAGGATCATGAGAGCGTCCATTGCGGCTACGTCACACATCAGGCAGCTTCTGGCTCGAGCAGGAGTCATATCACCGGATTGCATCCCGGAGTGTTGGGACTAGATGCACCACCACGTAACGAGTTTCTCGCCACTACCTCGACCTTAAGGAATCGCCTCGCTATCCTAGGACGGGAGATGCCTGCGACTCGTCACAGGATTTATGGTTGGGTCCACTCTTTGGACAAGTCTTGGTGGAGTCGCATGACGACATATGTCTTGAGCCGATGGAGCGAGGAGTTGCACGCTTGCGGTTTGTATGCAGCTGTTCGTGCCACCATGTATGGCTTGCCTGTCAGTTTGAGGCATTTCTGTGCTTTGTTCGAGCTATATAATCCAGACTCGAACACTTTTCTGACCCGGCAGGGGGAGTTGGGCTTGGCTCTTCACGAGATGCACAGGATTTCTGGCTTGCCCATGGGACAGATGCTATACCAGGAGTACTTTCCCTCTAATCATGAATTGGGCCAGTTGAAGGATCGCATGCCTGATCGCTATGAGACTCTATGGGATCTCACTTGTCATTATCACATTGCTTTAGCACAGTCTGAGCCTTTAGCGAAAAGGACCAAGACCTCCGTGAGTCTGAAGCAGTTTGCGAACTATTTATTCAAGAACCTGGAGAACCGTTCTGGCGAGGATATTTGTGAGTTGGCCCCACTTACTCCTTCAGAGGTGAATAGTCTGTTGAAGAAGATTGACGCTCGTTCTTATACCACTAGCAGTCCTGAGGGTGGCTTCCCTGCGAAGACCAAGTTCAGATCTTTCTTATGGCATGCGATCACACCGATCCGGCCGATGACTCTTCTTGCCGGCTTTCTTGCTATCTGGTTGAAGAAGTGCGTGGTTCCATACCAGTCTGGCGACGCCTTGCCCTTGGAGGTACTCTATCCAGCGGTTCAGCTTGCCTACAAGAAAGAACTCTCACTTCTTCCGGTGATGGTAGCCGACATTCACCGAGGACTTCGACAGCTTTCTAGTGCCTTCACACGGAAGGAGACCGATTTGCCAGGTCAGATTCCCACTCTTAAGGTGGAGCTTCCGTACGCTTATCTGATGGCCTGGTTCGTCCTCCACCGCTCGGATATGATGTCGGTACCGAACGCCACAGATCACTCCGTTCCCCTGCTACAGTTGCTTGAGAATGGCAGGTGGGAGGGTCGAGGATTTTCTGATGTCAGACAGCAGCTGCAGGTCCACAAGTGTTGGGCATTCTCCACTTGTTTTCCGCAGTTCTCCGGCCGGTACGGCGAGTGCTTGATAGATGATGAGAGGCCGAGAGAGTATCGGACTCACTTAGACATTGGCTGCTTCAATTGGCTGGTGAACATTAGGCCTGGCTATCTGACTTTTCGGGTGAGGGATCAGTGCTTCATAGAGCCATATCTACCCTGCCGATTCGCTCGCCAGTTTGGCTATGATCAGCTCTACATCGGGAATCCTCGTCAGCAGTTTCGGACCCATAGTGGTTTGGTAGACGGTCTCCGTGCATGGTTGTGGACCGTGACTGGCTGTACTGGTGCTAAGTTCAGTCTCCCGAGTATTGATCGGCAGTTGAACCTCACTTTCTTGAGCTGCAAGTGGTTACTAGCAGCTAACAAGACTATCCCCGTGAAGCCGATTGCAGAGATAGAGGCTGAGAAGGCTTCTCAGCTTGATTCCCTTAAGATTCGGGAGAACGCTCGGGCACAAAGGACGCGGAACAAGACTCGCCGGATTGATGAAGAGGGCCAGAGGACATTCAATTCCACAGATGAGGCTTCAGGCGGGGATCCCGAAGATTATGATGACTTTTCCGAGCGAGGTTTGTAATTCATCTTTTATTTCTATCTTGCAGAAGTATTGAAACTGACTATGGTTTAATGTTTCAGGGACCACAGTTGATCAGGATGAAGAGTTTCGTCCTCCTCGCCTGGCGAGACCTTCGATCCCCATTGCTAGGCGGAAGAGATTAGCCCGTAAGCCGCGTGCAGCTTCCTGAGCTTCTGATATGGACCTGACTAGCGATGATCCTGCCAGTGACGGAGGTAATATCCATCCTGTGAACCATTCTTTTGGTTATTCGGAACATTGACTCACGCTCTTCTATCTCTATATAGGAGTGCATGGAGAGAATGAGATGAGTCCCGATCCTATTCCCGTATCTCCTGAAGAGTTTGACCCACTACCTCATGAAGAGAGGCCTACCGGGGTTGCTGACATTGGAGAGGAGATCAATGTAGGACCCGCTTCCGTGAATCCAGGTACATCTAACACTGACACTGTATTTCTTTAGATAATACATCAACGAATTTGTGTATCTTCTAACTGTCCTCTACTTCTTGCTCCTTCAGATAACTTGCAGGAGGCAGATCCTGGAAATGAGGAGGCTGATGCCCCCGTGAGAGGTAACTCATTTCCATTAGTTGTAGTCTCTTCACTCTTCTTTGGCATTTATATCTTTTTATGTCAGATTTCTCCATCGATGACTTTGACGAGGGAAGCTTGTTTGCGGACACTCCCATGATGCGCTACATATATAGCTCTCCTCAGATCGATGACCAGTTACCTGGGGATATGTTTTCTGAGCCCGCCTTCGCTGAAAATCCCGAGGATGGTTCCTTTGGAGGTATGTGTTTCTTTCTGAGTTAATTATAGGACTAGCCAATCTTGACTAATGCAACTATAATGTAACGCCTCTGCGAATTCTGTTTTGAATTTGGCAGGAGCTTTTGTTGAGAAAGACCCTGTTGAGCCGGCTGTGAGACCAACTACACCAGTTGATGCACCTACAGCCGTTACACCTCCACTACCCCCAGGGGATCAAGGGGAAGAAGGTATAAGTTAACTCATTGAAGAGTGTTATTCCTTTTTCTTATTAAGACTTTTGACGGACTTCTCCCTTTTTTGTGTAGGGCGTTCTTCTCGTCTTCATGTCTTAGTGAAGGAATTGTTATCTGACGACGATCCTGACAAGGTCGTCATCTGCATAGACGTTCGTTCCTTCTTCTCCTTTGTGAATGCTATGATCAGCAAGCTCTTTCACGATGGATTTTCACTTCACCAGTTTAAACCTCTCCTTAATTCCAGAATCAACTTGATAAGGGAAGCAGGATACCCAGATTTGGCGAAGGCCATAGTTGACGATCTCGACTGCCTAGAGCATGAGCTTCAGATGTTTCGCGAGCTTCGAGATACCGGTGCCTCTTCCTTCATTGCTGCTGAGCTGGAGGCCCATTTACAGTCACTGCGCGAGACTCAGCTTCTTGCTAGTCTTGAGGTTCAGGCGCAGCGAGACCGAGTAGCTCGAGTTGAGACCGGCCTTGCTACCAGAATATCTTCACTTGCCGAGCTCCGCTCTTCTATTACTTCTTGTGGGACCAGGGTAGATCAGCTTAGAAGAGAACTCCGCGAAGAAGAGGAGACTTTTGGCATTCTTCAGATGACAGAAGCACAGGACCAGCAAACCTGTATGGCTTTGTCCGATGAGTTGAAGTCTTTGAAGCAGAGGCTAGTCGAGATCGAGGAGGCTGCTGCGAAGACTTCGACCGCCACCGAGGAGTCCCTTAGGGCTGAACTTAGGCAAGCTTATGATGAGAAGCTGTCTAAGGTCAGCCAGCAGATTTTTAGCCATAGTCTTGATGTCTGATTTTGTTTACTGAGTGATTTGACTTTTGACTCTTTTAGTGAATTCCCTTTTTATCTTTATTATGATTCGTCATTCCGTTTGAAATGATTGACCACAATACACATAGGATTTTTGGCAAACCCTCAGCCATCAACGGATTTGGTTAGCCTTTACCGACTACCGTTTGAGTCGGGCTAGCATGCGAGTTGTTTAAATCCGTTCGCATGTAACGTTATGCTCAGAGATTGAATTCTCTGAGACTTTGTGCTATGATGTCGAATACATAGACTTCGCCATTGTTACGGGAATAGGCTACCCGGCGACACGTGTGAGGTGTTGGCTTTAGGATTTTTGGCCAACCCCCAGCCTCTAACGGATTTGATTAGCCTTTACCGACTACCGTTTGAGCCGGGCTAGCGTGCGGATTGTCTAAATCCGTTCCACACGTGACGTTAAGCTAAAAGAGTTAACTCTTTTAGTGCTACGACATTGAATACGTAGACTTCGTCTTTCTCTTGTGACAAGACTAAACAGCAACGTGTATGAGACGTTGACTTAGGATTTTTGGCAAATCCTCAGCCTTCAACGGATTTGATGTGCTCTTACCGACTACCGTTTGAGTCGGGCTTACATGAGGATTGTTTTAATCCGTTCCGCATGTGACGTTACGCTAAAGGAATGAACTCCCCTAGACTTTGTGCTACAACTTCGAATATGTAGACTTTGCCATTGTTATGGGAATAGGCTACCCAGCAACGTGTATTAGACGTTGGCTTATCCCTATTTAGGCTTTGGGACAAAGGACCCCAGAGTCAAACTCTGGTATCTTTTTCTACGGATAAAGACCAAACCGGCGACGCGTGTTAGGCGTCGACGTATCCTTTCTTAGGATTCAGGATAAAATTCCCCATGCGTGTGAGGCATGGATTTCGGTGTCATTAATAACAACCTGCCACAATGTTGAATATGCGAACGAGTGTTCTTTTTTAACGGTTAAGAACTAACCGGCCGCGCGAGTTAGGTGCGGACTTATCCTTACTTAGGTTTCAGGATAAAATTCCCCATGCGTGTGAGGCATGGATTTCGGTGTTATTAATAACAACCTGCCACAATGTTGAATATGCGAACGAGTGTTCTTTTTTAACGGTTAAGAACTAATCGGCCGCGCGAGTTAGGTGCGGACTTATCCTTACTTAGGTTTCAGGATAAAATACCCCAGAATCGAACTCTGGTGTCTTTTTCAATCGGAAAAAGACTAAACCGGCAGCGCGTGTTAGGCGCAGACTTATCCCTGCTTAGGTTTCGGGATAAAATACCTAAGATGAATCCTAAATTGATAAAAAAGAATTGGTGTGGGAAGGAAGAATTTTATATTCTATTCCCTGAACAAGGAAGGAAGAATTTTATATTCTATTCCTTGTTTCTGGAAAGGAAGAATTTTATATTCTATTTCCAGTGCAAGAAGGAAACTAGAAGTGGGATCTCCACTCTGAGAATCCGAAAGATCTAGATAAACTTACCTTTTATAGGATTGGTTATCTGATCGAAAGAAGAGTTCTTCGTTTATCGAAGTGAAATTTCAGCTTTGGTTATAACCATGAAAAGGTTGAACCAAAGAGAAAAGAAATGGAGTTCTTTCGTTTATCGAAAGGGAACTCCGAACTGAGTGTGGACCTCCCGTTCATGGAAAGAATCAAGAGGGCCGAAAGAACATTTTTGTGAACTCACTGTCGATTGAAATCGATCAGTGAGGGAATTTTGGAGGTAAAAATGAATTTGGGTTATCCTTTAGAATATTAGGTATGATATTCTTCAAGGAACTTCCTGATAAATGAGTTGTCCTGAATGTACTAGGGATAGTACTTTTTCAAAAACTTCTCATTTATTGGCATTAATTGCCTGTTGCCCTCTAAAGAAATTAGGCGGTAAGCACCGTTTGAATAGACTGTATCTATCACAAACGGTCCTTCCCACTTAGGTTCGAATTTACCTTTCTTCTTGGAGGTGAGGATTATTGGTCGACGAGCAGCGAGGACCAGATCTCCTTCCTTAAAGCTTCTTTGGCGAACCCTTTTGTCGAAAGCCCTGGATATCCTTGCCTGGTAGAACTCTATGTTTTGTTGAGCTTCCAATCGCTTTTCGTCCAACCTTTCGAGTTCCTCAAGACGTTTTCGGTGATGTTCTTCGGTCGTCATCTCAGTTGCGAGAGCGATCCGAAGGGAGGGAATTTGAATCTCTAACGGTAGCACAGCTTCACATCCGTACACCAAAGAATACGAAGTAGCTCTTGTAGGAGTGCGTATTGTGGTGCGATAAGCCCAGAGCGCTTCGCCGAGTTTATCGTCCCAATCTCGCTTATTGGTCTTCACAAGCTTTGACAGGATCTTGATGATCGTCTTGTTGAAAGCCTCAGCTAATCCGTTCGCAGCGGGGTAATAAGCTGTCGACGAAACGTCCTGAATTTTGAATTTGTCACAAAACCTGATGAAGGCATTGCTTATGAATTGCGGTCCGTTGTCATGAATGATCCGCCTCGGCACGCCGTGTCGGTATATGACGTAATGCTTGATGAAGTTGATGACGTTGTTCGTCTTCACTTCTTTAAGCGGAATGGCTTCAGCCCACTTTGAAAAGTAGTCGGTGATAGCGAGAATAAATCGATCACCTTTGACTGAAGGAGGAAAGATAGGACCGACAATATCCATACCCCATGTCTCGAATGGCCAAGACGTGGTTGATGTGTGTAATCGCTCCGGAGGTTGGTGCATATAATTTGCATGCACTTGACAAGCATGACATTCTCGGGCGTACTCGATCGCGTCACGAACCATTGTTGGCCAGAAATATCCCATTCTTCTGATTCGATCATACAGCTTGGGACCAGGCTGATGCGCACCGCATTCTCCTTCATGTGCTTCCTTAAG
>BQKN01063193.1:238053-258768 GCA_022839385.1 Asparagus kiusianus
CTTTTGCATCCTCTGGTAAAATGCCGTATTGGACGTAATCAATAATGGGAAAATGCCAATCTCGGGACTCAGACCCAATCTGGGTTGAGTTCACCTCTTTGGCGTTCTCGTTTTTATCATCCTCCTCTTCAACCTCCATATCGTATATAGGTATGCAGAGTTGGTGTGATCTTACTGTGACTAGCAGTTCAGTTTCGGGCGGTTGCGCGAGTGATACTGCTAGTGCTGCCAGTGCATCCGCATAAGCATTCTGGAGACGTGGGATGTATTCGATGTAGAATTCTTCAAAAGAATCTGCCATTCTGATGGCCTCCTGGTGGTACGGAATCAGATCTGGGTTCCTGACTTCATACTCTCCACGAACTTGGTTAACGATCAGTTGAGAATCTCCAAAGGCTTCGAGATACTCGACCCCCAGCTCTTTGGCGAAACTGAGTCCAATGATGAGCGCGTTGTACTCAGCTACGTTATTGGAACATGGATTCGTCAGCGAATAAGCTCGGGGCATCACGTGCTTCCCTGGGGAAACTAAGACCACTCCAACTCCGGAGGTGACTTTAGGACATCCAGGGGTTACTGCCTTATTAACTGCTCTCGAAGCACCATCGAAGTATAACTGCCATACTTGTTGGTGTGATGTAGTATTAACCTCGTGGGTTTCATCTGGTAAATCATCATATACCTCAACTGCGTCTGTTGTCGGGCTTGCTGCCAAAAGATCACAAATCGCTTGTCCTTTGACCGACTTCTGTTGTTTGAAGTGCAGATCATACTGGGACAAAAGAAGGGCCTACTTTGCCAACCGCCAATTCATCGAACCTGGTTGAGTCATGAATACCCGTACCGGATTAACATTAGCGATGACGTAAATCGTCTGGCCAACTAGGTAATGTCGCATCTTCTGTATTGCGAACACTAATGCGAGACATTCTTTCTCGATCATCGGGTATCGAGACTCGGCACCTATCAAGGTCCGACTTAGATAATAGACTGCCTGTTCGTGACCATTATCATCGTCTTGTGCTAATAGAGCACTTATCGAATGGTTCATCGCCTTGATGTAAATCAAGAACGGTTTACCTGATTTTGGTGCGACCAGAACAGGGGGATTCATCAGATATGCCTTGATATCTTCGAATGCCTTTTGGCAAGCATCGTCCCAAATGAACGATACGCCCTTCTTGTTTAGCTTAGAAAATGGTTGGCACTTCCCAGAGAGATTTGAAATGAACCTCCGGATATAAGCCAGACGACCTTGCAATCCTCTGAGTTCTCTCAGATTCCTCGGGGGTTGCAATTCATTTATCGCTTTTACCTTGTCTGGGTCAATGTGTATACCTTTAGTGGTGACGACGAATCCAAGGAATTTTCCGCTGGACATTCCGAGGAAGGATTTTGTGGGATTCATCTTCAACTGATGACTCCGCATGAGATCAAACATCGTTCTCAAGTCCTTGATGTGATCTTCTTTGTTGCGGCTCTTTACCACCAAATCATCAACGTAGCATTCCACCGTTTTCCTAAGATGTTTCTGGAAAATCTTAGTCATCGCTCGTTGGTATGTAGCACCTACATTCTTCAGACCGAACGGCATCACCGTGTAGCAGAAGACACCGAGGGGCGTTCTGAATGCTGTATGCTTTTCGTCGTCCGGGTGCATTTTGATTTGATTATATCCCGAAAAGCCGTCCATGAAGGACATTCTTTCGAATCCACATGTATTGTCAATAATGACATCCGTGATCGGGAGAGGAAAATCATCTTTTGGACATGCTTCATTCAAATTCCTGAAGTCGATGCAAATCCTGATCTTGCCATTCTTCTTCATGACAGGAACGATGTTGGCTAGCCAGTCTGGATGTTGTTCCTCTCGGATGAATCCTGAGTCGATCAACTTCTTAACCTCAGCCTCAATGGCTTCCATGATCTGCGGACGAAACCGTCTTTGCTGTTGCTTGACAGATTTTGCATCCGGCTTGATGTCGAGGCGGTGCATTGCCACATTGGGGTCGAGCCCTGGCATGTCTTCATAGTTCCAGGCGAAGACATCAATGTACTCTCTGATCAAGGCAATTAACTCTTCCTTTTCATCTGGGGGAAGACTGCCACTGATGAATATGGGCTTTGGATTGGCTTCGTCACCCATATTGATTTGGACTACTTCGTCTTCGGTGGGTGGCTCTCTTTGCTCGAACCTATCACCATATTGCATGTTCAAGTGATGAACCCATGGGTCCTCCCACATTTGCATTTGATCGTCGTCCTCCATTGTAGATGGAT
The DNA here is from genome assembly GCA_022839385.1 of Asparagus kiusianus. Lineage (NCBI taxonomy): Eukaryota > Viridiplantae > Streptophyta > Magnoliopsida > Asparagales > Asparagaceae > Asparagus > Asparagus kiusianus. The sequence continues at coordinate 240,334 of BQKN01063193.1, forward strand.
CAGCTGTAGTCATGTTCGACATTAAAGCTTTGAACATTTCTCCCAAACTTGTGTCGGAATCCTCAGCTGAAGAGTCTGACAAATACCCATCCTTAGCTTTGTTAGCAATTTGATCGATGATTTGCCAACCACATTCGTCATCTGATGAGACATAGCCTAGGCCTCTCTTGTGACGGTAATAATTATCCGGTTTCCCTTTCGGGACATATGCCATTTTGACTGGGACACGGGAACCTCGATTGAAGTATAAACCTTCTCCGAGTGTAAAGTCGTATCCTTGTTTTTCCATGAGCGTACGCGCTTCCGGACTATACTTTGATAGGTGAAGACCAGATTTGTCATCGTCTTCATCTTCTCATAGGAAATGATCCGGCAACGGAAGATTTTCTCCTTTACCGTAGATCACTTCTTTTTGTCCTCCTGTTTTGGCAGGAATAATCCGAGTTGTTCCGAAGGAATGCTGGGGGCGTTTCTTCGTTACATACGATGATCGGAGTGGCATACATAAATCGGGATTATTGTATAATCCTTCTATCACATCATCAAGAGACAAGCAGTACTCTAAACCAAGATTTATTTCAATATCGGCAAGTTGCCAGTTACAACCGCCGTCTGATGACTGTTCGTCATCGAGATTGATTACAAAGGGTACAATGTCATTCAAAACAAAACCACCATTGTAATCGAATCCGGCTTCGGAATCAGCTTCTTCTCCGCTGTCCGTGCCTTGGATCGATAGTTCCGTGTCGGATTCGTTACCATAAAGGAGAGAATCTGTGAAGTAATTCTCATACCCTTTGAATGGTTGCTTATCCGCGACCACCGTCCTAACTCTTCCATCAGTGTCGACATATTTCAAACACTGATGTAGAGTGGAGGGAACTATAATATTACTATGGATCCAAGGCCGACCTAATAGTAAGTTATAGGATGTCTCAGCATCAATCACGTAGCACGTGACCTCCGTCTTTAAATCGCCCATTTGGCACTTTATCCGGATTTTACCCAAAGGTCTTGACCCGCTGGTGTTGAATCCATAGATGACTGTGCCTGTAGATGCCAACTTGCTGACTGGAATGCCAAGGCTGTGTATTAGTCGAAGTGGCATAATACTCACAGCAGAACCCGGATCCACTTGGATTCGGTTAACTTCACTGGAGCCAATGTACCCGACGAAATATAGGGGCCGATCATGATTTGAATTCTTCGTCTGCATGTCCTCTTTGGTGAAGGTGATGCAGGGAAGGTTCTTAGCTGCCACGTTACACTGTTGGGCTAACAATTCTAGCTCCTCAGGTGCTGGCTTGATCCTGGTGAGGAATGCCTCTGAATCGGCCAAGGCCTCTTGTAAGGCTTCTCTAGTTTCCTTGGACAACTGTAGTAGCTCGTACAGCGTTATCCGTGCTGGAATATTGGCCAGCTGAGCCATGATGTCGAAGGCACGCGGATTTTTTGAACTCTGCGGTTTGTCTTTTCCAATCGGACGACTGAAACGAGACTGCTTTGGATTCTGAACCTCCTCGGGCCTCTTTTCTTTCTGTTTGTCAACCGGTTGCCGTCGAGCATCTTCAACCGGTTTGGGAACTGCAATCACCCCCAGCTCTGTGAGAGTCTTGGCTGGTCCTCGTTTTGTCACCCCCTGCTCAGCAAATTGATCGCCCGGGGATGGATATTTGAAGTGGTATTCATTTCCACTCCGGGTTGCAAAGACTTCCTGCTCCTCGTCGGAAAGTGGGAAAGCTGGGATTCTTTCGTCATCTTCTCCTGGGATGGCAGAAACCCCGTAACAAGACTTGCCTTTCCCTTTGGACTTCTTCTTGGATGATGATCCGGCCCATTGTTCATCTTCAATCAGGTCGGGGTGCACCCAGAGAATTTCACCGTTTGGGGCTGTGTGAGGCATGAGTCCCTTTTGACGTTGTCCGTGCGGGTCGTCATTCACTGTCTTCATCCCGACATTGGTAACGCGTTTTGGCTCGAACCAATCTGTAGGTACAGATCCAAAATTGATTGACACCGTGTTTGCTCCTACATTCTTGGCCGGTTTTGGAGTTATGACCCCTACGTCGATCAATGCCTGGATCTTGTCCTTGAGGTGATAGCAAGACTTTGTTGGGTGGTGGACCGCTCTGTGGTACGCGCAGTACTTCGGGTCCGTTACCTTAGTGGCTCCTTCATGATCCACGATCGCCGGCAACTGGATTTTGTTGTTCTCCAACAAGTACTTGAAGATGCCGGGGACTTCATCATCCTTGAAGGAGTAGACTTTGGGAAACCTCGGCTCCGAAGACTTTTGCTTCTGAGACCTTTGCTGCCAATGCGGCTGCGTCTGTTATGGCGCTCTTTGCTGCTGCTGCTGTTGCTGAGGTTGCAATTGAAATGTCTGGTTAGCATCAACAGCATTAACATGAGCTTTACCTTTCCCTTTCTGGTTGAAGTTCTGCTTTGGAGGATTCGTTGCCGGTTGGCCTCTCTCCGCCTTCTTTCTTCTGAGGAAACGTTCCGCTTGTTCTCCTCGAACCTTCAGATCCTTCCAGGTCTTGGATGGTGCGGTGCCCATTGCTTCCAACACGTCCAGTGAAAGGTTATTGTGGCAGGTCTGGAGGATGAATTCCTCAGTGATCGGGTCCTGGCAATTCATCGCCTTGTTCCGGAACCTTTTGACGAAGGTGTCGACCAACTCCCCATCTTTCTGCTTCTCATCGAGCAACGATCCGATAGATATTTCGGTGTCGTCGTCGAAGAAATTCGCGAGGAACTTAGTCTCCATGTCGTCCCAGCTGTTTATGCTTCCTGGCTTGAGGCGATGATACCAATCGAAGGCAGCTCCGCGAAGAGTGCCGACGAATGACCGGACCATCAGAGGCTCATTACCAGAGATGACTCCCAAGTACGATTTGAAGTAAATCAAATGCTGAGTAGGGGAACCCATCCCATTAAACGGCGTGAAGTTAATTAGACTGAACTTCGCCAGATATGGGATTGATTCCCACTCTCTTGGGTATGGACAAGGAATGCCCGTCTTTTTCGTCTCTTGAGCAGAGATCAATGTGTTGATCTTGCTCTCGAGATTTTTAATTTTTAGGCTTTCACCTGTATCTTCGCTAGCATTCTCGTTACCACCCCCTGTGTTGATGGGAGGGTTGTTGGTATTGCGAGCTTCATTTGTATCTTCATCTTCCAGGTTGTTCTGGTTAGGATGACTTGGTTCGTCTTGTTGGTTCCTCAATGCTTGAAGTTGTTGGTCATGCATCTCTCTCATGTTCTGCATAGCCATTTGCATTTCGAACCGAAAGGTCTCCTATTGTTTGGCCATGGCATCTTCAAGCATCTTGGCCACTTGCTCCGCGTTTATCATAAACGCTTCGCGGGGTTGTCCTTCACTAGATAACAGGAGCTCGTGATCTGTTCGACAAATAAGGAAAGTTGTAATTTTTCTTTATTTTCTTTGATTTTCATTGTAACCGGCTCTTATAAAAAGACCGGATCTCTTTATAACGCAAAAAGTTGTTAATTGAGTGCAATGACATCAACAATGAAGAAAAGTTTAGTTTTTCCCGCGAACAATCTGGCGACCACAGTGGGAGCCACCGATCTCGCTGCCGAGATCGGAGCGTCGCAGCTGCGGATCTCGATCCCGGTCGTGGAGGAGGTCGAATATGAGTTTGACCAGCAGAAGTACGAGGAGTACGTGTCCTCGTCTGGATCTACCTCCTCCCCCAAGTCCAAGGAATCCCAGAAGTTCTCCTACAGGAGAAAAGTCCGTTGGTGCGAAGAAGTCGAAGCCACCAACGACAAACTCACCCCGATCGACGCCAAAGTTGCGTCGGGTGAAGTCCTACCGGCCTCTAAGCAGGTCAAATCCGCCGTTGAAGGCGTGGTGACTCTCTCTAAGAGAGCCCGCCAGAGGCAGCGTCAACGCCTTGTGAAGCAGTTCGCAAAGGCCATGGAGTCCGTTAATGGGGTCCGCTACCATGCGGATCTGAAGAGCAAACGAGGCAAACAGCCTCAACAGCAAATGAAGGGTGGTTCCTCCAAGCCATCAACTATGGAGTGGGTCCGTGTCAAACGGAATCGCTCGACGCTAGAGGAACGTATCCGTAAACATCGCACATTATCTGCGCAAGCGCGGGCTAAAGCTGAAGAAGCCCGGCGGAAGCTGCAGAAGGAGGTGGTCAAAAAGCCGCCATCAACTCGCAAGGTTTGGAAGCCGAAGTCTGAAGCGGTTCAGGCTAAGGAGAAAAACCCGCAGCCTCCGAAGATTCAACACCCGGCAAATCAATCCAAACAGCCGGTGATTTCTGCAACTGCTCCGGGAGATCCCGCAGGACCATCCCAGAAGAGAAAGTCAGTTTTGGAGCGCCTCAGTCCATTTCCCAAAGAACGAGGCAAAACTCCAGTCCAGGAACGCTTGGGGCCAATGAAGAAGTCCCAAACAATTCAACATGCTGGGGGTCGCCGCAACCCTCAACACTTGGAGAAAATCGTGGCACCCAAGTGCACAACTTTGCGCATCGAAGTGCAAGAGCCCGCCGAAGGTTCACGCCTACAAAGGCGCGTTTCAAGGCGTGTGACTTTGGATGGTCCGAAGAGGACAATTCATCCTCAGAAGGAAACATTATCGTCTGATGACGATGACGTTATACCTGGGAGATCGTGCCAACACACGATAGGTTGCTCCGATCTTCAAACGGACGAGCTGTACTATCGTGCCGGGGGTACGAATAAATCCAGAAAGAGGAGCCCTCGAAGGTTCGAAACTCAGTGTCCTTGCTCGAAGCTCATTCGGGCGGTACTGTCGGAATGCAACTGTGTCAAGGCAGTCCCCGAGAGAGTCTCGGTGTTCGAAAGACTCGGCACTGGAATGCCAAAACAAAGGCATAGGCGTTTCCAACGAAGAAGGACGATGGTCGAAGACGGTGAACATTCAAGGGTCACCGCCAATATGACCAGCATAGGAATATCAACTCAGGATAACCCCGAGGCGATTTCAGAAATACCCCGACGTGTCACTCGTCTTCAATCCGGGGCTATCATTCGTGCAACGTATGGTAGGGTTCGGACAAGAGTACCTTCGGGAGATAAAGAATCAGATGCTGGTTCAGCAGTTGCGTCTGATAACACAGTGTCCAGTGAAGGACAACCCCGCGAGTCGTTCATGATAAGCGCAGAGCAATTGGCCAAGATGCTTGAAGATGCCATGGCCAAACAATAGGAAACCTTTAGGTTCGAAATGCAAATGGCTATGCAGAACATGAGAGAGATGCATGACCAACAGATTCAAGCATTGAGGAACCAACAAGGAGAACCAAGTCGTCCTAACCAGAACAACCTGGAAGATGAAGATACAAATGAATCTCATAATACCAATAACCCTCCCATCAATCCAGGGGGTGGTAACGAGAACGCCAGTGAAGACACAGGTGAAAGCCTAAAAATCAAAAATCTCGAAAGCAAAATCAATACGTTGATTTCCGCTCAAGAGACAAAAAAGACGGGCATTCCTTGTCCGTATCCAAGAGAGTGGGAATCAATCCCATATCTGACGAAGTTCAGTCTAATTAACTTCACGCCGTTTAATGGGATGGGTTCACCCACTCAGCATTTGATTTGCTTCAAATCGCACTTGGGAGTCATCTCTGGTAATGAGCCTCTGATGGTGCGGTCATTCGTTGGCACTCTTCGCGGAGCCGCCTTCGATTGGTATCGTCGCCTCAAGCCAGGAAGCATAAACAGCTGGGACGATATAGAGACTAAGTTCCTCACGAACTTCTTCGATGACGATACCGAGATCTCTATCGGATCGTTGCTCGATGAGAAGCAGAAAGACGGGGAGCTAGTCGACACCTTTGTCAAGAGGTTCCGGAACAAGACGATGAATTGCCGGGACCCGATCACTGAGGAATTAATCCTCCAGACCTACCACAACAACCTTTCACTGGATGTGTTGGAAGCAATGGGCACAGCACCATCCAAGACCTGGAAGGACTTGAAGGTTCAAGGAGAGCAAGCTGAGCGATTCCTCAGAAGAAAGAAGGCGGAGAGAGGCCAACCGGCAACAAATCCTCCGAAGCAGAACTTCAACCAAAAAGGGAAAGGTAAAGCTCATGCCAATGCCGTTGATGCTAGCCAAACTTTTCAATTGCAACCTCAGCAACAGCAGCAGCAACGAGCACCACAACAATCGCAGCCGCATTGGCAGCAACGGTCTCAGAAGCAAAAGTCTTCGGAGCCGAGGTTTCCCAAAGTCTACTCCTTCAAGGATGATGAAGTTCCCGGCATCTTCAAGTACCTGTTGGAGAATAACAAAACCAGCTGCCGGCGATCGTAGATCACGAAGGAGCCACTAAGGTGACGGACCCGAAGTACTGCACGTACCACAGAGCGGTCCACCACCCAACGAAGTCTTGCTACCACCTCAAGGACAAGATCCAGGCATTGATCGACATAGGAGTCATAACCCCGAAGCCTGCAAAGAATGTGGGAGCAAACGCGGTGTCAATCAGTTTTGGATCGGTGCCTACAACTTGGTTCGAGCCAAAGCGCGTCACCAAAGTCGGGATGAAGACGGTGAATGATGACCCGCACGGACAACGCCAAAAGGGACTTGTGCTACACACGGCCCCAAATGGTGAAATTCTCTGGGTTCACCCCGACCTGATTGAAGATGAACAATGGGCCGGATCGTCATCCAAGAAGAACTCAAAGGGTAAAGGGAAGTCTTGCTATGGAGTCTCTGCCATCCCAGGAGAAGATGACGAAAGAATCCCCGCTTTCCCACTTTCCGACGAAGAACAGGAGGTCTTTGCGACCCGGAGTGGAAACGAATATCACTTCAAATATCCATCTCCTGGCGATCAATTAGCTGAGCAGGGGGTGACAAAACGGGGACCATCCAAGACTCTCACGGAACTGGGGGTGATTACAGTTCCCAAACCGGTTGAAGATTCTCGACGACATCCGGTAGATAAGCAGAAAGAAAAGAGGCCCGAGGAGGTTCAAAATCCGAAGCAATCTTATTTCAGTCATCCGATTGGAAAAGATAAACCGGAGAGTTCGAAAACTCCGCGTGCCTTTGACATCATGGCTCAGCTAGCTAATATTCCAGCACGGATAACACTGTATGAACTGCTGCGACTGTCCAAGGAGACTAGAGAAGCCTTACAAGAGGCCTTGGCCGATTCAAAAGCATTTCTCACTTGGATCAAGCCAGCGCCTGAGGAGCTGGAACTGTTAGCCCAGCAGTGCAATGTGGCGGCTAAGAATATTCCCTGCATCACCTTCACCAAAGAGGACATGCAGACGAAGAATTCAAATTATGATCGGCCCCTGCATTTCGTCGGGTACATTGGCTCCAGCGAAGTCAACCGAATCCAAGTGGATCCGGGTTCCGCTGTGAGTATTATGCCACTTCGCCTAATGCATAGCCTTGGCATTCCAGTCAGCAAGTTGGCGTCTACGGGCACAGTCATTTACGGATTCAACACCAGTGGGTCAAGACCTTTGGGGAAAATCCGAATAAAGTGCCAAATGGGCGATCTGAAGACGGAGGTCACGTGCTACGTGATTGATGCTGAGACATCCTATAACTTACTATTGGGTCGGCCTTGGATCCATAGTAATGTTATAGTTCCCTCCACTCTACATCAGTGTTTGAAATATGTCGACACTGATGGAAGAGTTAGGACGGTGGTCGCGGATAAGCAACCATTCAAAGGGTATGAGAATTACTTCACAGATTCTCTCCTTTATGGTAATGAATCCGATACAGAACCATCGGTCCAAGGCACGGACAGCGGAGAAGAAGCTGATTCTGAGGCCGGATTCGATTACAATGGTGGTTTTGTTTTAAATGACATTGTACCCTTTGTAATCAATCTTGACAATGAACAATCGTCAGATGGCGGTTGTAACTGGCAACTTGTCGATATTGAAATAAATCACGATTTAGAGTACTCATTGTCTCTTGATGACGCTATGAAAGGATTATACGATAATCCAGATTTATATATGCCGCTCAGATCATCTTACATAACAAAGGAACGCCTCCAGCATTCTTTCGGGACGACCCTGGTTATCCCGGCCAAAACAGGAGGGGAAAAAGAAGTGATTTATGGTAAAGGACGGAATGTTTCAATACCAGATCATTTCTTAAGGGAAGATGAAGATGATGACAAATCTGGTCTGCATTTATCTAAGTATAGTCCGGAAGCGCGCACGCTCATGGAAAAGCAAGGGTACGACTTCACACTCGGAGAAGGTTTATACTTCGATCGAGGTTTCCGTGTCCCAGTCAAAGCGGCATATGTACCAAAAGGGAAACCAGATAATTATTACCGTCACAAAAGAGGCTTAGGCTATGTTTCATCAGATGACGAATGTGGCTGGCAAATCATCGATCAAATTGCTAACAAAGCTAAGGATGCGTACTTGCCAGATTCTTCAGCTGAGGATTCCGACACAAGTTTAGGAGAAATGTTTAAGACCTTGATGTCGAACATGACTACAGCTAATCCATCTACGATGGAGGATGACGATCAAATATTCGCCAAGATCTTTTTAGCCATCGTGGTCAAATTCTGCTTAGACCACAAGACGTATAGATAGGGGTGGCAATTTATGACCCGACCCATCAACCCGACCCCACCCGACCCGTTTATATTGGGTATGGGTCAAGTTATATGGGTCGGGTCATAAAGCGGTCAACCCGAATTTACCCATTTATTAGACGGGTCATAAACGGGTCAACCCGACTAACCCGCGTAACAAAAACCCATTTACTTGTGTTCAGAACAGTGGCGGCGACGAAGAGGATGAAAACTGTTGGTGTGAATCGCGAGGTCAAGATGGGCACAGCTAGCGGCGGCGAGCGATAGCAATTGGGAAGAGGTGGCGATGAGTGACGGAGAACAAGCGGCGGCGAGCGGTGGGCGGCAATCAGCGAGCGATGGCGAGAACCTTTGCATTTAAATCTCTCCTCGGAGAGTTCAAGCCATTGGATCTGATATTTACCCTTCGATTTTCTATTAAATTTTATATTTTCAGCTGATTTTATGAGAAATTTTGACCTGTGGATGTGATGTTTCTCTTTCCCGAGATGATCGACTCTGATTATAACGAGCGCTTTATGTGTCTTTCTCTTCTACGAGAAAATCAAGCCAGATTTCTGATCCACATCAAAATTCTCTATTTTTGAAGTTTTGTTTTTGAAAAAGTTTGCATTTTTAATGGAAAAGAGTAGATGATGAATTGATGATAAATCCAAAGGCTTGTTTCTCAAAACATTCACAATGGGCGCCTGAGGAATTTCGCCTCGCCGGGCTTGAGAGCCTTTGTTGTTTATCCTCCTTCCTTGGATGTCTGAGACTTTTATATATTTATTATCAAATGATTTGAATTATAAAAAAGTGATTTTTTCGGGTTTAATTTGATTTGATTCCTTCAATTTGTAGTCCATGATGATAAATGTTAAGACTTGTTTCTCAGAGACATTTGCAGTGGCCGCCTGAGAGCTTTCGCCTCGCCGGGCTTTAGAGCTTATGCTGCTTAACTCTCCTTCCTCGGATGTCTGAGACTACAAATTTCATCAAAATTTTTCTTTTTTTTAATTAATTTATGTTATTGATTATTTGGTATATGGGTCGGGTCGGGTAACCCGTTTAATAAACGGGTCGGGCCGTATTGACCCATTTATTAAACGGGTCGGGTCGGGTCATACTTATATGGGTCGGGTCAACTATGACGGGTCGGGTCAACTATGACCCGACCCGACCCGACCCAACCCGACCCATTTTCCACCCCTACGTATAGACAATGGGCAGATGCTTGGTGCCCATTATCGGATGTCTGGTTTGATAACATTGGCTGAAAAATAGGGTTTTAACCTGTTTGCTTTATTTCTAAAACGTGGCACGTTTCAATCTGTATATACCCAACCTTTCTCTCTCGACGGATTAGTTCATTGTCCGATCTGATTCTGACCAAGGCAAGTACCTAGCTTCCACCACCTTTCATCCCTTTTTCCTGCATTTTAAATCTCATAAATCACAGACATATTAATTATATTATATCGATCATATTTACCTTATGTTGTCTTGCTTGTTGGCATTAGTTTTGATAGATTTTGTGGTTCATGCATAGGAAAGACATGGAATTTGTTATTGATAATGATAGGAACCTGTAGTTCCATGTTTATTAGCATCTCATTATGTTAGAATTATGTTTGTGCTTCATATTTCGATGAAAGTGTGAACACGTGATTGCGGGCCCCCAAGCAAAGCATTTACGTGTGAAGGGAAATCCAAAGCTGTGTGAAGTGAACTCGTGAACGAAGGCCCACGAAGCCCACCCGAGATTTCCAAGTGTTCGTGCTTATAAATGCAGCCGAAAAGACCACCTAGGGTTTTGTGCAAGCAAAGAAGGATTTGGCTGCGTAGTTCTTTTACGGCTACGGAGAAAAAGCAAAGCAGTTGGCAGCGCGCAAGCAGAGGAGCACAGAGATTGTTGTTTGTGCGGCTGCAGAGAAAAAGGAGTTTTGTTTTGCTGTTTTGAGAGAGAATTTGTGTGAGGGATCTGAGAGTTTGTGTGACGGTTTAGATTGAGTGATTGTAAATCCTAGTTGTATTCTCTCCCTCTATTAGTAGATCTCCCCCTTCCTTGCCCCGTGGACGTAGGAAATTTGCCGAACTACGTAAAAATTGGTTGTATTGCTATTTGTGTGATTTGTAATAGCTTTTTAGGATCCCTCGACAGGTCAGTCCTAGAACTGATGAGAGAAAGAGACGATATCTCACTTTGTTGAGATATTCGCTTCAGATTCTTGTTTCCTTGGTGAGATATGAATTCTTATTGCGACCTGACTCTCTTGATGTGCTGCCGAAGTGCTGCCGAAATTTTCGCTGCGCGCAACAAGTGGTATCAGAGCCCAGATTTCAGATCTAGGGTTTTGGAGTTTGGTGGAGGAAGTTTTTTGTGTGAAGCTTGGTTCTTGGAGTTCTAGGATTCGGTGGAGATAGCATTAAGAGTTGCCGTTGGAGATTTCGCTTTCCTCGTGTGGATAGGAGATCTATTTGGAATCCGATCTAGGGTTCAGTTGGGTGGTTCCTAATTTCTATCAAATTTATTCTTTCTCTACAATTTAGAGTTAGTTTGCAATGGGATAAGAAGGTAAAAACAGCAAATCGATGGCGAGTATAATACAAGTTGGTTTTCAGAACACTAAGATTAGTGTGGTGAAGTATGACAGCAAAATCAACTTTGGTTTGTGGATGAGCGACATACAGGATGTGCTCAATGCTCAGAATTTGGAAGAGACCATTATGGTCCACGAGAAGCCACATAAATATGATGAGACGGTATGGGAGAAGATGAATAGGAATGCTTGTGGGGTGATCAGGTCCTGTTTGGAACAGGAACTGAAATATGATGTGATTGGTATGACGTCTGTAATGAAGATGTGGGAAATTCTCAACAATAATTATCTCACAAATAGTGTTGAGAACAGGTTGCACTTGCTACGAAAACTCTTCAGATTTTAGATGTCCAGAGGCACCTCGCTAGCGGCTCATGTGAACAACTACACTAAGTTGTTGTCGGACTTGGCGAATATTGATGAGAAGATATCGGATGAGTACAACGCGATTATTTTGTTGGGCTCCTTATCGGATGAGGAGTATGATACCTTCGTGCTCACTTTGTTGAACGGGAGATCTTCTATCAGCTATAGTGAAGTGACTAACGCATTGACCAATTATGATTTGAGGAGGAAGGACAATGAGACTTCCCGTGCTAGCACTTCAGGCGAGGCCTTGTCGACGAGAGGTAGAAGCCCATATCCGAAAGGTGGTAATAGAGGAAGGTCAAAGTCAAGAAGCCATCACCAATTAGCAAAGAACCAATGTGCATTCTGCAAGGAGCAGGGACATTGGAAGAGAGACTGCCCGAAGCTCAAGGAGAAGGAGAATGGCAAGAAAAAGGGCCCGAAGGCCAATGAGGTGAACGTTGCGAAAGGTGATGATTCTGATGATTCGTGCTTTTCTCTATTGATTACTCCGGAGGTGAACCATGTGAATGCATCAGATTGGATGGTTGATTCCAGCGCTACTTATCATGTGACCCTTAGGCGAGACTGGTTTTCATCTTTTGAGAAAGTCGACGGGGGTGTTGTTGTCATGGGAAATGATCAATCCTGTGACGTTTGTGAGATAGGTACCGTGCGGATTAGGATGCACGATGAAGTAGTCCTTGAGTTGAAGGAGGTGAGATTTGTTCCTCAACTGAAGAAAAATCTTATCTCAGTTGGAGCTTTGGAGGCAAAGGGATTCAAGGTGACTTTCGAAAACGCTGTAGCGAAGGTTACTAAGGGATCATTGGTGGTCATGAAAGGAGTCCGCAATTGAAATTTGTATTATCTGAAGGGAAGCACCGAGATTGGCCAGGTTGCTTCGGCTATTTTAGAAGTGGACATGAGCAGACTTTGGCACTATAGGATGGGGCACACATGTGAAAAGTCACTGCAAGCATTGTGCAAGCAGGGGCTATTGAAGGGAGCCAAGAGTGGAAAGATTGAGTTCTGTGAGCATTATGTTCTTGGCAAGAAGACGAAGGTAAAGTTCGGGACTACCATTCATCAGATGAGGGGCATCCTGGACTACGTACACACAGATGTTTGGATCCCACCAAGACTACATCACTTGGTGGTCGACATTGGTTTGTCACTTTTGTAGATGACTATTCTATGCGTTGTTGGGTGTACACCATGACGAAGAAGAGTAAAGTCCTAGATTTGTTTGTGGAGTGAAAGAAGAGATTGGAACTGCAGACTGGGAGAAAGATCAAGACGTTGCGATCCGACAACGGTGGTGAGTATACTTCTGACCCCTTTCAGCAGCTATGTCGAGACGAGAGTATAGAGAGACACTTCACAGTTAGTCATACACCGTAGCAAAATGGGGTGGCAGAGAGGTTGAATCGGTCTTTACTGGAGAAGATCTGATGCTTATTATCGTAGAGTGGTTTGGAGAAGATCTTTTAGGCTGAGGTACTTACATATGCGAGCCACCTCATTAATAGGCTGCCTTCATCTGCGATTGAGGGGAAAACCCCTATGGAGAAGTGGTCGGGAGAGCTAGCACATGACTATGACCTGCTCAAGGTATTCGGGTGCCCTGCATTTTATCATGTGAGAACAGATAAATTGGTACCTCGAGCTAGGAAGGCCATATTTATAGGATTCAAGCGTGGTATCAAGGGATACAAGCTTTGGGATCCAGTTGATAAGAAGATTGTGCGGAGTAGGGACGTCACGTTTGATGAAGCTTCTATCTTGAAGCTTTCCAGCTCTTATCAGGTGGAGAGTGACCCGACAGAGGAGATATCGCAGATGGTGGAGATCGATGTAGCTCCACATTATCCAGATGGTACAGTATCCATTAGAGTGCCGACTGAGGTGACGCCAGGCGGGCACGATGATGACACGGGGGATACGGGTACTAATATGTAGGATCAGGGACCGACGGCTCAGGTTCAGGATTCCATTGCGGTTCGGAGACAGAGGAGAAACATACAGATGCCAGCACGGTATGCCGACATAGTTGCGTATGCACTTCCGGTGGAGAGTATCGATGAGTTGGTACCTACTATATTTAGAGAGGCCGAGTAGAGTTCAGAGGCTGATTCGTGGCAGGTGGCTATGCAGGAGGAGATGAAATCTCTTCATAAGAATGATACAAGGGAGCTTGTTGAGCTTCCAAAGGTGCGGAAGGCAATTGGTTGCAAGTGGGTATACACGAAGAATGAGGGCATTGAGGGCACTCCATTGAGGTTCAAAGCTAGGTTGGTTGCGAAGGGCTATGCATAGGAGGAAGGTATTGACTATAATGAGGTTTTCTCTCCGGTGGTGAAGCATTCTTCAATTCGGATTTTGGTAGCTTTGGTGGCACAGTATGGTTTAGAGTTAGATTAGTTGGATGTGAAGACAACATTTCTTCATAGTGATCTTGATGAAAAAATATATATGACTCAGCTATTAGGATTCCGAGCTGTAGGGAAGGAAAAATTAGTTTGTAGATTGAAGAAATTACTATACGGTTTGAAACAGTCTCCTCGACAGTGGTATAGGTGATTTGATGGTTTTATGATTGGTCATTTGTACACTCGGAGCCAGTTTGATCCTTGTGTATATTTTCGCAAGTTGAAAAGAGGTGCGTATATTTATTTGTTGCTCTATGTCGATGACATGTTGGTTGCCTCTATTTCCAGGTCGGCTATAGATGAGTTGAAAGTTCAGCTTTCAAATGAGTTTGAGATGAAGGACTTGGGCGAGACGAAGCGCATTCTAGGGATGGAGATTGGCAAAGATAAGAAGAATGGCAGAATTTGTTTGACACAGGTGGCTTATTTAAAAAAGGTTCTACAGCGATTCTATATTAGCATGGATACGAAGCCAGTTGGTGTACCTTTGGGAGCCCATTTGAAGCTTTCAGCTGGTCTTTCACCAAAGTCAGTTGAAGATCGTGAGTTGATGTCGAAGACTCCATATGCGAGTGCGATTGGGAGCTTGATGTATGCGATGGTATGTACAAGACCAGATTTATCACAGGTAGTAAGCATGGTATCAAGATACATGCACGATCTAGGAGTGGGTCATTGGGACGCTGTGAAATGGATTTTGAGGTACATTCGAAGTACGCTCAATGTTGGTTTAGTTTATGAGCGGGACACTACAGGTGGGCAGCTATGCATTGGTTATGTTGATTCAGATTATGCCGGGGATTTGAATAAGCGTCGGTCTACGATGGTGTATGTGTTCACTTTGACCCGTGCGCCGGTGTGTTGGAGATACACCTTACAGTCGACGGTGGCTTTGTCTATGACGGAGGTAGAGTATATGGCAGTTACGGAGGTTGTGAAGGATGCTATTTGGCTTCAAGGACTTTTAGAGGAACTTGGTATATCGCAGAGCTCCGTCATTATTCATTGTGATAGCATAAGTGCTATCTATTTGGTGAAAAATCAGGTTTTTCATGCGAGGACGAAGCACATTGACGTTCGTTATCACTTCGTTTGGGATGTTCTTAAAGATGGCGATGTAGAGATTATGAAGGTCCACACAAACGATAATTCGGCGGATAAGCTCACTAAGATGGTTCCGAGCCATAAGTTTGATCATTGTCGAAACTTGTTGCACATTCGTGATTGTTGAGGCCGTTGGCGGCCATTTGGATGAACTACGTGAGGTTTGATTCCTTGGGCAAGAGGATACGTAGGCAGTCTTTACGATACAGCCGGTTTGGATTAGTTGATTGGGGTGAGATAGTTTGGACTCTCGTTCGGGTTCTCGACTTGTTATGGATTGAGTCCGTTGTCGTGAATTGTTTCAGGGCATACTGGACACAACAAGTGGGACATTTGGTTGCTTTGGTGTCGGCTCAGTTTTGAGAAAACTTCACCGAGGTGGAGAATTGTGAACACGTGATTTTGGGGCCCCCAATGAAAGCATTTACGCGTGAAGGGAAATCCAAAGCTGTGTGAAGTGAACTCGTGAACGAAGGCCCACGAAGCCCACCCGAGATTTCCAAGCGTTCGTGCTTATAAATGCAGCCGAAAAGACCACGTAGGGTTTTGTGCAAGCAAAGGAGGTTTTGGCTGCGGGGTTCTTTTACGGCTACGGAGAAAAAGCAAAGCAGTTGGCAATGCGCAAGCAGAGGAGCACAGAGATTGTTGTTTGTACGGCTGCAGAGAAAAAGGAGTTTTGTTTTGCTGTTTTGAGAGAGAATTTGTGTGAGGGATCTGAGAGTTTGTGTGAGGGTTTAGATTGAGTGATTGTAAACCCTAGTTGTATTCTCTCCCTCTATTAGTAGATCTCCCCCTCCTTGCCTCGTGGACGTAGGCAATTTGCCGAACCAAGTAAAAATTAGTTGTACTGCTATTTGTGTGATTTATAATAGCTTTTTAGGATCCCTCGACAGGTCAGTCCTAGAACTCATGAGAGGAAGAGCCGATATCTCACTTTGTTGAGATATTCGCTTCAGATTCTTGTTTCCTTGGTGAGACAGGAATTCTTATTGCGACCTGACTCTCTTGTTGTGCTGCCGAAGTGCTGCCGAAATTTCCGTTGCGCGTAACAGAAAGATCCAACTGTTAATATGATTTTAATTTTTCAGCACAAAATTTAGTGGAGATATGAACTTTGTTGAACGTTAGTTCCCTAGATTCACGTTTGGACTTTAAGTTTTTGTTAGAATGATGTAATTTAATTCCGAAATACATAAGAAGGGTTATGATAATCATATTTTTATTACATTTAATATCCTTATTATTTATTTCATCTGAATAAAAATGTCACTAATAAATATTTTTACCTTAATTTGCAGGTTAATGAAGAATTTATGAATAAAATCTCAAAAAAATTAAATTTTCTCATTTTTTAACCTTTTATTGAAGCCTGAGATCAAGCCATGCAATCTACAGAAGCCGAAGAAACTAGAATTCAATATGAAAAGAAATCAAGTCAAGGTCTTGTTCAAGATGATTAGCCACAAAGAAACGACGATATCTCTCAATCCGGAAGGCGAAATTTGACATATAATATACAAAAATGGCCTATCTTGATGAGATGGAGCTAATTGCATTTTTAAAATTTTCAAATTCTAATCGACTGGTGTAAGACCCCGTTGATTTTAATAATTCATATATGTGAATATTAGTGAAACGTAATATTTAATATATGATAAAATATCTTCATGACATGGTTGTACATGAAAACTAGTGTTTTGAGTTTATGAGGATGTGGTTATGCCTCAGGTATGAGGTTGAGTTGCAAATATGCAAATCGTGTGCAACAGAAATCGAAGTATGCAGTTTTTAGTCCATGAGTTGACCCATGACTGTCATGAGTCAACTCACGATATCGAGTTCTTTTGTCTTTTAGTTTCTGCTGAGTCGACTCATGAATTATGAGTCGACCCATGACCCATGAGTCGACCCGTAATATACCATGAGTCGACTCATCGTGGATTTCTGGCTTTTCTCAGTTCGGGTCTGTTGGGTTTCGGGTCGGGTTTTATCTACTCATATATATTTCCCTCCACCCGAAAACACTCTTCTTCATCAGCAAACCCTAGCCTCCTCTCCTCCTCAAAACCCTAGCTCGTTTTTTGGGTTTTCTTAGGCGATTTTTGAGGATTTTCAGCAGCTCTTTAAGGATTTCAGCGAAGAGGATTGTTCATCATCACATCTGAGGCGAGTAACATCTTGCCCAACCCCTCTCCTATGTTTTTAATAGTTTATAACTGTTTTCCATGAGTTTTATTGAGCCTAAGACTTATTTTCAAGTATAAATCAATATCCTTGTTAGGGTAAATGCTAGAAATCATGTGTTTCGGATTTTAAATCCCCACCAACAAGTTTTTGATGAAAACCCAGATCTGGAATTTTTATTTAAAGAATAAAAATATGAGTTTTATATTGATTAAATGCTTTCTTTCATGTATAGGAGTTAAATGTTAGATTTAATCTACAAGAAAATCGGTTCTCATGATAAATGTGTTTTTTCTCACTGTATCATAGTCAAGAATCGATGGCTATAGAAGTGTAGATCAGAAAAATGGTAGTGTGGATCGAGTTGAACGAGTTACAATTGTGAGAAATGCTTTGTTCAGCCCGTGAGTCGACTCACGACTCATCATGAGTCGACTCATCAGGGTGAGTCGACCCATGACTGTCATGAGTCGACTTACGAAGTCTAGTTGTGTTGCCTTTTTGCTTCTGCTGAGTCGACTCGTCAGTATACGAGTTGACCCATAAGTCATGAGTCGACTCATAACAAACCATGAGTCGACTCACGAAGTCCTTTCCTGTTATCAAATGTGTTCTGCTGAGTTGACTCATAATTGAGCACGAGTCGACTCATCGCAGTACTTTCTTTCTGTTTCGTTTGTGCTTCTGTTTAAACCACCTACTAGGTTTATATAAGTATATATACAGTGTTTATATTTTCAAGGGTACTGTCTATCACGTTTGAACTTGAGGAGTGCCTTGTTTATTGAGTATTTAATTGCAATGATTATGTTTTCACCTGTACATGTAAGATGACATTTCGGACACAAGCTTAAGTTAGTACAGCAGGGTATGTACGGGAGTAAGACATGCATACTTTCTTATACGCAGTCCTCATGTTGGACTATAATCTATTAAAGTCCTCGTATTGGACTATTATCCATTAAAGTCCTCGTGTTGGACTATAATCCATTTTAGTATTGTTTTAGACTTTTTCCGAACCTTGAGCATATTACTAAATCAAGTTTGGGTACACGACATATTGTATGAGGCTGGGACATAATAGCTACTTAGGCTGGACATGACACCTATTGTTGTTCGTGGGAAAAATTGCTTTCATTGATGTCATTGTTTTCTTGAGCAACAGTTTATCGGTTA
>BQKN01063193.1:259168-290199 GCA_022839385.1 Asparagus kiusianus
AGCCACCTAGGTGGCTCGGCTATCGAGCCACCAAGAGGTGGCTCGGTGAACCACCTAGGTGGCTCGGTGGGGTGGCTCGGCCAGCCACCTAGGTGGCTCGGCCAGCCACACCAAGGAGTGGCTCTGTTTTGGTCGAGCCCTCCAGGTGTTTGTCTCTTCGCTGGTTTTCCGGTTTCGTGGTTTATCCGAACTTCATTGTTGGTTTGGACTCTGATTTGGCAGTCCGGATCCTGATTTGGCAGTAAATCCGCTTCGGTGTTCGAGTTTGAGTCCGGATCCGATCTTGATTTGTTCGTTCGAGTCTGCTCCCGATCTTGTTTGATGTGGTGGACCCTACGGTTGGATGACTCGTTGATTCATCAAGCCGTTTGCTTGATTGGGCACGCGATTGGATGTATTCCGTTGTTTGCATGCGGTTCGTTAACCTCGTCGCCTCGTTAATCCGCTTCGTCGCGTCTCACTTGGCTTCGGTGTTGTGGTCTAACGAACATGCTTGGATATATCACCCGATGGTTCGTTGGTTTGTCGAATCACCGTGCCGAGCTGTGTTAAGGGACCTATAAGCAGTTTTATATGCCTACAGATACCCCCTCCAAAGTATTTCAGCCTCGTTCTTTTATAGAAGAGTCTGGAACACTTTGGATATGATTGTCCTAACCTTCAATCGGTATGACGGGACCTTGGAATGGCTTCTATTCTTGATTCCTTTAATCCTCCAGGCTATTCGGTGCTTTGTCGAATGTCTGCAAGGGTTCCGATGCTGCATTTATTGTCTGACCGTTGTCGGAATTTTGAACTTGAAGTCAATTCCTGATTTCCTGATCTTTAGCTCGTGTTTGCTGTTTCAACATAGAACTGACCATCGATTCTTGGCGTTGAGTCTTCATTTGCAACGCGTTGTCCGGCGTTTGAGCTTCATTGTAACGCGTTATCCAGCGTTTGACACAGTTTATACTCGTACGTCTGCTGGAGTATACACAGTTTTAAGCTCTTAAGGTATTGGAGCGTGGCGGTCTCAAATTTGGGGCTGCAGGACCAACTATTATAGTTGTTTCGTCTGTATATATGGATCTTATCCCCAAGTTATTGGATGCCCAAGTCACGAGACCAACTCATAAAGTTGATGCGTCAATGACCTGTATTTATAGAATTTTTGGCAAATTCTCAGCCATCAACGGGTTTGATTAGCCTTTACCGACTACTGTTTGAGTCGGGCTAGCATGCGGATTGTTTAAGTCCGTTCCGCATGTAACGTTAAGCTAAAAGAGTTAACCCTTTTAGTGCTACGATATTGAATACGTAGACTTCGTCTTTCTCCTGTGAAAAGACTAAACAGCGACGTGTATGAGACGTTGACTTAGGATTTTTGGCAAATCCTCAGCCTTCAACGGATTTGATTAGCCTTTACCGACTACCGTTTGAGTCGGGCTAGCATGCAGATTGTCTAAATCCGTTCCGCATGTGACGTTGTGCTAACAGAATGAACTCCCTTAGACTCGCTGCTACGACTTCGAATACATAGACTTCGCCATTGTTACGGGAATAGGCTACCCGGCAACGTGTATTAGACGCTGGCTTATCCCTACTTAGGCTTCGGGATAAAGGTCCCCAGAATCAGGTTCTGGTGTCTTCTTGGCCAGTAAAAGACTAACCCGGCGACACGTGTTAGGCATCGGCATATCCTTTCTTAGGATTCAGGATGAAATTCCCCATGCGTGTAAGGCATGGATTTTGGTGTTATTAATAACAACCTGTCACAATATTGAATATGTGGGCGAGTGTTCTTTTTAACGATTAAGAACTAACCGGCAGCGCGGGTTAGGCGCAGACTTATCCCTACTTAGGTTTTAGGATAGGATACCCCAGAATCGAACTATGGTGTCTTTTTCTATGGAGAAAGACTAAACCGGCAGCGCGTGTTAGGCGCAGACTTATCCCTGCTTAGGATTTAGGATAAACTTCCTCGTGCGTGTGAAGCACGGATTCTAGGAGTTAAAAAAAAGCGGAGTCTTCTCTTGGGGCAAAGACAAACCCGATGCGGGAGAGGAAGAATTTTATATTCTATCTCCCAATACTGAAGAGGAAGAATTTTATATTCTATCTCCACTTGGAAAGGAGACTCAAGGTGGGATCTCCACCCCTAGAATCCGGAAAAGTGAAACTAAGAGTGGGATCTCCACTCCGAGAATCGAAAAGATTCGGATAACCTTAACTGTCGGAAGGTTTGATTACCGAACTAAAGATGAATTTCTCGTTTATCGAGAGTGAATTATGGTTTTGGCCCTAACTGTAGGAAGGTTTGACCAAGCGGGAGTTTGAGATGATCCTAACTATAGGAAGGTTTGATCACTCAATTTGAAAGTGGACCTCTCGTTCATTGGAGGAATCGAGAGGGGATTTCGGTTTTGGTCCTAACTGTAGGAAGGTTTGACCGAATGGGAGGTTTGAGACGATCCTATCTGTAGGAAGGTTTGATCGCTCAATTTATAGGCCTCTCGTTCATTGAAGGAATCGAGAGGGGATTTTGGTTGTGGTCCTAACTGTAGGAAGGTTTGACCAAGTAGATAGTGAGAGTGAGAGTACAAATCACAACAGGAGTGTTGACTCATATAAATCATAGTGGGGGTTTAGTGTTTATCATCTAATTTGTAATGATCAGGTTATCCCTAAAAAAATTACATGTAACATCCTTTCGGGAACTTCCCGTTACATGAATCATCCACCCCCAGCTTTTCTTGCGAAACTGGGTTTATCATTGTATCAGCTGCATGATCGGGTTATCCTTAAGAATACCACGCATGGCACTCTCCAGGAACTTCCCATGGAAGAAAGGAAATAGTTTACACTTATATACCTATTGGAGTATCGGGGAGCAGTTTAACCTCTTATACCGGTCGGAGGATTGAGAAGCAGTTTATACTCTTATACTTTTCGGAGTCTTAAGAAGCAGTTTATACTCTTATACTTGTCGAAGTATTAAGAAGCAGTTTATACTCATATACTCTTCGGAGTCTTCATTCGACTTAATTGAGCGATATAACGCCGGATTTAACTAAGGTTTGGATGCTATTCTTAAGAGTAAAGCAATCCTTAGTGGGATGAAGGATCCTCCTATGATACGCACAGTACTTTGGATCCGCAGTATTGTCAACTTCCTCCTGATTGACGATAGGTGGTAGCTTGATCTTGTTGTTTTCAAGGAGGGATTCGAAGATAGCTGGAACGTCTTCGTCCTTGAAGGAATACTCTTTTTGGAGTTTCGGATCCGAGGTCTTTTGATGCCTTCGGGGTTGTTGTTGTGACGTTTGATTATCACCAACAGCAGCTGTAGGTGCCTTGCCCTTACCACGGGAGGCGAAGTTTGAGTTCGGAGGATTAGTCGTCGATTGGCTCCTCTCGGCCTTCTTCCTTCGGAGGAAGTATTCGGCTTGTTCACCGCGCACCTTCAAGTCTTTCCAAGTGTTGGACGGTGCTGTCCCCATTGCTTCCAACACGTCCAATGCGAGGTTGTTAGGGCAAGTTTTGAGAATGAACTCCTCAGTGATCGGGTCCCGACAGTTCATCGCCTTGTTCCGGAACTTTTTGACGAAGGTATCAACCAATTCCCCGTCTTTCTGTTTCTCGTCAAGCAACGACCCGATGGATATCTCGGTGTCGTCGTCGAAGAAGTTGGTGAGGAATTTAGTCTCCATGTTGTCCCAGCTATTCACACTTCCTGGCTTGAGGCGGCGGTACCAATCGAAGGCGGCTCCACGAAGAGTGCCAACGAAGGACCGTACCATCAGAGGCTCATTACCAGAGATAACCCCTAGGTGTGATCTGAAGTAAATCAAATGCTGAGTGGGTGAACCCTTCCTATCAAACGGCGTGAAGTTAATTAGATTGAACTTTGCCGGATACAGGATTGATTCCCATTCTCTTGGGTATGGACAAGGATTTCCCGTATTCTTCATCTCTTGAGCGGAAATCAACGTATTGATTTTACTCTCGAGGTTTTTAATCTTCAAACTTTCACATGTATTTTTGTTAGCACGATTCTGAGGTGGAAGTGTGGCGTTATGATTAGCATCCTCGATACCACCCCCTGCATTGACGGGAGGATTATTGGCATTATGAGCTTCACCCGCACCTGTGTCCTCATCTTCTTGATTAACCTGGTTACGACGACTTGGTTCGCCTTGCTGGTTTGTCAGTGCTTGGATTTGTTGGTCATGCATTTCTCTCATATTCTGCATGGCCATCTGCATTTCGAACCTGAAGCTCTCCTGTTGTTTAGCCATGGCTTCTTCGAGCATCTTGGCCACTTGCAGGGTTGTCCCTTGCTGGATACTGTATTATCTTGATGCGACCGCAGAGCAGGCATCCGATTCTTCATCTTCTGAAAGTAATCTTGTCCGAATCCTACCATAAGTTGCTCGTATGATGGCTCCAGACTGCAGACGGGTTACACGCCGGGGTGCTTCCGGAATCGACTTGGGATTATCCTGTGTCGATGTCCCTTTGCTGGTCATATTAGTGGTGACCCTCGGAAATTCTCCATCTTTAACTACGGTTCTTCTTTGTCGGAAATACCTAGGCCTTGGTTTTGGCATTTCGGTACTGAGCCTTTCGAAAACCGAAATTCTTTCGGGGACTGCCTTGGTGCAGTTGCACTCAGACAATACTGCCCGAATGAGCTTGGAACAGGAGCATTGAGTTTCTAGTTCTCGAGGACTCCTTTTCCTGGTTTTACTCGTACCCCCAGCACGATAGTACAATTCGTCGGCTTGAAGGTCGGAGTAACCTATCGTGTGTTGGCACGACTTCTCAGGTATAACGTTATCATCATCAGATGACAATGTTTCCTTCTGAGGGCGAACTGCCTTCTTTGGGCTTTCAAGAGTCACGTGCCTCGAAACATGCCTTTGTGGGCGTGAGTTCTCAGCGGGCTCCTGGACTTCAATGCGCAGATTGGTGCGCGTAGCTGCCATGAACTCCTTGTCATGTTAAGGGTGACGGCGACTCCCAGCATGTTAAGTCATTCGGGGCTTCTTTATCGGGACCAAACGTTCTTGAATTGGAGCTTTACATCACTCATCGGGAAGTGGACCGAGGCGCTCCAAAACTGACCTCCTTCTTCGGGATTGTCCTGTGGGATCTCCCGGAGCAGCTATGGGAATTATCGGCGATTTAGGTTGGTTCGCCGGAGGTTGAACTTTTGCTGAAGGCTACAATGGTTGCTCTTTAGCCTGAATCGCCGCTTCAGAATTCGGGCTCCATACTTGGCGGGTTGGTGGCAGCTTCTTGGCCACTTTCTTCTGCAGTCTTCTGCGGGCTTCTTGGACTTAAGCCCGTGCCTGAGCTGACAGTGCACGGCGCTTGCGAATGCGCTCCTCAAGTGTCGAACGATTCCGTTTGACACGGATCCATTCATTCGTTGGCGGCTTGGAGGAGCTGCCATTCATTGGTTGTTGAGGCTGTTTGCCTCTCCTGTTCTTCAGATCCGCGTTATAGCGGATTCCGTTATTGGACTTCATTGCCTTTGCGAATTGCCGCGCTAGGCATTGACGTCGTCTTTGGCGGGCTCTCTTTGAGAGAGTCACTACGCCCTTGGTGACGGAGGAGTTGGCAAGGATAGGTTTGATCTGGTTGGAGGTCGATGAAACTTTACCCGATGTAACTTTGGCATCAATCGGGGTGAGATCTTCGTTGTTATTCTCCACTTCTTCATACCAACGAACTTTTCTCCTAGAGGAGAACTTCGGAGACTTCTTGGACTTGTGGGGGGGGGGGGGAGGTGGATCCGGACGAGGATGATAGATACTCCTCGAACTTTTGTTGGTCAAATTCATACTCGACCTCCTCCTCGACCGGGATCAAGATCCGCGGGTGTGACACAATGATCTCGGCAGCGAGATTGGTGGCTCCCACTGTGGTCGCCAGATTGTTCGCGGGAAAAATTGCTTTCATTGATGTCATTGTTTTCTTGAGCAACAGTTTATCGGTTACAAAAGATCCGGTCTTTTTATAAGATCCGTTTACAACAAAATCAAAAAAGAATCTTAAAAGATTACAACTTTCCTTTTCTAGAACAAATCACAAGATCCTGTTTTGCGGTCTCTTGCTTGTGTGGGTTCTTTGCCTGCACCGGGGTTAATCCGTGGACCACCGCGCGATCTTGATCCGGTCGGATCTACACGGTATGACGGGTGTTATTTCACGAAGGAAATAACAGCCGAGGGGATTATTTCACCAAGGAAATTGTTCGAGGGAAAAATGGTAGCTTTCTTCATTGATGATTCCATTGTACTCTTAAATAACAACTTTTTGGGTTACAAAGATCCGGTCTTTTTATAAGA
This sequence comes from Asparagus kiusianus, assembly GCA_022839385.1. Taxonomy (NCBI): domain Eukaryota; kingdom Viridiplantae; phylum Streptophyta; class Magnoliopsida; order Asparagales; family Asparagaceae; genus Asparagus; species Asparagus kiusianus. The sequence goes on from BQKN01063193.1 coordinate 265,507, forward strand.
TCCGGTTATAATGAAAATCAAACAAAAAAATGAAAATTATAACTTTTCTCTTGTTTACCGAACAAATCACGAGCTCCTGTTTTGCGGTAGCTCGCTTTCGTGGGTTGTTTGCCTGCGCCGATGGTTGATCCGTTGACCACCGCACAATCTAGATCCGAACAGATCTACGCAATATTACGGGTATTATTTCACCAAGGAAATAATACCCGGAGGGATTATTTCACCAAGGAAACAATCGCTCGATTCTCGGGATCAAAGACCAAGCTTTGATCCGGAGTATAGCAACGTAGATCTGAGATCCGATCCTCTCGAACTCCTGCCTTTCGTGATGCGGATGCTCGCCGAGAAATAGATCTGAATGTCCAAGTCTTTAAGCCTTCAAGAACTTAAGAACAAGATCTCAATCCGGCAGAGTTTCGGCTCTCCAAAAGTCCTCCTAAATGATGAATCACCCCCTCTATTTATAGGCAACCAGATCTGTGCATTTGGCACAGATCTGGGCCGGCCACCTCAGGGTGGCTCGGTACTGGGCCGAGCCACCTCAGGGTGGCTCGGCAGTGGCCGAGCCACCCTGGAGTGGCTCGGCCACCGAGCCACCTCAGGGTGGCTCGGCTTTGGCCAAGCCACCTTGAGGTGGCTCGGTTTTTGCCGAGCCCCTCGGGGTGTTGATTTCTGTCGTTTCCTGTTTTTCGGTTCTGTATTTGATTTATCCGGACCTCGATTTGATAGTCTGGATCTTCATTTGGCTGTAAATCCACCTTGGTGTTTGAGTTCGAATCCGTTTTATGGTTGGACGACTCGTTGACTTCCCGAACCGTTGGATTGATTCCGCACGCGAATTCCGTTGCTCGTGTGCAATTCGTTGACCTTGTCGCCTCGTCACTCGATGGTTCGTTGTTTGGTCGAATCACCATGTCGAGCTGTGCTAAGGGACCTATAGGCAATTTTATACGCCTACAGATACCCCCTCCAGAGTATTTCAGCCTCGTTCCTTTATTGAAGAGTCTGGAATGCTTTGGATATGATTGCCCCTACCCTCAGTCGGTGTAATGGGACTTTGGAATGACTTTTTGTTCTGTATTCCTTCAATCCTTCAGGCTATTCGGTGCTTTGTCGAACGTCTGTAAGGGTTCCGGTGCTGCATTTATTGTTTGACCGTTGTCGGAATTTTAAACTTGAAATCGATTCCTGATTTTCCAATCTTTAGCTCATGCTTGTTGGTTCAACATATAACTGACCCTCGATTGTTGGCGTTGAGTCTTCATTTGCGCCGCGTTGTCCGGCGTAGTGTTATTGAGTTATCCTTAAGAATATTTTTTAGAAAAATATCCTCCAGGAACTTCTCAACAAAAATAGGGAATAGTTTATACTCGTATACCTTCTTGGAGTATTTCTCATGCCCGAATGAACTGAACCGGTGTGATAATTATCTGAACCGGTCTGATAATATGTAAGAAAGGCAATAATTTGGTTCAAAAAAAATTCTTCCGATCCTTCCGAATGTGTGGGAGAGGCCAAAATAAACGAAGGATTGAACCCTCGGTCGATTTGAAGTTGTTTCGACGCTCGATTCAGCTTCAATTTGAATTATGGTTCAAATCTGGTTCAAACTGGTTCAATCTGGTTCATGCCTGGTTCAAGACTGGTTCAGTCTGGTCTGGTCTGGTTCAGACTGGTCTGGTCTGGTTTAGCCTTATTTGAACTGATTTGGCTTGATCTGGTCTGGTTCAGTCATTTCTGGTCCGGTTCAGGGCTGGTTCACTGTGGTTCAAGGCTGGTTCACCTCTATAAAAAACCTCTTTTTCTCTCTCTTAGGGCCGGCCCCCCTTGACCTCTTTTTTAATTTTCTCTTCCTTCAAGCATCTTTTCACCTTCAAACCTTGAAATTTGTCTTAGATCTAGGTTTCCTCTTGATCTTAGACCGAAAAATCCTTCAAAACTTCCTTATTTAAAGTTTCTCTCAGGCCCCTCGAGCGCGTGGTTTAAGCTCTTTTCAAGATCTAATTTTTTGTCAGATCCTCAAGCTTTTCCTCAGGTAAACCCTCCATAATTTTTGGATATTTCATGTTTAATTTAATTTATGAATTTATGGGATTGCATATGAGGGTTAGGATTATGATTTGGCGCCTCGAGCTTCTCTTTTAGGGGGGTAGAATTGATAAAAAGGGGAACTTTTTTCTGGATCTGATCCCTCAATTTATTTTGCAGATCATTATGTCGCGTGTCTCAAGAGGTCACTCCCCTGCTGCGTCGGCTGATGGCGCGCCTCCCTCTTACGCTGGTGAGCTATTTTTGGCATATTTGGAAATTTACAAATTAAACATTTTTTCTTGAAAATTTGCAAATTGGTCCTTTTACCCCACGTTGTTCTCCTTGGTGAGGCAATCGGGAAGAGCCTTGATTCTCCTTGGTGAGGATCGACGCTTTAAAGATAGGTTTTGCTTGGTCAAAACCATATCTCAAAATAAAGGGGGCGATTTGAAGCTGCATTGTGCTTTATAAGGTAGGGATATATTGTCAATATACCCTATCTTGTGATTGCACAATGTGGCCAAATCGTCTCACCCTTTATAAGGCAATGACTCTATCTTACCCATTTATAAGATGAGTTCAATTTCCTTTTATAATTGAGACTAACAGGTGTTTAACTGTTTATTTCCAGTGGGATATCCTTCTAGATCATTCTCATCTCATGCAGTATATGATCGTCGTGGCGAGTACTATTCGACTTTCGACGATCTTTCCCCCATTCCAATTACTCCTCAGTTCGCTTTGGGCACATCGACTGAGGTTGCCCAAGTGGTGAAGGAAGGTGGGCATCGAGCTCTTTGACAGTTGATTACAGATGCACCTTTCGTGAAGGATGCCAGTTCTATTCAGCCTCTCAGGAAGAGCGATTTTTTATTTGGCGACTCTTTCAAAGACCCGGATGCCGTGTTTATTAATGCCGAGCAGTGGCTTCATAAAACCGACAGTGGTTTCATATACTTGCCGAAGATTCCTCGGCATCGTTCATTGACTGAGCTCAGGCGTCAGGCTGTGACACAGGAGATGTCGTGGCACTTGACGGAGGAGCATGAGAGTGTCCACTGCGGTTACATCACTCATTAGGCATTTCCTGGCTCGAGCAGGAGTCATGTCACCGGATTGCGTCCTAGAGTATTAAGGCTGGATACACCACCACGTAACGAGTTCCTTGCCACCGCTTCTACCTTGAGGAATCGCCTCGCTGTTCTAGGACGGGAGATGCCTGCGACGCGTCACAGAATTTATGGTTGGGTCCATTCTTTGGATATGTTTTAGTGGACTTGCATGACGACGTACGTCTTAAGCCGATGGGGCGAGGAGTTGCACGCTTGTGGTTTATATGCAGCCGTTCGTGCCACCATGTATGGCTTGCCTGTCAGCGCGAGGCATTTCTGTGCTTTGTTCGAGCTTTATAATCCAGACTCAAACACTTTTCTGACCCGGCAAGGGGAGTTGGGCTTGGCTCTTCACGAGATGTACAGGATTTCTGGTTTGCCCATGGGACAGATGTTATATAAGGAATACTTTCCCTCTAATTATGAATTGAATCAATTGAAGGATCGTATGCCCGATCGCTATGAGACTCTATGGGACCTCACTTGTCACTATCATATTGCTTTGGCGCAGTCTGAGCCTTTAGCAAAGAGGACTAAGATATTCGTGAGTCTGAAGCAGTTTGCAAACTATTTGTTCAAGAATCTGGAAAGTAATTCTGGCGAGGCTATTTGTGAGTTGGCCACACTTACTCCCTCAGGGGTGAACAATCTACTGAAGAAGATTGACGCTCATTCTTATACCACTAGCAGTCCTGAGGGTGGCTTTCCCGCAAGGACCAAGTTCAAATCATTCTTATGGCATGCAACTGCACCGATTCGACCGATGACTCTTCTTGCCGGTTATCTCGCTACTTGGTTAAAAAAATGCGTGGTTCCATATTAGTCTGGCGACGCCTTGCCCTTGGAAGTGCTCTATCCAGCAATTCAGCTCGCCTACAAGAAAGAACTTTCACTTCTTCCGGTGATGGTGGCTAACAGTCATCGAGGACTTCGACAGCTTTCTGGTGCCTTTACACGGAAGGAAAGTGATTTGTCAGGTCAGATTCCCACCATTAAGACGGAGCTTCCATACACTTATTTGATGGCTTGGTTCATCCTTCACCGTTCTGATATGATGTCGGTACCAAATGCCACAGACCACTCCGTTCCCTTACTACAGTTGTTTAAGAATGGCAAGTGGGAGGGGTGCAGATTTTCTGACATCAGACAGCAGTTGCAGGTCCACAAGTGTTAGACATTTTGCACTTGCTTTCCGCAGTTCTCCGGCCGATACGGCGATTGTTTGATAGATGAGGAGAGGCCGAGGGAGTATCGAACTCACTTAGACATCGGCTGCTTTAACTGGCTGGTGAACATTAGGCCAGGTTATCTGACTTTTCGGGTGAGGGATCAGTGTTTCATAGAGCCATATCTACCCTGCCGATTTGCTCGCCAGTTTGGCTATGATCAGCTTTACGTTGGGAATCCCCGTCAGCAGCTTCGGGCCCACGGTGGTTTGGTGGATGGTCTCCGTGCATGGTTGCGGACCGTGACTGGCTGTACTGGTGCTAAGTTCAGTCTCCCGAGTGCTGATCGGCAGTTGAACCTCACTTTCTTAAGCTGCAAGTGGTTGTTAGCAGCTAATAAGACTATCCCCGTGAAGCCGATCGCAGAGCTAGAAGCCGAGGAAGCTTCTCAGGTTGATTCTCGTAGGATTTGGGAGAACGCTCGGTCACAGAGGATACGGAACAAGACTCGTCGGATTGATGAAGAGGGAAAGAGGACCTTCCATTCTGCAGACGAGGCTTCAGGCGGAAATCCTGAAGATTACGAGGACTTTTCCGAACGAGGTTAATCATTCATCTTCTTCTTCTGCTTTCCAGAATTATTAAAGCTGACAATGGTTTGATGTTTTAGGGACCATTGGTGACCAGGAAGAAGAGTTCCGTCATCCTCCATAGGCGAGACCTTCGATTATTGTCCCTACTGCTAGGCGGAAGAGATTAGCTCGCAAGCCGCATGCAGCTTCCCGAGCATCTGATATGGATTTGGCTGGTGATGATCCTGCTAGTGACGGAGGTAACATCTACCCTGTAAACCATTCTCTTGATTATTTAGAATATTGACTCATGCTTTTCCATCTCTATATAGGAGAGCGTGGAGACAGCGAGATGAGTCATGATCCTGTTCCTATATCTCCTGGCGAGCCTGACTCACCACGCCAGGTGGAGAGGCCTGCAGTAGCTGCCGACGTTAGGGAGGATATCAATGTAGGACCCGACCCAGTGAATCCAGGTACATCTACCATTGACAATATATCTTTTAGATGACACGCAAAGGAGTCGAATGATTCGGAATTTGCGCATCCTCTAATTGTCTCTGTACTTCTCGCTCCTTCAGATAACTTGCAGGAGGCGAACGTGGATTTTGGAAATAAAGAGGCTAATGCACCCGTAAAAGGTAACTCATTTTAACTGGTTGTAGTCTCTTCATTCTTCTTTGGTACTTATATTTTCTTGTGTCAGATTTCTCGATTGATGATTTTGACGAGAAAGGCTTGCTTGTGGACACTCCTATGATTCACTTTATGTGTGGCTCTCCTCAGATTGATGATCAGTTGCCTGGAGATATGTTTCCTGAGTCCACATTCCCTGAGAACCTTGAGGGTGGCTCTTTTGAAGGTACGTGTCTCATCCCAAGTTAATTATAGGACTAGCCAATTCTTGACTAATGCAGCTATAATGTGATGTCTCTGCGAATTCTGTTTTGTGTTTGACAGGAGCTTTTGTCGAGACTGATCCTGTTGAGCCGACTGCGAGACCAACTACACCAGTTGATACCTCTACAGTGGTTACACCCCCAGTACCCCCAGTGACTCAAGAGGGTATGAATTAAGCAACTGAGAATGTTATTTATTTCCTCCTCAAAATATTTTTGACGGATTTCTCCTTCTTTGTGTAGGGTCTTCTTCTCGGCTTCATATCCTAGTGAAGGAATTGCTATCAGACAACGATCCTGAGAAGATCGTTCTCTGCATAGAACTTCGCTCCTTCTTCTCCTTCGTGAATGCTATGATTGGCAAGCTCTTCCACAGTGGACTCTTTCTTTGCCAATTCAAACCTTTTCTTGATTCCAAAGTCAATTTGATAAGGGAAGCAGGATATCCAGATTTGGCACAGGCTATAGTTGATGACCTCGATTGCCTAGATCATGAGCTTCAGATGTTTCGTGAGCTCCGAGATGCAGGCGCCTCCTCATTTATTGCTGCCGAGCTGGATACCCGCTTACAGTCATCGCGCGAGACTCAGATTCTTGCTGAGCTCGAGATTCAGATGCAGCGGGACCGAGTAGATCGAGTTGAGACCAGCCTTACTGCTAGATCATCATCGCTTGCCGAGCTCGACCTTTCTATTGCTTCTTGTGTGACCGAGATGGACCAGCTCAGAAGAGCACTCCGTGAAAAAGAGGAGACTATGGATATTCTTCAGATGACGAAAGCACAGGATCAGCAAACCCACACTGCCTTATCTGATGAGTTAAAATCCTTGAAGCAGAAGCTAGTCGAGACAGAGGAGATTGCTGCGAGGACTTCAGCCACCACCGAGGAGTCCATCAGAACTGAACTTAGGCAAGCTTATGATGAAAAGCTGTCTAAGATCAGTCAGTAGATTTTTGGTCATGGGTTTGATGTATGATTTTGTTTGCTGAGTACTTTGACTTTTGATTCCTTTAGTGAAACTGATTTTCATCTTCATCTTTATTATGATTCGTCATTCCGTTTGAAATGATTGACCATAATACTCATAGGATTTTTGGCAAACCCTCAGCCATCAACGGGTTTGATGAGCCTTTACCGACTACCGTTTGAGTCGGGCTAGCATGCAAATTGTTTAAATCCGTTCGCATGTAACGTTATGCTCAGAGATTAAATTCTCTGAGACTTTATGCTATGATGTCGAATACATAGACTTCGCCATTGTTACGGGAATAGGCTACCCGGCGACACGTGTTAGGTGTTGGCTTTAGGATTTTTGGCTAACCCCCAGCCTTCAACGGATTTGATTAGCTTTTACCGACTACCGTTTGAGTCGGGCTAGCATGCGGATTGTCTAAATCCGTTCCGCACATGACGTTAAGCTAAAAGAGTTAACTCCTTTAGTGCTACGACATTGAATACGTAGACTTCATCTTTCTCCTGTGAAAAGACTAAACAGCAATGTGTATGAGACGTTGACTTAGGATTTTTGGCAAATCCTCAGCCTTTAACGGATTTGATGTGCTCTTACCGACTACCGTTTGAGTCGGGCTTACATGCGGATTGTCTTGTGACGTTGTGCTAAAGGAATGAACTCCCTTAGACTTTTAGCTACAACTTTGAATATGTAGACTTCGCCATTGTCATGGGAATAGGCTACCCAGCAACGTGTATTAGACGTTGGCTTATCCCTACTTAGGCTTCGGGACAAAGGTCCCCAGAGTCAGGCTCTGGTATCTTTTTCTACGGATAAAGACCAAACCGGCGACGCGTGTTAGGCGTCGGCATATCCTTTCTTAGGATTCAGGATAAAATTCCCCATACGTGTGAGGCATGGATTTTGGTGTTATTAATAACAACCTGCCACAATATTGAATATGTGGACGAGTGTTCTTTTTAATGGTTAAGAACTAACCAGCGGCGCGTGTTAGGCGCAGACTTATCCTTGCTTAGGTTTTAGGATAAAATACCCCAGAATTGAACTCTGGTGTCTTTTTTCAATCGGAGAAAGACTAACCCGGCAGCGCGTGTTAGGCGCAGACTTATCCCTGCTTAGGATTCGGGATAAACTTCTTAGGATGAATCCTAAATTAATAAATTTTGGAAAAAGAGTTGGTGTGGGAAAGGAAGAATATTATATTCTATTCTCCAAACAAGGAAGGAAGAATTTTATATTCTATTCCTTGATTCTGGAAAGGAAGAATTTTATATTTTATTTCCAGTGCAAGAAAGAAACTAGAAGTGAGATCTCCACTCCGAGAATCTGGAAGACCTAGATAAACTTACCTTTTATAAGGTTGGTTATCTGATCGAAAGATGAGCTCTTTGTTTATCGAAGTGACATTTCAACTTCGGTTATAACCTTGAGAAGGTTTAACCAAAGAAAAAAGAAAGGGAGTTTTTTTCGTTTATCGAAAGAGGACTCCGAACTAAAAGTGGATCTCTTATTCATGGAAAGAGTCAAGAGGGCCAGAAGAACATTTTTTGGTGGACTCACTGTCAATTGGAATTGATCAGTGAGGGATTTTAGTGGTGAAAATGAATTTGGGTTATCCTCTAGAATATTAAGTGTAATATTCTTCAAGGAACTTCCCGATAAATGAGTTATCCTGAATGTACTAGGGATAGTACTTTTTCAAAAACTTCCCATTTATTGGCATTAATTGCCTGATACCCTCTAGAGAAATTAGGCGATATGCGCCGTTTGAATAGACTGTATCTATTACAAACGGTCCTTCCCACTTGGGTTCGAATTTACCTTTCTTCTTGGAGTTAAGGATTATTGGTCGGCGAGCAGCGAGGACCAGATCTCCTTCCTTGAAGCTTCTCTGTCGGACTCTCTTGTTGAAAGCCCTAGATATCCTGGCTTGGTAGAACTCGATGTGTTGTTGAGCTTCCAAGCGCTTTTCGTCCAGCCTCTCGAGTTCTTCGAGACGTTTCTGATGTTGCTCTTCGGTCGTCATCTCCGTTGCGAGAGCGATCCGAAGGGAGGGGATTTGAATCTCCAATGGTAGCACAGCTTCACATCCGTACACCAACGAATATGGGGTGGCTCCCGTAGGTGTGCGTATGGTGGTGCGATAAGCCCAGAGCGCTTCGCCGAGTTTATCGTCCCAATCTCGCTTATTGGTTTTCACGAGTTTTGACAGGATCTTGATGATCGTCTTGTTAAAGGCTTCAGCTAATCCATTAGCAGCGGGATAATAAGCCGTTGATGAAACATCTTGAATCTTAAATTTGTCACAGAACCTGATGAAAGCGTTGCTTATGAATTGCGGACCGTTGTCATGAATGATCCGTCTCGGCACGCCGTGTCGGTATATGACATGATGCTTGATGAAGTTGATGACGTTGTTCGTCTTCACTTCTTTAAGCGGAATTGCTTCAGCCCACTTCGAAAAGTAGTCCGTGATAGCGAGGATAAATTGATCACCTTTGACTGAAGGAGGAAAAATAGCACCGACAATGTCCATACCCCATGTCTCGAATGGCCAGGACGTGGTTGACGTGTGTAACCGCTCCGGTGGTTGGTGCATATAATTTGCATGCACTTGACAAGCGTGACATTCTCGGGCGTACTCGATCGCGTCACGAACCATTGTTGGCCAGAAATATCCCATTCTTCTGATTCGATCATACAGCTTGGGACCAGGCTGATGCGCACCGCATTCTCCTTCGTGTGCTTCCTTAAGAACTTCTTTTGCTTCTTCATTCGAAAGGCATCGGAGAAGCAAATCATCATACCCTCGACGGTATAATGTACTGGTCTCGGTATTGTAAAAGAATTGTGGTGCTCTTCGGCGAATAGATTCTCTTTCTTTTACATCCTCCAGCAAAATGCTATATTGGACATAATCAATGATGGGAAAGCGCCAATCTCGGGACTCAGACCCGATTTGGGCCGAGTTCACCTCTTTGGCGTTTTCGTTTCTGTTATCTTCATCTTCGATATCCATATTGTATATGGGTATACAGAGTTGATGTGATCTCACTGTGACTAGTAGTTCAGTTTCGGGCGGCTGCGCGAGTGATACTGCTAGTGCTGCCAGTACATCCGCATAAGCGTTCTGGAGATGAGGGATGTATTCAATATAGAATTCTTCAAAAGAGTCCGCTATTTTGATGGCCTCCTGGTGGTACGGAATCAGATATTGGCTCCTGACTTCATACTCTCCACGAACTTGGTTGACTATCAATTGAGAATCCCCAAAAGCTTCGAGATATTCGACCCCCAGCTCCTTGGCGAAACTGAGTCTAATGAGGAGCGCGTTGTACTCTGCTACGTTATTAGAACATGGATCCGTCAGCGAATAAGCTCGAGGCATAACATGCTTTCCCGGGGAAACTAAGACGACCCCAACTCCGGAGGAGACTCTAGAACATCTAGGGGTTATTGCCTTATTAACTGCTCTCGAAGCACCATCAAAGTACAATTGCCATACTTGTTGGTGTGATGTGGTAGTAACCTCGTGGGTTTCATCTGGCAAGTCATCATATACTTCAACCGTATCTGTTGTCGGACTTGCCGCCAAAAGATCACAAATCACTTGTCCTTTGACTGACTTCTGCTGTTTGAAGTGCAAATCATACTGGGACAAGAGAAGAGCCCACTTCGCTAATCGCCAATTCATCAAACCCGGTTGAGTCATGAATACCCGTACTGTATTAACATTAGCAATGACGTAAATCGTCTGGCCAACCAAGTAATGTCACATCTTTTGCACTGCGAATACCAATGCAAGACATTCCTTCTCGATCATCGGATATCAAGACTCGGCTCCTATCAAGGTCCGACTTAGGTAATAAACTGCCTGTTCGTGACCATTATCATCGTCTTGTGCTAATAAAGCACTTATCGAATGGTTCATCGCCTTGATGTAAATCAAGAACGGTTTACCTGATTTTTGTGCAACAAGAACAGGAGGGTTCGTGAGATATATCTTGATATCTTCGAGTGCTTTTTGGCAGGCGTCGTCCCAAATAAATGACACACCTTTCTTGTTTAGCTTAGAGAATGGTTGGCACTTCCCAGAAAGATTTGAGATGAACCTCCGGATGTAAGCTAAACACCCTTGCAATCCTCTGAGCTCTCTTAGATTCCTCGGGGGTTGCAATTCATGTATTGCCTTTACCTTGTCTGGGTCGATGTGTATACCCTTAGTGGTGATGACGAATCCAAGGAATTTTCCGTTGGACATTCCGAGGAAGGATTTTGTGGGATTCATCTTCAATTGATGACTCCGCATGAGATCGAACATCGTCCTCAAGTCTTTGATGTGATCTTCTTTGTTGCGACTTTTTACAACCAAATCATCAACGTAGCACTCGACCGTTTTCCTAAGGTGCTTTTGGAAAATCTTAGTCATCACTCGTTGGTATGTGGCGCCTGCGTTCTTCAAACCGAAAGGCATCACCGTGTAGCAGAAGACACCGAGGGGCGTTCTGAACGCTGTATGCTTCTCGTCATCCAGGTGCATCTTGATTTGGTTATACCCCGAAAAGCCATCCATGAAGGACATTCTCTCGAATCCGCATGTATTGTCGATAATGACATCTATGATTGGGAGAGGAAAATCATCTTTTGGACATGCTTCATTCAGATTCCTGAAGTCGATGCAAATCCTGATTTTGCCATTCTTCTTCATGACGGGAACGATGTTGGCTAACCAGTCTGGATGTTGTTCCTCTCGAATAAATCCTAAGTCGATCAACTTCTTAACCTCTGCCTCGATAGCTTCCATAATCTGCGGACGAAACCGTCTTTGCTGTTGTTTGACAGGTTTGGCATCCGGTTTGATGTCGAGGCGGTGCATCGCCACATTGGGGTCGAGCCCTGGCATGTCTTCGTAGTTCCAAGCGAAGACGTCGATATACTCCCTGATGAGAGCAATTAATTCCTCTTTCTCATTTGGGGGAAGACTATCACTGATGAATATGGGTTTCGGGTTGGTGTCATCGCCCATATTAATTTGGACTATCTTGTCCTCTGTGGGGGGTTCTCTCAGTTCAAATCTATCGCCATACTGCATGTTTAGGTGATGAACCCATGGGTCCTCCCATGTTGGCATTTGATCGTCGTCTTCCATCGTAGATGGATCAGCTATAGTCATGTTCGACATTAAGGTCTTGAACACTTCTCCCAAACTTGTGTCAGAATCCCCAGCTGAAGAATCTGGTAAGTACCCATCCTTAGCTTTGTTAGCAATTTGATCGATGATTTGCCAACCACATTCGTCATCAGATGATGAAACATAGCCTAAGCCTCTCTTGTGACGGTAATAATCATCCGGTTTCCCTTTTGGTACATATGCCGCTTTGACTGGGATACGGGAACCTCGATCGAAGTATAAACCTTCTCTGAGTGTGAAGTCGTATCCTTGTTTTTCCATGAGCGTGCGCGCTTCCGGACTATACTTAGATAAGTGCAGACCAGATTTGTCATCATCTTCGTCTTCTCTTAGGAAATGATCTGGCAACGGAAGATTTTCTCCTTTACCGTAAATCACTTCCTTTTGTCCCCCTATCTTGGCAGGAATAATTCGGGTTGTTCCGAAAGAATGCTAGAGACATTTCTTCGTTACATAAGATGATCGGAGCGGCATACATAAATCAGGATTATCGTATAATCCCTTTATCGCATCATCAAGAGACAAGGAGTACTCTAAATCATGATTTATTTTAATATCGACAAGTTGCCAGTTACAACCGCCATCTGACGATTGTTCATCGTCAAGATTGATTACAAAGGGTACAATGTCATTTAAAACAAAACCGCCATTGTAATCAAATCCGGCCTCGGAATCAGCTTCTTCTCTGCTGTCCGTGCCCTGGACCGATGGTTCCGTATCGGATTCATTACCATAAAGGAGAGAATCAGTGAAGTAATTCTCATACCCTTTGAATGGTTGCTTATCCGCGACCACCGTCCTGACCCTTCCATCAGTGTCGACATATTTCAGACACTGATGTAAGGTGGAGGGAACTATAACATTACTATGGATCCAAGGCCGACCCAGTAGTAAGTTATAGGATGTCTCAGCATCAATCACGTAGCACGTGACCTCCGTCTTCAGATCGCCCATTTGGCACTTTATTCGGATCTTTCCCAAAGGCCTTGACCCGCTGGTGTTGAATCCATAAATGACCGTGCCCGTAGACGCCAATTTACTGACTGGAATGCCAAGGCTATGCATTAGGCAAAGTGGCATAATACTCACAGCGGAACCCGGATCCACTTGGATTCGGTTGACTTCGCTGGAGCCAATGTACCCGACGAAGTACAGGGGCCGATCATGGTTCGAATTCTTCGTCTGCATGTCCTCTTTGGTGAAGGTGATGCAGGGAATGTTCTTAGCTGCCACATTGCACTGTTGAGCTAAAAGCTCTAGTTCCTCAGACGCCGGTTTGATCCGAGTGAGGAATACTTCTGAATCGACCAAGGCCTCTTGTAAGGCTTCTCTAGTCTCCTTAGACAACCGCAGCAGCTCATATAGCGTTATCCGCGCTGGAATATTGGCTAGCTGAGCCATGATATCGAAGACGCGCAAAGTTTTCAAACTCTCCAGTTTATCCTTTCCAATCGGACGACTAAAACGAGACTGCTTCGGATTTTGAACCTCCTCGGGCCTCTTTTCTTTCTGTTTATCTACCGGCTATCGTCGAGCCTCCTCAACCGGTTTAGGAACCGTAATCACCCCCAGCTCTGTGAGAGTCTTGGCTGGTCCCCATTTTGCCACTCCTTGCTCAGCTAATTGATCACCAGGAGATGGATATTTGAAGTGATACTCATTTCCACTCCGGGTTGCAAAGACTTCCTGTTCTTCGTCGGAAAGCGGAAAGGTAGGAGCTTTATCGCCGTCTTCTTCGAAGATTGCGGAAGTTGCATGACAAGCCTTTCCTTTACCCTTTCTCTTCGAAGACATTATCCACTGTTCATCTTCAATGAGATCTGGATGAACCCAGAGGATTTCGCCGTTTGGGGCTGCGTGTGGCACAAGTCCCTTTTGGCGCTGTCCATATGGGTCATCATTCACCGTCTTCATTCCCACTTTGGTGATGCGTTTCGGCTCGAACCAAGTTGTAGGCACCGATCCGAAACTGATTGACACAACGTTTGCTCCCACATTCTTGGCCGGTTTTGGGGTTATGACCCCTACGTCGATTAACGCCTGGATCTTGTTCTTGAGGTGGTAGCATGACCTCGTAGGGTGATGGACCGCTCTGTGGTATGCGTAGTACTTCGGATCTATCACTTTGCTGGCTCCCTCTTGATCCACGATCGCTGGCAGCTGAATTTTGTTGTTCTCCAACAAGTACTTGAAGATGCCAGGAACTTCATCATCCTTGAAAGAGTACACTTTAGGAAACTTCGGCTCTGAAGATTTTTGCTTCTGAGACCGTTGCTGCTAATGCGGCTGGGATTGTTGTGGCGCTCATTGTTGCTGCTATTGCTGAGGTTGCAATTAAAAAGTTTGGTTAGCATCAACGGCATTAGCATGAGCTTTACCTTTTCCTTTCGGGTTGAAGTTCTGTTTCGGAGGATTTGTTGCCGGTTGGCCTCTCTCTGCCTTCTTTCTCCTGAGGAATCGCTCAGCTTGCTCCCCTCGGACCTTCAAATCCTTCCATGTCTTGGATGGTGCTGTGCCCATTGCTTCCAACACGTCCAATGAAAGGTTGTTGTGGCAGGTCTGGAGGATGAACTCCTCAGTGATCGGATCCCGGCAATTCATCGCCTTGTTCCGGAACCTTTTGACGAAGGTGTCGACTAACTCCCCGTCTTTCTGCTTCTCATCGAGCAGCGATCCGATGGATATCTCGGTATCGTCGTCAAAGAAATTTGTGAGGAACTTAGTCTCCATATCGTCCCAGCTGTTTATGCTTCCTGGCTTGAGGCGGCGATACCAATCGAAGGCAGCTCCGCGAAGAGTGCCAATGAATGACCGCACCATTAGAGGCTCATTACCAGAGATTACCCCCAAGTGCGATTTGAAATAAATCAAATGCTGAGTGGGTGAACCCATCCCATTAAACGGCGTGAAGTTAATTAGACTGAACTTCGCCGGATATGGGATTGATTCCCACTCTCTTGGGTATGGACAAGGAATGCCCGTCTTTTTCATCTCTTGAGCGGAAATCAATGTGTTGATTTTGCTCTCGAGGTTTTTAATTTTCAGACTTTCACCCGAGTTTTCATCAGTACGATTCGGAGGTAGAAGCGTGGTGTTGTGACTGTAGGCATCAAAAATTGCCAATAGGTCCCCGCACATAGCTTGGTGTCAACGAGCGACGATCGAACGTCACTACCCGGTTCACAAGAAATTCAAATGACGTCGGTGAGCGACTAAAGCAAACCGACGGATTACGTGAGCCGACAGAACGTCAGAATCACGAGGATATGGGTTGACCGAAAACCCCGCGATCACCGCAATCGGACCAACGCCCGCTGTGTCCCGATCACCCCACGGATAATCCAACCATCGGGGCCTACAGAGCTCGCCGTCACGATTCCAACGCATCCGAAATCACTCAAATCCGAGTTCGGACGAAAAGTCAACAGCGGGACAGCGGCGGAACAACGGCACGACCCCGGGCTGAACCGGGGACACCCAAACAGGTCTCGGCAGGCTCGAGACACCCCCAGGGGGTTGTCTCGGCCAATGGCCGAGACACCCCTATGGGGGTGTCCCGGCCTTGGCCAGGACACCCCTAGGGGGTGTCTCTCCCCTTGGGTGTCCATGAGGCCCTTAGGTTCTCTCATTTGGCTATAAATAGCCCCCTTAGCCCTCCATTTACAAGGGCTCTTGATTTTGCTCTGGTTTAGCCTTGGTTTTGGGAGAAGAATTTCTGGTCTTGGGATTATCCTCGAGATCTGAAATTTCGGAGCTTGGAGCGGCGAAGCCCTGCCGGATCGAGGAGTCTCCACCGTCATTCACCCCCTTTCCTTAGTGTTGCTCCTTAGCGGTGACACTAAGAAGAGCTATTATCTCGTTTTAGCCGAGATATACGCTTATAACCTCTAGATCTTGCACGGATCGACGAGGTTCTGCTTCTATATCCCACGCGGATAGACGAAGCTCTGCCGGATTTTCCCGGAAGGATCTTGAAGAGTCGGCGGTCCACGGACATCGACGTCCCCGTCACAGGCCAACAACCCACGCAAGCGAGACCGTACCAAACCGGGCTCTCGTGTTTATTTTCGTTTAAGTTGTACCCCTTTGTTTTCATTTTATACTGTTGTAACGCTCGAAGTTGTAACAGATATCAAAGTAATGAAAACAGCAACTTTTACCGGAAACAAGCTGGCGACCACAGTGGGAGCCACCGATCACGCTGCCGAGATCGGAGTGACGCAACCGGCCTTCAAGATCCGGGTGAATGAAGAGGTCGAGTACGAGTTCGACCAGCAGAAGTATGAAGAGTACCTCTCCTCCTCCTCCTCCAGATCTGCCTCTCCGCATCGGCGCAGGAAGAACCCATCTCCAAAAAGGGCTTGCGGGATCTCCAACTCCTCAATTCAAGACCCCGCCGTCGCTGCTGCTACACTTGCACCACACAACGGCCTTGCGTCGATCAGTGTGGTCAAGAACGTAGATCCAACAGCACCAAAGGCAATGGGTGATGCTGCTCCAACTCCATCAAAAAGGGCGATCCAAAGACGCCGCCAACGCCTCGCTCAACAGCTCGCCAGGGCTAAGGAGTCGAAAGATGGAGTGCGCTATGCGGAGGATCTGAAGTCGAGGCAGCGGCAAGAGCAACGGCAAGCAATCAACCTCCCCTCCAAAACAGAAGCAAGTGAGTGGATCCGCGTCAAGAGGAACCGCTCCACGCTCGAGGAGCGAATCAAGAAGCGCCGCGCTCTACTTGCACACGCCCGGCTCCTCCTAAAGAAGGCAGAGGAGATGCAGCAAGGAACGGTGGTCAAAACACCGTCTACAAGCAAACTGGTGTGGGTACGCAAAACAAACCCAACACCTCAAACCAAGAAGGGCAAGATTATCGCCCAGAGTTCAACCAAATCAGAGCCTACTCCTCCTGTACCAGCACCCTCAACAGGGCCAGGTAAAAAAGGGGATCATTCAAGATCCCAGGTTCCTTTGACGAGTCGCCTCGGTCCCTTACCGGAGAACCGAGGAAGAATACCCGTCAAAGAACGGCTGGGACCATTGAAAGGTCCCCAAGTTAAAAACCAGACCGGGGGTCGAATCAATCCCCCCAAGAAAGATGAAAAAGAGAAAGCCCCTATCACCGACCGCACTGAGTTGCGAGTCGAACTAAAAGAGCCCGTTCGATTTCTACGCTCCCAAAAGCGTAAAATTGAACGGGCCACTCTTGAAAAATCTAACCATGTTTTGCATTCCCAAAGGGAAACGCACTCGTCTGAGGATGAGCGTGTTATACTGAGGGACACCTACCAACACTCTGTAGGTTGCTCCAGCCATCAAGCTGATGAGCTGTACTACAGGGCCGGGGGTGTAGAAAAATCTCGAAAGAGATACATGCAGGATATGGAGTCCCACTGCCCGTGTGCCAACATTATCAAGGCAGTGCTGTCCGAGTGTTGCTGCGCTCAGACCCCAACAAGAATCTCGGTGTTCGAGAGACTCTCCAAGCCGAAGCGTTTCCACAAGAAGAAATCGCTCCGCCGAGAGGATGAATACTCGAAGGTGTCAGTCAACATGACCGGCAGAGGGGGATCAACACCACGTCTCAACTTGGATCAGCTTGCCGAGGCATCCCGATGCATGACGTGGTTACGGTCGGGAACCATCAAACGAAAGAATTACCCAAGAGTACATAAGGGACTTTCCCTAGAAGAAGAAGAATCAGATGCTGATTCTGATACCTGCTCCGCCGTCGCATCCGATGACACAACTTCGAGTGCGGGCCAACCTTATGAATCGCTCATGATCAGCGCCGAACAAGTGTCGAAGATACTTGAAGAAGCCCTGGCCAAGCAAAAGGAGAGCTTCAAATTTGAAATGGAGATGGCCATGCAGCGGATGAGGGAGATGCACGACCAACAGATCGCGGTGATGACGGTTCACCAAGGAGAACCGAGCCAACGCAATCCAGAGGAGCATGAACGGGAAGGGGATAATGTCAACGTCCCTCCTGTCAACACCAGCACTGGGGGTGGTCCCGCAGAGGATAATGCAAAAGAGGACCATGTCACCTCACCTCGAAGCCACTCGAAGACCGAGACAAGTGAGGACAGGAAGATGAAAGACTTGGAGAGCAAAATCAATGCGTTGATGAGTGCTCAAGAGGTAAAAAGGTCTGGTATACCCTGCCCCTATCCAAGGGAGTGGGAATCGATCCCATATCCGGCAAAGTTTAATCTGATTAACTTTACGCCGTTTGATGGGAAGGGTTCCCCTACCCAGCATTTAATCTACTTCAAGTCTCATTTAGGAATCATTTCCGGAAATGAGCCCCTCATGGTGCGGTCATTCGTCGGCACTCTTCGCGGAGCTGCCTTCGATTGGTACCGCCGTCTCAAGCCTGGGAGTATCAACGGCTGGGATGATATGGAGGACATGTTCCTAACAAACTTCTTTGATGATGACACCGAGGTTTCAATCGGTACGCTGTTCGATGAAAAGCAAAAGAACGACGAGACGGTTGAAAACTTCGTGAAGAGGTTCCGGAACAAAGCTATGAATTGCAGGGATCCGGTCAGCGAGGATTTCATCCTTGAGACTTGCCACAACAATTTGACGCTCGACATCCTTGAAGCCATGGGAATGGCGCCATCTAAAACCTGGAAGGATTTGAAGATGCGTGGAGAGCGAGCTGAACGATTCCTCAAGAGGAAAAAGGCAGAGAGGGGACAAATACCCAACAATGCCCCGCAACCAAATTTTACCCCCAAGGGTAAAGGGAAGGTGCATGCGAATGCGGTGGTCGCAAATCAAGTCTTTGAAGTGCAAACACAACCGCAACAGCAGCAACAGCCGCAGCAGCCGCAGCAGCAGCAACAGAGGGCGCCTCAACAACCGAGATGGCAGCAACAGCCCCAGAAGCAAAAGGTTGGGGAGCCGAGGTTCCCAAAGGTCTACTCGTTCAAGGAGGATGAAATCCCCGGTATCTTCAAGTACTTGGTCGAGAACAACAAGATCAAGTTGCCGCCGATTCAGGATCAAGAAGATGCCAAGAGGGTCAACGATCCGAAATACTGCGCATTCCACCGAGCGGTGCACCATCCTACAAAGGTATGCTACGCTCTCAAGGATAAAATTCAGGCCCTAATCGATGTTGGGGTCATCACCATGAAGCAGCCCAAAGAGAAGAAGGTGGGTGCAAATACCGTGTCCATTAGCTTTGGATCTGTTCCCTCGAGTTGGTTCCAACACGAGTCGGTGATCAAAGCGGCGGTGAAGACGGTGAATGATGATCCGCACCAGCAGCGTCAGAAAGGGCTTGTGCCACACACAGCCCCGAATGGCGAGATCTTGTGGGTTCATCCGGACTTGATCGCAGATGAACAGTGGGCCGGGACCTCTTCCACAAAGAACAAGAAGAAGTCGAAGAGGAAGGGCAAATCATGCTACGGTGCTTCTGCCATACCAGGGGTGGATGATGACAAAATCCCGACCTTCCCGCTTTCTGAAGACGAGCAGGAAGCTTTCGCAACCCGAAGCGGGAACGAATATCACTTCAAGTATCCAGATGCTACCGAGCAGTTGGGTACCAAAACCCCACCTTCCAAGACGCTGGCAGAACTAGGGATTGCAGCAATTCCCCCAACACCAGCAGCTACAGAGAAAATCCCGCAAAAGGATAAGGGAAAAGAGCCTCTACGTCAAGAAGTTTAGAACCCGAGGCCGTCTCGATTCAATCATCCAATTGGACGAGACAAACCAGGGAATACAAGCTCTCAGCCCCATTTCGACATTATGGCGCAATTGGCCAACATCCCGGCCAGGATAACTCTATACGAGTTGCTGCGGTTGTCGAAAGATACAAGGAAAGCCTTACAGGAAGCCTTGGGCGATTCTGAAGCCTTTTTGACTCGGATCAAACCATTCTCCGAGGAGCCAGAGTCTTCAGTTCAGCAATGCAATCTGGCGGCGCATCACTTCCCCTGCATCTCATTCACCAAAGAAGACATGCAGACGAAAAATTCAAATCATGATAGGCCCTTGTACTTCACTGGGCATATTGGCTCCAGCGTTGTCAACCGGATCCAAGTCGATCCGGGTTCCGCTGTTAGCATCATGCCATTCCGATTGATGCATCATCTCGGAATCCCGACTAGCAAATTAGCTTCCACTGGCACGACGATTTACGGATTCAACACCAGCGGGTCCAAACCCTTGGGGAAGATCCGAATCAAATGCCAGATCGGGGATTTGAAGTCGGAGGTCACATGCTATGTGATTGACGCGGAAACATCCTATAATTTACTGTTGGGTCGACCTTGGATCCACGGTAACCTTATAGTCCCGTCAACTCTACATCAGTGCTTCAAATATGTGGGCACAGATAATGAAGTCAAGACGGTGGTCGCGGATAAGCAACCGTTCAAGGGATTGGAGAATTACTTCACCGATTCCCTTTTATACGGCGCTGAATCCGATACTGAACCATCGGCCCAAGGAACGGACAGCGGTGATGAAGCTGATACCGAACCAGGGCTTGATTACGATGGTGGTTTTGTTTTAAACGACATTGTACCCATTGTAATCAATCTTGACGATGATGAATCATCGGAAGATAGTTGTAATTGGCAACTTGCCGAAGAACTATCAATAAACGATGATTTAGAGTACTCGACGGGTCTCGATGATATCACTAACGAACTTTATGCTAACCCTGATTTGTATATGCCTCTTCAATCATTTTGTTTGACGAAGAAGCAGGTACACGACCCTTGCGGAACAACGCTCATCATCCCCGCCGGGATTGGGGGTGGAAAGGAGGTCGTTTATGGCAAAGGAAGAGCATCTCCGATACCCGACCACTTCATGGAGGAGGAAGACGACGATGATAAACCGGCCCGTCATCTATCCAGATATGACGCGAAAGCACGCAACATGATGGAAAGGCACGGGTACGACTTCAAACTCGGGGAGGGTCTTTTCTTTGGTCGAGGTCCACGGGTTCCACCCCGGATGGCCTATGTACCGAAGGGAAAACCCGATGATTATTATCGCCACAAGAGAGGTCTAGGCTATGTCTCATCAGATGATGAGTGTGGCTGGCAAATCATCGACCAAATTGCTAACAAGACTAGGAAGGGATATTCTTCCGACTCTTCGGGTTGGGATTCCGACACTAGTCTTGGTGAGGTGTTTAAGAAGCTAATGTCGAACATGGTCACGGTTGATCCAACGACAATAGAAGAAGATGATGAGATGCCGACATGGGAAGACCCGTGGGTTCATCACTTAAGCATGCAGTACGGTGATAGGTTCGAGCAAAGAGAGCCTCCTACCGAAGATCAAGTCGTCCAGGTGAATATGGGAACTAAGGAGAATCCAAAGCCGATATTTATTAGCGACAGTCTCCTACCTGAGGAGAAGGAGGAGTTGATTTCTCTTATCCGGGAGTACATCGACGTGTTCGCCTGGAATTATGAAGACATGCCAGGTCTCGATCCAAATGTAGCGGTGCATCGTCTCAACATTAAGCCGGAGGTCAAACCAATCAAACAACAACAACGACGGTTTCGTCCGCAGATGATGGAAGCAATCGAAGCTGAAGTCAAAAAGCTCATCGATTCAGGTTTTATCCGAGAGGAGCAACATCCCGAATGGTTTGCCAATATTGTTCCGGTCCTGAAGAAGAACGGGAAGATCCGGATATGCATTGACTTCAGGGACCTCAATGCTGCTTGCCCAAAAGATGACTTTCCTCTCCCCATCACGGATGTTATCATCGACAACACGTGCGGGTTTGAGAGGATGTCCTTTATGGATGGTTTCTCTGGTTACAACCAGATAAAGATGCATCCAGAGGATGAGAAGCACACTGCATTTAGAACGCCTCTCGGCGTGTTCTGCTACACAGTCATGCCCTTCGGCTTGAAGAATGCAGGTGCTACATATCAGCGAGCCATGTCAAAGATCTTTCAGGAGCATCTCCGAAAGACCGTCGAATGCTACGTGGACGATTTGGTCGTGAAAAGTCGTGATAAAAATGATCACATCAAAGACTTGAAGACCATGTTCGACTTGATGCGGGCCCATCAGTTGAAGATGAACCCTACCAAGTCTTTCCTCGGAATGGCTAGTGGTAAATTCCTGGGATTCGTCGTCACCACCAAAGGTATTCACATTGATCCGGATAAAGTAAAGGCAATCAATGAATTGCAACCTCCGAGGAACCTCAAGGAGCTCAGAGGACTGCAAGGGCGATTGGCGTATATCCGTCGGTTCATCTCGAACCTATCGGGAAAATGCCAACCATTCTCCAGGCTCACAAAGAAGGGCGTGTCATTCGTATGGGACGATGCTTGTCAAAAGGCATTCGAGAGTATCAAAGAATATCTCTCGAAACCTCCCGTACTCGTTGCACCGAAATCGGGCAAACCGTTCTTGATTTATGTCAAGGCGACGAGCCACTCATTAAGTGCATTGCTTGCACAAGATGACGATAACGGTCACGAGCAGGCGGTATACTACTTAAGCCGAACCATGGTAGGCGCAGAATCTCGATATCCCATGATTGAGAGAGAATGCCTCGCCTTAGTGTTCGCCATCCAAAAGATGCGGCATTACTTGGTTGGACAAACCATCTACGTCATCTCCAAAGTTAACCCGATCCGAGTGTTCATGACTCAACCGGCTTCCATGAGCTGGCGATTAGCGAAGTGGGCTTTACTCTTGTCCCAATACGATCTGCACTTCAAACAGCAGAAGTCAGTAAAAGGACAGGCCATCTGTGATCTCCTGGCAGCCAATCCAACAACGGGCACCGCCGAGATATACGACGACCTACCTGATGAAACCCACGAAGTCAACGCAACTTCACACCAACAAGTGTGGCGTTTGTACTTCGACGGTGCTTCACGAGCAGCTAATGCCGCAGGTACTCCTGGATGTGCTAAGGTCTCCTCCGGAGTTGGAGTGGTCTTAGTTTCCCCAGGAAAACATGTGATGCCTCGAGCCTACTCATTAACTGAGCCGTGCTCGAATAACGTAGCAGAGTATAACGCACTGATTATAGGACTCAACTGTGCCAAAGAGCTGGGGGTTGAGTATCTCGAAGCTTTCGGCGATTCTCAACTAATCGTCAAGCAAGTCCAAGGCGAGTATGAAGTTCGAAGTCAGGATCTAATCCCGTATCACAAGATGGCGATAGAACTGGCGGAATCATTTGAAGGGTTCTTCATCGAGCACGTTCCGCGGTTGCAGAACACTTACGCAGATGCGTTAGCAGCTTTAGCTGTATCCCTGGCACAGCCACCCGGAACAGAGCAATTTGTTACGGTAGGAACTCACCAACTCTTAGTGTCGCTTCACGATGAAAATGGCAGGGAAGAAGAGGTTCAAGAGGCGCACATAACTCAGGCTGAGTTTGAGCCCCGGGATTGGCGCTTCCCCATCATCGACTACGTCCTACATGGAATCTTGCCAGAAGACGTGAAGGAGAGAGAGTCGATCAGACGAAGAGCTCCGAGATTCTACTATAATACGGAGAATCGAACGTTATACCGCAGGGGGTATGATGGCATGCTGGCACGTTGCCTATCAACCAAAGAAGCTGAAGAAGTGCTTAAAGAGGCACATGAAGGAGAGTGCGGTGCACACCAACCTGGTCCCAAGCTTTATGATCGCATCAGGAGAATGGGATACTTTTGGCCCTCCATGATGCATGAGGCAATTGTATACGCCCGGAAGTGTCACGCGTGTCAGGTACACGCGAATTACATGCACCAGCCTCCGGAACATCTACATCCTTCGGTTACGTCGTGGCCGTTCGAGACCTGGGGAATGGACATTATTGGTCCTATAAATCCCCCTTCGGTTAAAGGCGATCGGTTCATCCTGGCCATCACCGATTACTTCTCCAAATGGGCTGAGGCAGTTCCACTCAGAGAAGTCAAGACGAGCAATGTCATTGCATTCATCAAGCACCATATCATTTACCGGCATGGTGTTCCAAGACGAATCATACACGATAACGGTCCTCAATTTATCAGCAACGCCTTCATAAGGTTCTGCGAAAAGTTCAAAATTCAGGACATCTCGTCAACAGCCTATAACCCCACAGCAAACGGGTTAGCTGAAGCCTTCAACAAGACTATCATAAAGCTCTTGTCAAAGCTTGTGAAAAATAACAAGCGAGATTGGGATGATAAGCTCGGTGCGGCCCTATGGGCCTATCGTACCACGGTGCGTACACCGACCGGCGCCACCCCGTATTCATTGGTATACGGATGTGAAGCCGTTCTCCCTCTGGAAGTTCAAATTCCATCTCTTCGCATCGCTCTTGCAACCCAGATGACGACCGAAGAACAACATCAGAAGCGCCTCGAAGAACTCGAGATGCTCGATGAAAAGCGCCTGGAAGCTCAGCAGCATATTGAGTTTTACCAAGCCAGGATTTCTCGAGCCTTCGACAAAAAGGTTCGACAAAGGAGTTTTAAGGAAGGGGACTTGGTCTTAACCGAGAAACGTCCTATGATCCTTAACTCCAAGAAGAAAGGTAAATTTGAACCCAAATGGGAAGGACCGTTTGTAGTGGAAACAGTCTACTCGAACGGCGCCTATCGCCTAGTCACCAAAGATGGTGACCGGCTCATGATGCCAATAAATGGCAAATTTCTGAAGAGATACTATCCTTAGTATCCTCAGAAGAATTGAGGTACCGGGAAGTTCCCGGAAGAATACCACATCGGGGTATTCTTAGGGATAACCCGGTCGCTGATGA
>BQKN01063195.1:8596-27744 GCA_022839385.1 Asparagus kiusianus
GTCTTGGCTTTGCCAAGACGCCTCTCGGGTGTCCCGGGCCTGCCGAGGCCCATTTGGGTGTCCCAACGCAGTCCGAGGTCCTGCCGTTGTCCTGCCGTTGTCCCGCCGTTGACTCGCTGTTGACTTTTCGTCCGAACTCGGATTTGAGTGATTTCGGATGCGTTGGAATCGTGACGGCGAGCTCTGTAGGCCCCAATGGTTGGATTATCCGTGGGGTGATCGGGGCACAGTGGGCGTTGGTCCAATTGCGGTGATCGCGGGGTCTTCGGTCAACCCGTATCCTCGTGATTCTGACATTCTGTCGGCTCACGTAATCCGTCGGTTTGCTTCAGTCGCTTACCGGCGTCATTTGAGCTCTTGTGAACTGGGTAGTGTCGTCCAATCATCGATCGTTAACACCGAGCTGTGAGTGGGGACCTATCGGCAATTTTCGATGCCTACAGCAATGAATTCAATGAAGGCGACTTTCACCGCGAACAATCTGGCGACCACAGTGGGAGCCGACGATCTCGCTGCCGATATCGAAGCGTCGCAGCCGCGGATCTCAATCCCGGTCGTGGAGGAGGTCGAGTATGAATTGACCAGTAAAAGTTCGAGGAGTACCTGTCATCCTCGTCCGGATCCACCTCCCCCTGTAAGTCCAAGAAATTCTCCTCCAGGAGAAAAGCCCGTTGGTATAAAGAGGTAGAAAGTACCAACGAAGATCTTACCCCGATCGATGCCAAAGTTGCATCAGGTGAGGTTCTACCAACCTCCAACCAGGTCAGATCTGTTCTGGCCAACTCTTCCGCCGCTGAGGGTGTGGTGACTCTCTCGAAGAGAGCCCGCCAAAGGCAACGTCAACGCCTGGCGCGACAATACGCGAAGGCAATGGAGTCCGTTGACGGAATCCGCTACAAGGCGGATCTGAAGAACAAAAGAGGCAAACAGCCTCAACAACCGATGAACGGCAGCTCTTCCAAGCCGCCAACGATGGAATGAGTCCGTGTCAAACGGAATCGTTCGACGGTGGAGGAGCGTATTCGCAAGCGCCGCGCGCTGTCGGCGGGCATGGGCTCAAGTCCAAGAAGCCCGTAGAATATTGCAGAAGGAAGTGGCCAAGAATCCGCCACCAACTCTCCAAATATGGAGGCCTAAGTCTGAAACGGCAATTCAGGCTAAGAAGCAGCCATGGCAGCCTTCAACAAAGGTTCCACCTCCGGCGAACCAACCTAAATCACCGGGAGATCCCGCAGGACCATCCCGAGGGAGGAGGTCAGTTTTGGAGCGCCTCGGTCCACTTCCCAAAGCTCCAGTTCAAGAACGTTTGGGCCCACTAAAAAAGCCCCGAACGAATCAACATGCTGGGAGTCGCCGCCACTCTCAGCATGATAAGGAGTTTATGACAGATAAGCGCACCACTCTGCGCATTGAAGTCCAGGAGCCCGCTGAGAATTCACGCCCACAGAGGCATGTTTCGAGGCGCGTGACTCTTGAAAGCCCGAAGAAGGCAGTTCATCCTCAGAAGGAAGCGTTGTCATCTGATGATGATAGCGTTATACCTGAGAAATCGTGCCAACACACGGTAGGTTACTCCGACCCTCAAACTGACGAGTTGTACTATCGTGTTGGGGGTACGAGTAAAACCAGAAAGAGGAGTCCTCGAGAGTCAAAAACTCAGTTCCCCTATTCCAAACTCATTCGGGCAGTATTGTCTGAGTGCAGATGCACCAATGCAGTCCCCGAAAGAGTTTTAGTTTTCGAAAGACTCAGTAGCGAAACGCCAAAACCAAGGCCTAGGCGTTTCCGACGAAGAAGAACGGTGGTTGAAGATGGAGAATTTTCGAGGGTCACCACTAATATGACCAGCAAAAAGACATCGACACAGGGTAATCCTGAGTCAATTCCGAAAATACCTCGGCGTGTAACCCGTCTACAGTCCGGAACCATCATACGAGCAACCTATGGTAGGGTTCGAACAAGACTGCCTTCAGAAGACAAAGAATCGGATGCCTGCTCTGCGATCGCATCAGATAACACAGTCTCCAGTGAAGGACAACCCCGCGAGTCATTTATGATAAGCGTGGAACAAGTGGCCAAGATGCTCGAAGAGGCCATGGCTAAACAACAGGAGAGCTTCAGGTTCGAGATGCAGATGGCCATGCAGAATATGAGAGAAATGCATGACCAACAGATCCAAGCGCTGACAAATCGGCAAGGCGAGCCAAGTCGTCGTAACCAGGTTAATCAAGAAGATGAGGACACACATGCGGATGAAGCTCACAATGCCAATAATCCTCCCGTCAATGCAGGGGGTGGTAATGAGAATGCTAACGAGGATACAGGCGAAAGTTTGAAGATCAAAAATCTCAAGAGCAAAATCAATACGTTGATTTCCGCTCAAGAGATAAAGAAGACAGGCATTCCTTGTCCATACCCGAGAGAATGGGAATCAATCCCGTATCCGGCAAAATTCAACTTAATCAACTTCACACCGTTTGATGGGAAGGGTTCACCCACTCAGCATGTGATTTACTTCAAATCACACTTGGGGGTTATTTCTGGTAACGAACCTCTGATGGTACGGTCCTTCGTGGGTACTCATCGTAGAACCGCCTTCGATTGGTATCACCACCTCAAGCCAGGAAGTATGAATAGCTGGGACGACATGGAGACTAAATTCCTCACCAACTTCTTCGATGACGACACCGAGATATCCATCGGGTCGTTGCTCGACGAGAAACAGAAAGACAGGGAATTAGTTGATACCTTCATCAAAAGGTTCCGGAACAAGGCGATGAACTATCGGGACCCGATCACGGAGGAGTTCATTCTCCAGACTTGCCACAACAACCTCGCATTGGACGTGTTGGAAGCAATGGAGACAGCACCGTCCAAAACATGGAAGGATTTGAAGGACCGAGGAGAGTAAGTCGAGCGATTCCTCAAAAGGAAGAAGGCCGAGAGGAGCCAACCGATGGCTAATCCTCCGAACTCGAACTTTGCATCCCGTGGTAAGGGAAAGGCACCTGCAGCTGCTGTTGATGCTAATCAAACATCACAACGGCAACCTCGAAGACAGCAGAAGACTTCGGGTTCGAGACTCCAAAAAGAGTACTCCTTCAAGGACGAAGATGTTCCAGCCATCTTCGAATCCCTCCTTAAAAATAACAAGATCAAGCTATCACCTATCACAAATCAGGAGGAAGCTGATAATACTGCGGATCTAAGGTACTGTGCGTACCACAGGAAGGTCCTTCATCCCACCAAGGATTGTTTTGCTCTCAAGAATAGCATCCAAACCTTGGTTGAAGCCGGCGTTATATCGCTCAATTAAGTCGAATGAACACTCCGAAGAGTATATGAGTATAAACTGCTTCTCAATCCTCCGACCGGTATAAGAGGTTAAACTGCTCCCTGATACTCCAACAGGTATATGAGTCTAAACTATTTCCTTTCTTTCATGGGAAGTTCCTGGAGAGTGCCATGCGTGGTATTCTTAAGGATAACCTGATTATGCAGCTGATATAATGATAAACCCAGTTTCGCAAGAAAAGCTGGGGGTGGATAATTCATGTAACGGGAAGTTCCCGGAAGAATGTTAAATTCTTAGGGATAACCCTATCATTACAAAAAAAGTGATAAACACTAAACCCCACTGTGATTTCCGAACACTCTTTTGCTGAGATGAGATTCGATCACTTCGTTGGATCAATCTTCCCTCACAAACTCCCGTTGGTGTTTAACGACTCACAGTCTTCCACCATAAAATCCCTCACTGATCAAATTAATTGGCAGTGGGTCCACTAAAATTCCTTTCGGTTAAATCCACTCAAACTTTTGATGTATCTGTGCACTCAACACTCCCACTGTTAGAGTCTGGATATAATACTTGGAATTTTGATATCAATCCTTGACGAATTGTCAAACCCCTTCGTGTTAAGTCCTTATAACTTAACACCAGGAATTCCTTCTGAGTAATTTGTACAAGTCAACACTCCCATTGTGATTTGTACTCCCACACCCACTTGGTCAAACCTTCCTACAGTTAGGGCCAAAACCAAAATCCCCTCTTGATTCCTCCAATGAACGAGAGGTCCAGTTTTAAATCGAGTGATCAAACCTTCCTATAGTTAGGGTCACCTCAAACCTCCCACTTGGTCAAACATTCCTACAGTTAGGACCACAACCAAAATTCACTCTCGATAAACGAGAAATCCATCTTTAGTTCGGTAATCAAACCTTCCGACAGTTAAGGTTATCCGAATCTTTTCGATTCTCGGAGTGGAGATCCCACTCTTAGTTTCACCTTTCCAGATTCTGGGGGTGGAGATCCCACCTCGAGTCTCCTTTCCAACTAGAGATAGAATATAAAATTTTTCCTGTTCAGTGTTGGGAGATAGAATATAAAATTCTTCTTCTCCCGCATCGGGTTTGTCTTTGCCCCAAGAGAAGACTCCGCTTTTTTCAAACTCCTAAAATCCGTGCTTCACATGTATAGGAAGTTTATCCCGAATCCTAAGCAGGGATAAGTCTGCGCCTAACACGCGCTGCCGGTTTAGTCTTTCTCCATAGAAGAAGACACCAGAGTTCGATTCTGGGGTATTTTATCCTGAAACCTAAGAAGGGATAAGTCTGCGCCTAACACGCGCCGCCGGTTAGTTCTTAACCGTTAAAAAGAACACTCGCCCGCATATTCAATATTGTGGCAGGTTGTTATTAATAACACCAAAATCCAAGCCTTACACGCATGGGGAATTTCATCCTGAATCCTAAGAAAGGATATGCCGATGTCTAACACGCGTCGCCGGTTTAGTCTTTATCCGTAGAAAAAGATACCAGAACCTGATTCTGGGGACCTTTATCCCGAAGCCTAAGTAGGGATAAGTCAACGTCTAATACACGTTGCTGGGTAGTCTATTCCCATGACAATGGCGAAGTCTATGTATTCGAAGTCGTAGCACAAAGTCTCAGAGGATTCACTCTCTTAGCACAACGTTACATGTGGAACGGATTTAAACAATCCGCATGCTAGCCCGACTCAAACGGTAGTCGGTAAAGGCTAATCAAATCCGTTGAAGGCTGAGGGTTAGCCAAAAATCCTAAAGTCAACGCCTAACACGCGCTGCCGGGTAGCCTATTCCCGTAACAAATGGTAAAGCCTATGTATTCGACATCATAGCACAAAGTCTAAGGGAGTTCATTCCTTTAGCACAACGTCACATGCGGAACGGACTAAAACAATCCGCATGTAAGCCCGATTCAAACGGTAATCGGTAAGAGCACGTCAAATCCGTTGAGGGCTGAGGATTTGCCAAAAATTCTAAGTCAACGTCTCATACACGTCGCTGTTTAGTCTTTTCACAGGAGAAAGACGAAGTCTACGTATTTAATATCGTAGAACTAAAAGGGTTAACTCTTTTAGCTTAACGTCACATGCGGAACGGACTTAAACAATCCGCATGCTAGCCCGACTCAAACGGTAGTCGGTAAAGGCTTATCAAACCCGTTGATGGCTGAGAATTTGCCAAAAATTCTATAAATACGAGTCATTGACGCATCAACTTCGTAGATTGGTCTCGTGACTCGAATATCTGCCACACTCCAATTCCTTAAGAGCTTAAACTGTGTATACTCCAGCAGACGTACGAGTATAAACTGTGTCAAATGCCGGACAACGCGTCATAATGAAGCTCGAACGCCGGGCAACGCGTCACAAGGAAGCTCAAACGCTGGACAACGCGTTGCAACTAAGAACTCAACACCAACAATCGATGGTCAGTTCTATGTTAAACCAACAAACACGAGCTAAAGATCAGAAAAAAAAGGAATCGACTTCAAATTCAAAATTCCGACAACGGTCAGACAATAAATGCAGCACCGGAATCCTTACAGACATTCAACAAAGTACCGAATAGCCTGAAGGATTGAAGAAATCAAGAACAGAAGCCATTTCAAAGTCCCGTTACACCGAATGAAGGTTGGGACAATCATATCCAAAGTATTCCAGACTCTTCTACAAAAGGACGAGGCTGAAATACTTTGGAGGGGGTATCTGTAGGCGTATAAAAATGCCTATAGGTCCCTTAACACAGCTCGGCACGGTGATTCGACAAATCAACGAACCATCTGGTGACGTATCTAAACACGATCGTTAGCCCACAACACCGAAGCTAAGTGACACGCGACGAAGCGGATTAACGAGGCTACGAGGCTAACGAACCGCACGCAAACAACAGAATAAATCCACTCGCGTGCGGAATCAAGCTAACAGTTTGGTGAGTCAACGAGTCATCCAACTATAGAGAGGATTCGAACTCGAACACCAAAGCGAATTTACTGCCAAATCAGGATCCGTACTGCCAAATCAGAGTTCAGATCAATGACGAAGCTCGGATAAACCGATAAACCGCGAGACCAGACAACCGACGCAACGACGAACACCTGGGAGAGCTCGGCCATAGCCGAGCCACCCAAGTGGCCGAGCCACCTGGCCAAGCCACGGACAGATCTGGGCCCAGATCTGAGCCCAAATCCGCTTTCAGAAGCCTATAAATAGAGAGGGATGGCTTATTTTTCAAAGGTTGGAATTTGGAGAGCCGAAACTCTGCTGGATTGAGAATTAAACTTGGACTTTTGGAGCTTTGAAGATTCAACTTCCAGATCTGGTTCTTAGCGATCATCCACGCCAAATAAGGCAGGAGTTCAAGAGAGATCAGATCTGAGATCTACACGGTGTTCCTCCGGATCAAAGCTTGGCCTTTGATCCCGAGAAGAGTCTCGAATTCGCTTGGTCGATTTCGATAACTTGGGCTATTATTTCCTTGGCGAAATAATTCCCTCAGCTGTTATTTCCTTCGTGAGATAACACCTGCCATACCGTGTAGATCCGACCGGACCAAGATCACGCGGTGGTCCACGGATTAACCTCGGTGCAGGCAAAGAACCCACAAAAGCGAGAGACCGCAAAACAGGATCTCGTGATTTGTTCGGCATAAAAGGAAAGTTGTAATTTTTATTTTTTTTGATTTTGTTGTAACCGGATCTTATAGAAAGACCGTATCTTTTGTAATCGATAAACTATTACTTGAGAAAGCAATGAATTCAATGAAGGTGACTTTCACCGCCCCTCGTCGTCGCTGCAACTCCTTCGCCGCCGTCGCCAGTGCCTCGAGCTCCGACCACGTCGACGCCCAGCTCGCCTCCGACAGCCACCTCCCCTTCTCCCTCATCTCTCCTCGCTGCCCAACCACCACCACGACAAACCCCTGAGGCCCTCCACAAGCTCCAGCCCCGACCAGCGCCTCCATCTCTCTTCCCCTATCACCATCGCCCCTCTGGCCGCCGACCTCCACCACAGCTCCACCCCTCGTGAGCCGCCAGTCCCCCACAGCCCCTTGCCGTACTCTAGCAGTCCGACGAACACCCCAGCGCGCTGCAGCCACGCCTAGATCCATATCAGCCCCGAGCTCCATCGAGCCTTGAGCTCTCTGCCATTGACCACCTCCTCAAACGCCACCGCCGAGCCCCGTTGGAGCCCGACCGTGCCGTACAACCCGCCTCCTTCTCCGCTCGTCGTCGATTCGATCGACAAAAACCAAGGCAAGATCCCGATACTCTCTTGATTTGTCATTCAATTCATAGGCTCGCTGTGACTTGCAAGATCCCTATTCTTGCTCAGTACAATTTTAGAATGATCACAAATTAATTATGCATACGAACTTGTTACCCGAATAATTACACGTTACAAATATAGAACTGTCGTGAACATATTAAACTGCGAACTATAACGTATAGAACCGTCGTGAACGAAATGGACTGTGGACAATAACGTATGACCATTCATATACTATGATGACTTGTACAGATTTATTTGACGAATGATATTGAAAAGTACTAAAAATAATATTTTGATAATAGAAAATAAAATTATTTTAGAACAATTTATAATTTTAAAGAATTTATTTGACAAAATAATCAATTTAGAATAATTATAATAAATTATTTTGGTGAAAGGATCATTTTAAAATAATTATAATAAATTATGTTGGTGAAAATTTATTTTAGAGTAATTATAATAAATTAATAGAATTTATTTGACAAAAGAATTATTTTAGAATAATTATAAACAATTTAAAAGGATTTATTTTAAGAATAAGTATCAATTTAGAATAATTTCAATAATTTAAGAATAAAAAGAATTATTTTAGAACATTTATAAATATTTAAGGATTTATTTTAGAAAAGGGATTATTATGAATTTTTCATGATTTATGTTTCTTAATTTTAATTATGTGATATGTTATGATATTGTTGTATATGATTAGTTGTATTTATTACTCTTTGTTATGCTTAAGAACCGTTAGAAATTCATGACTAGTGTGGCCTGGAGTGTCCTGTTTAAGACTTAGAAACCTGTGTGTATGTTGACTTAGAAAGCGAGAAGAGTTGGGATGGGGAAGTTAATATTCATGTGATCGGATAAGACTGTTGATGTATATTCTAGACTAGAACTAGTGAACCGTTTCGCACTGGGTTTAGTTTGTTAGGCCAAGTGAACCGTTTCGCACTTGGTTAGTGAAATCGTTTCACCCGAGTTTTGCTTGAGTTCGAACCAGGCCGAAATCGGATTACGTGTAGTCCTCTCACCGAACCGTTTCGCGGGTTTGGATGCACGTAGGGGATTTGTGAATAGTCAATTATCCGATGATATGAGTGTTGGCTCTATGTATGATGTGACCAGTGACCTGTTATAGAATGGCTAGTTACTTGGCTAGGTATGATTTCTTGTGAGATGTAGGCCAGTTGTGTTTCTTTTCATACATAGATCAGGGTTAATATTTAATTATCTATAATTTGAGACATATGGTATATACATGAGGGTTTCCTTGTTTGGATTATTTCGCTCGACGTACTACGTCTCGAGTTGTAGATCTTTAAGTATTAATTCCAGCTAGTATATGACCCTGTACTTGGATGATTATTCTGATCGCTAGCTGTATGATCGACTTGTTACTTGGTTGATTTCTTGGAATTATTACGATTATTCAATTCTAGTAGTAAATTATATTTAGATTATTAGTATTTCAAGTTGTATGTTTCCATTGTTATTACCATTATTGCATTGGTCGCACGACCGCGCTATTCTTTCCTTGTGGGATCTTGCCGTGTGCCATGCACCCTGACGTACACCTGTTTTCTCTGGTGTACGTCAGATTTAGAGGATGGACATGTCCAGTATGATGATGCATTAGAGCAGGAGTATACCCAGCCGGAGTGTCTTCCAGGTGGAACAGAAGAACAGACGGAAGCTTAGCCTTTTCTTTTACGTAATCACTGATGGACACTAGATTACTTATGTAGTACCTTATCCTTTAGTCTTTCGAGGGACTTAGTTATTTTGTAGTACTTCCTTCTTATTTTGTCGGACTATGTATTTTCCTATCTTAGTTGAACTGTTTATAATAAGGGCATGATTGACCTAAACTTTGTGTCTCGGATGATATTTCAGTTGTGATATGTCTATTTTTTGTCTGTGTTGTTTATTATATTCTCGCTACTATGATCGGGGACTTGTGCCTTTGCATTGTATTGTTTCCAGACGCTTAGCGTATTAGGTTGAGAAGAAAAGAAAAGAGGGGAAAAAATGATAGTGTATATTTCTTCTCAATCTAATACGTCGCGGGCTTTGTTCACGTTCCGATTCCCGGTATTTTGGGTAGCGGGGCGTGACAGTGTTCGATGGTCATAGCTTACTTTTGTAGCATTTCCTTTTCCGCTTGATCATTATATTTTATATTCTCCAGTATTTCATTCAGATAGTTTTGTATAAGGGCATATTTGACCCAAATTTTATGTCTTGGATGATTATTATTGATGATATGTCTTTTCCTTATTCTGGGTTGTCATTATATTCTTGTTATTGTGATCGGGGACCTGTGCCTTTGCATTGTATTTATTTCTAGATGCTTAGCGTATTGGACTGAGAAGTGTAGACGGTAAAAATTACCACGGCGGATTAAGCGAACGAATTCGCCCATAGAACAGGACCACCCTCTCTTAGGTGGAAAGCCTACCGTAGCCACTAAGTGGATTCGCTGGCACACGAACCCCCACATTGGCCGCACCTGCCAAATCGCATGGATCCGCCAGCGAGGCGAATCCGCCTTCACTAACTAAATCCGCTCGCAAGGGAGGTACTCAAATCCGCCCTCATTTGCCGAAACCACTTGAGCCACGTCTGCCTACGTGAGCCGAAGGCCGGGTTTCCAGGGACAACCCTTCCCTGCTTCCCACGATGCGAGAGGAGGAGGGTACAGTGTCCCAGGTCCCTCAGACGGCCACCCGCGGTTCAAGCGAACGAGACAGGCGCCGGACCGGCCTGCATACTCATAAATGCGGGTCACCTCACCCATCAAGAGGAAGAGCCGAAGCCGTCGGCGCGCCGCAAGCTATCTGGAACTAGCTCTGACGCGAGACGTCCATTCTCCCATCCCTATTCAGACATAGGGAGAGGGGGGAGGCGCCACACCCTAGGACCGCCAGAGGGTCACTCGGTACCTCGCCGCACAAGTGAGCGGACAGTTACCAGAGCCATCGGCGTCCACATAAATGCAGCTTACCTTATTCCAAGCAAAAGGTCAGAGCCACCAGCGCTCAAGGAACTGGCCAGACCCACTTGAGTGTCTGGCAGCCGCTGTCACGAGTACGAGGAGGGACCTTCCCACTCCTACACGACGTAACACAACACGTCGTCCCACCAACAACCGCTTGTTGTACAAAGGGATAGTCGGATGTCTTAGAACAGTGTATGGTCACATCCCATAATTCAAGGAGAAGTCAAACTACCTCCTTCCCATTTAAGGGCTTCTTTCAGCAACCTTGAGGGGGGATCGAGATCGAAAATCGGCCAATAGACCAAGAGCTTGATCGATCAACCAAGAGAGGAGGAAGCTTTTTGCATACCCCTGCATTATAGCGCCATCTTCTAGCTTCGAGCTCCGATCGCCGGCGAGCCAGAAGAGACGAACTCCTTCACCTCGAGCTTCTACTGAGTACTGAAGCTCTCCAGCAACCTCGGTCGAACCGTCCAAGGGAAGCAGACTCGGCACGAGCACCGAGCGAAGCATCCTGTAGCTACCTTAAAGTCCCCACGATTAAACAAGGAGGGCCTTCCCTCTGCTTCTGTTGTAATTCAGATTGATTTAGTTTGTAATAAGCTTTCTTATCAATACAAACAAAATCCCCCATTCTCGGGAAAATCAGGAATTTACACCTACAGAAGATGGCGACCACAGTGGGAGAAGTTGTTTCTTCAAACGAAATGGTGGTAGCTCAGTTCGACGAAGTTGCTGTTGGGACAACGGTAGAGTCCCTAGAGATCGAGTTCGACCAGGCCAAGTACGAAGAGTACTTGTCTTCCTCCTCTTCCGGTGGCGAAGCGTCCCACAAACGCCACAGAGTCATGCGCAGGAGCCGACCTCCGACGGTCAAGGCTCCCGCTCTAGAAGACTCTATCCGAGTCTCGACAGGGAAGCCCACCCCAAACACTCTTGAGGCCAAGTCCCAAATCGAGAG
Organism: Asparagus kiusianus; assembly: GCA_022839385.1. Classification (NCBI taxonomy): domain Eukaryota; kingdom Viridiplantae; phylum Streptophyta; class Magnoliopsida; order Asparagales; family Asparagaceae; genus Asparagus; species Asparagus kiusianus. The sequence continues at coordinate 20,153 of BQKN01063195.1, forward strand.
TGTGAAGGGAGGGTCTACTAGATGGGTCGCCAAACGACCCTCGGTAACACCCGTCACCGCGGAGACATTGGCTCGCTCCGGCACAAACCACGCTATCATAGCCCGCGCGGACGCTCTTTCTACTGGGAAAGCTCGCCAACAGCAACGACAAACACTGGTCAGGCAGAAAGCCCAGACCTCCGCTTCACGCGACGGCCTAGATCACCACACAGGCCCGAGAAGCGAGAAGCAAATTGGCAACTCGTCCAATGTCGGGAGGCCCTCCAAATCAGGAGCGCCAACCGAGGAGGGAGAGGCTGCCCGCTCAGGTGGACTTCGCTTTTCAGGTCACATCCCTGACGCGAGTAAACCACCCCAAGCGAGGGGCCCCATCAGGATGGGCGAATCCTCGAAGGCTGGCGAGCCTCGCCATAATCTTTTGGCGGATAAACGCAAAGACAAGAAGGTAGGCAACACTTCGCGAGCCCACTCGCTCAAACGAAGGGCTGAAACTCGCCTACGCGCTGGAGTTCGCCTAGACGCGAGGACTCGCCCATCAAAGCGAGATCGCTTAACTCCAGCACCTCATCACTCTGCCCAGCGTGCACTGGGGGATACATCCAAAGGCCCCTCGTGTACACACCCAAGCGATCCTTCTGATATTGGGGGTTGTCACCAACTACCCACAGGGGATCTCCGAGAATATCTGACTCGCAAGCGCACTACACATGAGGCGAACCCTCAGTGCCATTGCGAAAGGCTCATCCACACGGTGCTCGCCGACTGCCAATGCTTAGGAACGGCGAAACCTTCGGTGTTTGAAAGACTTTCTCAACAAGCTCCACGACGGAGGACCTCCCGTCGAACGTGTCGTTACCAAAAAAGACGCGCTACTGACGATCTGGAGTTCCCGTCTGCCACGATCAACATGACGGACAAGGGTAAGGCGGTATTCTCCGATACCCCAGATTCAGATTCTATTCTGGGACCCAATCCTCGGTTCGCCCGACGTGGTCAAGGCGGCATATACCAGCGAACCCGTAGTCACAAGGGAGCGAGCATCAGGTTTGATTACTCTACCCTGGTTCCTCCCTCCTATGGCGAGGACGAGGTTCATTCGGTGGCTGCCACGTCCCAAACCTCACATTCGGGACGAAGCACCCCGGCGGGAGTACACATGACCGAGCTCACCCACGAGCAGACGATGACTCAAAAGCTAGAGGAACAGTAGGCGACCATCGACTCTCTACGGGAAATGATGGAGCAACTTCTGAATAAGAAGAAGAAGAAAAAACGGCCCCAACACCCCTTACCCTGACAAACTGGGGATAGAGAGTGGGTACCACCCCGCCGTCCTGCGACGGAAACGAAAGACAACAGTAATCCACAATCCGATTACTCTTCCAAGACGTCGTTAGGGACGTCACACACCGGGGACGGCACCCGTGACAAGAGGTTCGATGAATTCCAGGACCAGCTTAACGCGCTGAAGCTTCAGCAAAACATGAACAAGCTGGGGGTGATTCGTCCCTACCCCATTGAGTGGGATACAGTCCCATACCCGACGAAGTTCAAACCAATCAGCTTGGTGCAGTTCGACGGCAAGGGTTCGCCCTCTCAACACATCTACTACTTCATGGCCCAGACTGGGTTCCTTACGGGGAATGACGCCATTCTTACGCGACTATTCATAGGCACCCTCAAAGGGGTGGCCTTTGAATGGTTCCGCAAGCTGGAGCCCAGCTCTATCAAATCATGGGCCGACGTCGAAAGGCTCTTTTTGGCCCGCTTCTTCGACGACGATACGGAGGTATCGATGGCCACCCTCCTGGCCGAAAAACAACGAAAGTCGAAATCAGTCAATGATTTCGTAAAGAGATTCCAGAATCGGTCCGTTCACTGCCGGGACCAAGTCTCCGAGTCGACACTGATTGAGATGTGTCGTAACAACCTATCCATCCACATCCTGTCCAAAATAGGCGCGGTGGAAACCCGGACGTGGAAAGAACTTGTTCGTCAAGGCGAACAAGTAGAAAACATGATCAAAAGGCTCGAGGCCGAAGAACCGCAGCCTAAGAAGGGAGCCGCGGAGCTAACTGGGCCAAAGAACCCCCCTCGAGCGAGAGGAAAGGAGATCATGGCGGTCGATTCCGCCCCAGTGCCAAAGACTACCCAGAGGCCAAAGCCCAGACAGTTTGAACAGCGTCCCCCGCGGCACTATGACTTCAAAGAAGATCAGGTGGTGGCAACGTTCGATACTCTGCTCAAGAGTGGTCGAATCAAACTGCCAGAAGCCACGAAGCCGGAGGAGGCGGACAAAACCGGTGACCCAACCTACTGTGCTTATCACAGATTCCTGGGTCACCACACCACCAAATGCTACGTCCTCAAGGACAAACTCCAGGCCCTCTACGACGCGGGGGTCCTGAAGAAAGAGAAGGTCCAGAAACAAGTGACCACAAACATGATCACCTTGAGCTTTGGGACAAACCTTCCAGAGGTCCAAGCTTCGGCGGGGGTAGTTCCTATCCCCAAAGTGGTTTTGAAGATCACCAACGACGATCCTCACAACCAGCGAGAGAAGGGCTTGGTCCCACAGACCCTGCCATCGGGGCAGATAATGTGGGTTCATCCAGACCTCCTCGGCGATGAACAGTGGACTGCAAGGCCCTCGAAAGAGGCCAAGAAGAAGCACTGCAACGTCATCTATGCCACCCCAGACAAAGATGACATAGCGGTGGCCGCCTTAACCGATTCCGAGGAGGACACCAACGTCTTCATCACAAGGATGGGAAAGGAGTTTGCGAAGGAATATCCCGCGAGGGCGGAGAACACGGCAAGACCTCCCGTGAGGCCAGCCGCAACAACTCCCCCCAATCAAGATGCACCCAGCTCAAGTAGCCAACCTTTCCGGTTCAACGTGCTCGCACAGCTGAAAAGCATCCCTGCGCGAATCACTATGTACGACCTCCTCCGGTTGTCCAGGTCTACTCGCGAGGCCTTGCAATAGGCTTTGGCCGATTCAGAGGCATTCGCCACCCATTTCTCGAAGGAAGCAGAAGCGGAACGAGGATGCACAACATGCTGTCAAGTCTCCGAAAGACGAGTTCCGTGCATCACTTTCACTCCTGAAGACATGCTCATCAAGAACACGTCTCACGATCGACCGCTGTACTTCACGGGATATGTCGGATCGGCGAGAGTGGATCGGATCCAAGTTGACCCGGGTTCCGCGTTGAGCATCGTGCCTCTGAAATTGATCAAGCACTTGGGGATACCACCAAAGCGCTTGTCCTCAACCACCACGACTATTTTCGGCTTCAACGCCACGGGGACGCGACCGCTGGGCAAAATCCGCCTGAAGTGCCGCATAGGTGAAATGAAGACGGAGGTGACCTGCTATGTCATTGATGCCGAGCCCTCCTACAACGTGCTCTTAGGACGCCCGTGGATCCATGGCAACCGAATAGTCCCGTCCACCCTTCACCAATGCTTGAAGTATGTCGACGACTATGAACGTGTGAGGACTGTAGTGGCCGACAGACAACCCTTCAAAGGTGTTGAGAACTACTTCACGGACTCCCTACTGTATCAGGACCCCATCGAACCGCCAGTCGAGGAGCCGGAAAGCGGCAACGAGGCGGATAGCGAGCCTGAGTACGGCAACAATCTAATCCTAAATGACTTCGAGTCAATTGTAATTGGCTATGAAAGTCATCATGTAACCAACGCCGTTCAGGCGGAGAAGATTGTCATCAATGAAAAGTCCAACTTTGCTTATGTGTCGTCTTGCTCTACGTCTGATGATGATGAGCCCAACGACCTATGGTTGGAACTCTACCGAGATCCTTCCCTGCATCTGCCGGTATGCTCGTCATGCGCCGCCAAAACGCAGCCGATCAAGTCATCACAAGCTGTATTCGTCGTGCCAGCCCGGAATAAATATCGAAAAGACATTATTTTTGGTCGAATCGATCGTCCCTTGCGCACGCTCTGGGATGAGTCTGAAGACGAGGATCCCACGCCCCAGTTTTCGCAATATAGTCGAATTGCGAGACGCATGATGAGCAACATGGGGTATGATCTCACTCGTTTGGAGGGCCTCAATTATGGCCGGGGACGTAAGACGGTCATCCGACCTGCTTACGTACCTAAGGGGAAACCTCCAAATTACTTCAACAGGACTAGGAGAGGCCTAGGCTACTCCTCCTCCTCGTCGGATTTGTGTTTCCACGTCAATGAGGATTCCGACTATGCATGTTCAGGGGATCAATCGTCAGTGACCTCAGCATGGGACTCAGATGTCAGCGTGAGGGACCTGTTCGATAACCTCACGGTCAACATGGCTACAGTGGATCCCGCCGAAATGGCTGCAGATGAACAACTTCCGCTCTATGACGAGACATGGAATCACCATGTTAACGCCTAGTGGAGCAGTCGCTTCGAGCAACGGGAGCCACCCACCGAAGACGAAGTCCTCCAGGTGAACATGGGCACTGACGAGAGTCCCAAACCCATATTCATCAGTGGTAGCTTGCCCCCTCAAGAAAAAGAGGATCTCATTGCCCTCATACGGGAATACATCGACGTCTTCGCATGGAATTACGAGGACATGCCTGGCTTGGATCCGCGGGTCGCCACGCATCGCCTCAACATCAGCCCAGACGCCAAGCCAGTCAAGCAGCAGCAAAGGCGGTTTCGTCCCCAGATCATGGAGGCGATCGAGGCTGAAGTAAAAAAACTCATCGAGTCCGGCTTCATCAGGGAGGAGCAACACCCCGACTGGGTGGCTAACATTGTTCCAGTACTGAAGAAAAACGGTAAGATCCGCATCTGCATCGACTTTAGGGACCTCAACACTGCGTGCCCCAAAGACGAATTTTCCCTGCCCATCACGGATGTCATCATTGACAACACGTGCGGATTCGAGAGGATGTCCTTCATGGACGGTTTCTCAGGGTACAACCAAATCAAAATGCACCCCGAGGACGAAAAACATACCTCATTCAGAACTCCCATGGGAGTGTATTGCTACATGGTCATGCCCTTTGGACTCAAGAATGCCGGCGCAACATATCAACGCGCCATGAGCATGATCTTTCGAGAGCACCTGTGAAAGACAGTGGAATGCTATGTGGACGATCTGGTCGTGAAAAGTCGCCACAAAGGCGACCACCTTCAAGACTTGAGGACAATGTTCGAGCTCATGAGGACTCATCAACTCAAGATGAATCCCACTAAATCATTCCTAGGGATGTCTAGTGGTAAGTTCCTCGGCTTCGTCGTCACCACGAAGGGGATCCAAATTGACCCTGACAAGGTACGAGCCATTCAGGAACTTCGACCGCCCCGGAACCTCAAAGAATTAAGAGGTCTCCAGGGACGATTGGCCTATGTCTGGAGATTCATCTCGAATCTTTTAGGCAAATGTCAGCCGTTCTCCAAACTTATGAAGAAAGGCACCTCCTTCGTATGGGACGAGCCTTGCCAGAAGGCCTTCGAGGATATCAAGGCGTACCTGTCGAATCCGCCTGTCCTCGCCACGCCAATCTCAGGGAGGCCATTCCTCATCTATATACTCGCCATGGAACACTCCTTGGGTGCCCTCCTGGCACAAAATGATGACTCCGGCCACGAGCAAGGCATCTACTATCTGAGTAGAACCTTGCAAGGCGCCGAACAACGGTACCCGATGGTCGAGAAAGAATGTTTGGCCTTGGTGTTCGCTATCCAAAAGATGCGACACTACCTGGTAGGCCAGACGATCCATGTCATCTCCCGGATAAACCCTATTCGGGTCTTCATGACACAACCTGCGGCGTTAAATTGGCGCCTAGCTAGGTGGGCGCTTCTACTCTCCCAGTACAACATCCACTTCATGCTACAGAAATCTGTCAAGGGGCAGGCCATATGCGATCTCATGGCCAGTCACCCACTGAGGACGGAGACCGACCTGTTTGAAGATCTGCCAGACGAACCTCTCGAAGCCAACATAACTTCGTTACCGGAGGTTTGGCAGATGTTCTTTGATGGCGCATCTCGCACAGGCACGAGCGGCTCTATTGTTGCAGGAGTGGGGGTAGTATTCACTTCCCCACATAACTACGTGCTGCCCCGAGCCTTCTATTTAACAGAGCCGTGCACCAACAACGTGGCTGAGTACAATACGTTACTCATCGGGCTCGAATTGGCGAAAGAATTAGGGGTAAAATGCCTCGAGGTGTATGGCAACTCTCAGCTCATCATCAAGCAGGTGACTGGCGAATATGAAGTTAAGAATGACGATCTGATCCCGCTTCACAGAGCGGTGAGCAAGCTGATAGAATCGTTCAAAAGCTTCCATATCGAACACGTGCTACGTTCTAAGAACACGCACGCAGACGCCCTTGCTTCCTTGGCGGCCAACCTGGCCCAACCGCTGGGGACATCCCAATGGATCACGGTGGCAAGCAGAAAGCTCTTTCGACTAAAAGACGCTCCAGAAGCGAATGCCGCCCATCAAGTCTCAGATCAGCCCAGTGCTGAGGATTGGCGTCTCCCGATCATCGATTATGTCCTATACGGCATATTGCCTGAAGATGCGAAGGAGCGAGAGTCCGTCCGAAGACGTACTACGAGGTTCTATTACGATTCGACCACCAAGACGTTGTATCGAAGGTCATACGACGGCTTGTTGCTTCGATGTCTCTCAAAAGCAGAAGCGCAAGAGGCTCTACGCGAGTCCCACAACGGCATTGGCGGAGCTCACCAGCTCGGACCCAAACTTTGGGATCGCCTGCGAAGAACAGGCTACTTCTGGCCTGGGATGGTTCAAGACGCAGTTGCCTACGCGAAGCGCTGCCATGAGTGCCAAATCCACGCCAACTACATGCATCAGCCACCTGAAGACCTACACCCGACAAAGGCTTCGTGGCCTTTCGAGGCATGGGGGATGCACATAGTCGGACCAATATCCCCGCCATCGGCGAGAGGTCATCGCTTCATTCTCGCGATCACCGACTACTTCTCTAAATGGGCCGAAGCCGTCCCCTTAAGAGAAGTCAAGACTAACGACGTGATAAAGTTCATCAAACACCATGTCATTTACCGATACGGCGTACTACGACATATCATCCATGACAATGGCACGCAATTTGTCAGTCATGCATTCACCAGGTTCTGCGACAAGTTTTGAATACAGAACCTCTCTTCCACGGCCTATAACCCATCAGCAAATGGCTTGGCCGAGGCCTTCAACAAAACAATCATCAAGATTTTGACCAAGTTGACCTCAACCAGCAAATGCGACTGGAACGAGAAACTTGGCGAAAGTTTGTGGGCGTATCGCACGATGGTGCGCACACCGACTGGCCACACGCCCTATTCATTGGTATACGGCTGTGAGGCCGTATTGCCATTAGAAATTCAGATCCCGTCCCTCCGCGTCACCTTGGCAACGGGAATGACGGTGGAAGACAACCACCGACAACGACTCGCCGAGCTCGAAGCGTTGGACGACAAGCGGCTGGAAGCTCAACAGCACATTGAATTTTATCAAGCTCGAATGGCCAAGAACTTCGACAAGAAAGTCAAACGCCGAGCCTTCAAAGAAGGGGAGCTCGTGCTCTCTGCTC
>BQKN01063197.1:8343-19251 GCA_022839385.1 Asparagus kiusianus
TTCTATGTATATTTAGTTATATATATACATACATGGTTTTGAATTTTCAAGTTTTAATATGAAACAATTGAATATAATTAGAAAACATATTTTTGTTTCATACTTACATGCATATATATGATTTCATCAATATCAATTTTATTTAGTTTAATGAAATCATGTTTTAGTGTATTATATGTGTATTTTGATAAAATACTATATTCATTGTTTATAGACTTTATAACAATAGTTTACATCTTTCTTCAAGTCTTTAAAATCATTTTGTATTGTTTCAAAACATGGTTAAGCTAAAACGTCAAAATTCATATGTTCACATTTTCATGTTTTGGACTATTTTGCCAAATGATGATATTTTACGTTTGGGAGGTCCTTTTTAAAAACTAATTTCTATAGCATGTGTATTATCATGTCTACAATCATTTCCCGAAGTTTTATATTTTTCTGAATTTATTTGATATTTTTAAACAAGGTTTTTAGATCAGAAAACAACTTTCAAACCTGATTTCATGTATCAGTTTGCGGTCGACCGCCACGGTCGACCGCGTCTTTGTTTTTCCCTAAGGAGCCAGTAGAAACTTTCACGGTCGACCGTGGCGGTCGACTATCTGCTTGAGAACTCCTACGGTCGACCGCTACGGTCGACGGTGGCCATTTTTGATCGTTTTCTAAGTTTTGATGACCTTCGCGGTCGACCGCGAAAAACTCACGGTTGACCGCCGATCGCCCAACGGTCATTTTTGTACAAAATCTGATTTTTGATTCTGTGGGCTTTTTGGTCTTTTGTTTGGGGTTTTTGGCTAAGGTTTTGGGAGGCTATAAATACCACATTGCCTTCAGCTCTCCCACCAACAATGAGAGTGTTTTAAACAAGTATTAGCAAGGGTTTATGTTTGGTTTAAGTTTTGTTTAAAGAAGATTTTAAGCAAATTGAGAGTTTGTTTTGTGAAATCAATTTCACAAGAGCTTGAGGAGATCCTATTTGTGCTTGAGCATCCAACCACCCTCCCTCAATCTCTTGATCCATTGAGAAGTTTTCTAAACTCTATTTCTAGCTTTATATCTATTTATTTTAATTATCAATTTATAAAAGCTAGTTTTATATTGAGTTTAGATTTGATTAATCTCTTTGTTACACACACACCCACATTGAGCTTTTAGTATTTACATACATAGTATATTAGGATTGTGAGAGATTGTAACATTGAGTTGTGATTAATTGAGTTCTCGCCTCATATGAGAGAACAAATCATTTGTTATTATTTGAGAGTGTTATAGAGTTTTTGGTTAGCTAGAAAACCGAGTGTGAGAAGTGGACGTTGATCGGTGAGCGTTGAAAACCGACATTGTGAGTGATTGTGAACGTTGATCGGTGAACGTTAAAAATCGACATTGCATGTGAGGGTAAACGTTATTCGGGTGAGCGTAGAAAACCCAGTTGTGATAGTGGATTTCTCCTCGGGAGTAGGGAACGAAGACGTAGAACAGAAGGTCCGAACTCCGTGATCATTTGATTGTGTTTGAGCGTGCTTTGGCGTTTATTCTTTTTTGTGCTCATTTCTCATATCGCCACTATCTCATTATTTTGTTTATATTCTCACTATCTTGTTTATGTTTATTTCACCATTGTGTTAGTTTTTGTATCCTTGCATATATTTCATCATATACTTCTTTGCTAGGATATATCTCTTTGTTCATATTGCTTATTCTTGCTTATAACACTTGTATATCTATCTTGCAAGAATATATTTGAATTAGTTTTAATTAGCATAAAATCAGATTAGAATAGCATAAGACCCTAATCACCCCTCTCTAGGGTCTAACAATTGGTATCAGAGCTTAGTTTTCTTTGATTTAAGGTCTAATCGCCTTGAGTTAAAGATCCAAGTTATCATTTTGTGTTAATCCAATTTTTGATTTTGTATCTTGCTTGCATATATACATTATGGATATGAACGATGCACCTTGTTTAGATTATGCCATTAATATTACTCCTAGATTAGATAATTTCCCCTATGTCCAATGGTGTGTTAGATTTAAACTTTTTGTTCAATCTAGACACTTCAATTTATGGGAAATTATAGATGATGCATATATTGTGCCCACTTTGGAAAAATCTAAGTGGAATAAAAATGATCATCATATGTTTATAATGAACAAGATTTTGTTAGAATTTTTACATAATGCGTTCAATTCATCTTTTTCTAACAAACTTGATTCTTTTGATAGTGCTTACACATTGTGGAAACTTATAGAAGCACATCAAGGGAATTTGGAGGCGATCAGACAAGCTTTGGAGGATTCCGCTTCTAGTTCCTGTAGAGCTTCATCTTTATACACACGGCTACTAGGCGATAGCCCTAGTGAGGTTTGCGAGTTCAAATCCATAAATGATTTATCTAAGGCCGAGACACCTCGGGGCGTCTCATCTTATGTTGCGACGTATTTTTTGCATCTTCGTCCGTTTCCGCCGTAATTTTTTCGTCCGAACTCGGATTCGAGCGATTTAAAGTGCGTTGGAAATCCGACGAGGAGTTCTATAAGCTCCAATGATTGGATCATCTGTAGAATAAATGAGACACGAGGGGCGTTGCGCCTTTTGTAAACGTCGCGGGGCTCCCGATCAGTCCGTATCTTCGTTATTCCGAAACTCCGTTGCTTCACGTAGTCCATCGATTCACTTCAACCACTCGTCGACGTCGATTAAGCTTCTGTGACTTGGATAGTGACATTCATCATCTCTTCTTAGTACTGAGCCGTTCATGGAGACCTATAGGCAATTTTTGATGCCTACAGATACCCCCTCCAAAGCGTTCCAGACTCGTTTCTTTTATAGAAGGGGCTGGAATACTTTGGATGTGATTGGTCCAGACTTCGATCGGCATAAAAGACCTGTAGTTAGCTTTGATTCTTGACTCCTTCGATTTTCAATCTATTCGGTGCTTTGACGAATAGCTGAAGTTCTTCCGGCACTGCGTTTATCGGCCGGCCATCGTCGAAGTCTCAAATCTATGAGTTGAGTTTGGCTCACATCGTCGAGTTGACTTTGAATTGACTATCTTTGTCACATCGGCTCTTTCATTGCAATGTACTGATTAGCATTGACCTAGGGTTACGCGTTGACCGGCGTTGACCCTAGGGTTTTGAATTGCCTGGCGTTGACTTTTGATCACAACGCGTTGACTGGCGTTGACCTAGAGTTACGCATTGACCGGCGTTGACCTTAGGGTTTTGAACGTCGTATGTTGACTTCTTGATCGCAACGCTTTGACTGGCGTTGACCTAGGGTTGCGCGTTGACCGGCGTTGACCCCAGGATTTTGAACGTCGTACGTTGACTTTTTGATCGCAACGCGTTGACTGGCGTTGACCTAGGGTTACGCGTTGACCGGCGTTGACCCTAGGGTTTTGAACGTCGTACGTTGATTTTTTGATCGCAACGCGTTGACTGGCGTTGACCTAGGGTTGCGTGTTGACCGGCGTTGATCCCAGGGTTTTGAATGTCGTACGTTGACTTTTTGATCACAACACGTTGACTGGCGTTGACCTAGGGTTACGCGTTGACCGGCGTTGACCCTAGGGTTTTGAACGTCGTACGTTGACTTTTTGATCGCAACGCGTTGACTGGCGTTGACCTAGGGTTACGCGTTGACCCTAGGGTTTTGAACGTCGTACGTTGACTTTTTGATCGCAACGCGTTGACTGGCGTTGACCTAGGGTTGCGCGTTGACCGGCGTTGATCCCAGGGTTTTGAATGTCGTACGTTGACTTTTTGATCGCAACGCGTTGACTGGCGTTGACCTAGGGTTATGCGTTGACCGGCGTTGACCCTAGGGTTTTGAACGTCGTACGTTGACTTTTTTATCACAACACGTTGACTGGCGTTGATCTAGGGTTACGCGTTGACCGGCATTGACCCTAGGGTTTTGAATCGCCTACGTTGATTAGTGTTGATTTCGCCGAAACATCCAACAACCGACGAAAATAAGCAAATTCTAGCTTGAAAACCGCGATCGGGGGCTCGAACTGGGTTGAGACACCCGTGGGTGTCTCAACCTTGGCCGAGACACCCTAGGGTGTCTTGGTTCAAAAACCGAGACCCCCCCTCTTTTCTCTCTTTTTTTGTTTGTTTCCTTTCTTGTTTTCCCCTCTTTCCAAAATTTCAAAAAGATTCTATTCCCTCCCAAACTCTCTCTTCTTCTACCCCTTATCCATCCACCATTGCTCTTACCCTTCAAGAACTCCAAACCCATTAAAACTCTCCCTCTTTAAAACCCTAAAATTCGGATTTTTTGTGCTCCTCTCTTGGCCGAAAATTCCCTCTTCTCCAAGCTAGGGTTTATTTTTTCATCCTCAAGCTCAAGGGAGGCCTCTTGATTTGGGTAAGTTTCCCTTTAAAACTCTCCTCTTTTTCAAGAAAGATTGAAGCTTTATGCTTGTAATGGGAGTATAATATGAATTTACATGCCACAATCATAGCTTTTTGTTCTCATGGGTTGGATTTTATGAAAAAGATAGGGTCTTTGATGAAGGGTTGTGTATATACAAAGATTTGGGGGGTTTTATGTAAAATCAACACTATGGCCGAATTTGAGGGGCTTTTGTGCAAAAGTGGACTGAAATTTGAGGGCTTTTTTGCAAAAGTGGACTGAAATTTGGGACTAAAATTTCATGTCTATTTGGCCAAAATTTGAAAGGGTTTTCATGCAAAAGAATCGACATTGTTTGAAGGGTTTATTTGATAAAAATCAACCCAAAAATGTAGAGGGGTTTACTTGCAAAAGGGCTAAAATTTTAGTGCTGAAATTCCAAAAGTTTAGACTACAAACCCATGACCAAAGTTTTGAAAAGGGTATGCGGAAACTAAACCGAAATTTGTGGAGGGGTCTATTTGCAAAATTGGCTAAGTTTTTTACAAAAGAGTTTATTTGTAAGATTAACCAAAATTGTGGGATATTGGGGGTGTTAGATGAACAACTATGGTGATCCTGATTCAATTCAGGCATGTCCTTGACTATAATTTAGCCTTAACACGAAGGGTATTTTGGGTATTTCACCAAAATTTATCATGAGGGTTTACACTGCAATATGAGCTCACGGTTTTGCATGTACGAAATTCGTAGGTTTAATTGGGCCTCAACCATAAAATCCTATTTATTTTATAGGATTTAAGTTAAAGCTCTTAATTTTCCTTTTAAATTTCGGACGTTCAAATTTATGATTGTATCTAACCCGTTGATTTTTACTGCAGATTCTCCATGTCTCCGCGACGATCCCGATTTCATAGGAGTCGCTCCCTTTCCCAGCATAGCGAGAGGGAGGCTCCCGCGGCATCCTCTTCGGCGGCATCTTCTTTCGAGGGTGAGCACTTATGCTTTATATATCCCCGATTGATCCCTTTGCGGTTCATTCGGGAAGAACCGACATCCTCCTTTGCGGGGATCGATGTTTCAGGAAATTCGTGGCTCTGTTGTATCCTCGCTTGGCCCCTTCGTGGGTCATTCGGGAAGAACCGACATCCTCCTTCGTAGGGGTCGAGGTTTCAGGAAATTCGTGGTTCTGTTGCACCCTCGTTTGGCCCCTTCGCGGGTCATTCGGGAAGAACCGACATCCTCCTTCACGGGGGTCGAGGTTTCGGACTTGTTTTGCTTGGCCAATTCAAGTCTTCCGGTATATTGGGGTGATTTTGTGTTGTCTTTCACTTTGTAGGTCGGTGTATGTTACCACGTTGTTTACGTGATGATGCATACCGTTCTTCCAGAGTAGGACACTCAAAATCGTCTCTCCAATTGCCCCGTGGATGATCTTATCTCGTTCTTTTGTGAGACAGATTTAATCCTTATACAATTCATGGATAATTTTCTGACTTTACCCTTGTTTTGTTGCAGTTGAATTCCCCGCAGACAGTCTTCCCCCTCACACTACTACTGGTTGTAGTGGGGAGATTTTCTCTTTTGTTGCCATCAGGCAGGCTATTGGTCCCCTTCCTCAGTTTGATGGGAATCACTCTGATGAATCCCGCCGTTTGATACGAGAGGGAGGGCGTCGTTCTTTACGCCAGCTGATCACGGATGCTCCTTTCACCGCAGACTCTATTTCTACTCAGGCTTTAGAGAGGCCTAGTGTAACGCCCCGCCCCGGAATCCCGTAGTCGGTACGCTATTAGATCTGATGGACTGGCCTCACAAACCACCACATGTCTTTTCAGCACGTTTTGTGCTCACTCACGCGCTCCCTGGAAAACTTCCTAGGGGGTCACCCATCCTAGAATTTCTCCAGGCCAAACACGCTTAACTTTGGAGTTTCTAAGAGTTAGGTTCCTGAAAAGAAGATGCATCTTGGTGATATGAGTATTCCAATCAAATCTATCAATACTAATCACATCACCCTCTCAAGGGTTGGGGTATTACATACTCCCCCACTTAAACTCATAACGTCCTCGTTGTGCCAAATTATATCATACAAGACCGTACCATCCGTGTGAGACTCTAGAGGTGGCTCCTACGGCCTCAAGAGGTGGCTCCCGCCCTCTCGACGTAGCACTTTGCACCCCATAGCACTTAGCTCTCACAATTCCGGTTGGTTTTGCTCTGATACCATTTGTAACGCCCCGCCCCGGAATCCCGGAGTCGGTACGCTATTAGATCTGATGGACTGGTCTCACAAACCATCACATGTCTTTTCAGCACGTTTTGTGCTCACTCACGCGCTCCCTGGAAAACTTCCCAGGGGGTCACCCATCCTAGAATTTCTCCAGGCCAAGCACGCTTAACTTTGGAGTTTCTAAGAGTTAGGTTCCTAAAAAGAAGATGCATCTTGGTGATATGAGTATTCCAATCAAATCTCTCAATACTAATCACATCACCCTCTCAAGGGTTGGGGTATTACACCTAACTATCTGTTTGGAGATTCCGTTGAGGATCCGGCCAGGTTGACTTTGGCTGACGAGCATTGGCTGAATAATGATGAGGGGGCTCTTCTTTATATTCCCTCCATTCCCCGTCAGCACTTCTTTACTCATTTGGAGGGGCAGGCCGTAGAGCGTCGGATATCCTGGAATCTTACAGATGATAGCGATCGAGTTCACTGTGGATATATTTCCCAACATAAGACTCCAGGCTCCAATGGGCATCATTACATTCGCGGTCTTCGACCAGGGATTCTGGGTCTTGATACTGCACCCCCAGGCAAGGTATCAGCAGCTGCTCTTACTGTGAAGAACCGCCTGGCTAAACTTGGGAGGAAGTTACCTCCACCCGAGTTCAGGTGTTTTGGTTGGGCTTACTCTCAACCCAAGGGATGGTGGACACATATGACCAGTTATGTCTTGGGACGTTGGGAGAATGATCTGAGAAACAGTAGGTTGTATGCCCCTATACGAGCCACTATGTACGGATTCCCGGTCAGCTACCGCCACTTCTTAGCATTGTTAGAGACATATATCCCCGACAGTAACACATTTCTGACTAGCGGTGGAGAGTTAGGGTTGGATTTGCATGAGATGCACCAAGTTTCTGGTCTTCCAATGGGGGATTGTCCGTACCAGGAGTACTTTCCCTCGAACCTACAGTTGGAGTGGTTGAAGAAGGATACACCCGATATATACAATACTCTTTGGGACCTCACATGTTATTATCATACCTCTTTAATCAAGGTTACCCCTAAAGCAAAGAGTAAGAGGCAGATCAGCTTGAAGCAGTTCATTGTTTATTTATTCTAGAATTTGGAGGGTAAGTCAGGCGAGACCATTCGTGAATTAGATGTTTTGACACCTTCCACCACTAATGAGTTGATGGAAAAGGCCGAAGCTTGCTCCTACACGACTGCTAGTGCTGAGGGAGCTTTTCCTGCGGGGACCAAGTTTCGGACATTCCTTTGTCATGCACAGAAGTCCATTGAGCCCAGGACCCTGCTAGCAGGCTACCTTGCCCTCTGGTTGAAGAAATGCGTCGTTCCATATCAGTTTTCGGATGCCTTACCCCTTGAGGTGCTCTTCCTTGCCGTTCAGCTAGCTTATGGGAGGGAGCTTTCCCTGCTTCTAGCAATGGTTGCTGGCATCCATTGTGGGCTCAGGTATCTGGTCGATGGTTTTGCACAGGTGGGCTCTGAACCGTCAACCGAGCTTGTTTCTGTAAAGGTCGAGCTTCCGTATACATACCTGATGGCGTGGCTTGTTCTTCATAGTCCTGACTTGATGTCGGCGCCTAGTACTGTTGACGTCCCCGTTCCTTTCGTGCAGCTGTTGGAAAGGAGTAGATGGCTCAGGAGAACGTTCACTGATGTACAACGAGAGCTTCAAGTTCGTAAGAGTTGGGAGTTCTTCAAGTGTTTTCCTCACTTCTCGGGTCGCTATGGTGATGTTTTGATTGATGAGGAGAAACCCAGAACTGGTCGGATTACCCTCGACGCTGGTTGTTTCCGTTGGTTGGTGAACATCCGTATTGGGTATCTTGTTCTTCGGGTGAAGAATCATTGTCATATAGAGCCTTACCTTCCGTGCCGTTTCGCTCGCCAATTTGGCTATGACCAACTATATGTTGGGAATCCGAGCCATGGTTTGAAGACTGAGGGAGGGCTTATTGACGGTGTTCGGGCATGGCTTTGGACTATGGTGGGTTGTACTGGAGCCTACTTTGCTCTTCCTTCCTCTAAGCACAAGCCATTACTTACTTTCCTCAGCTGCAAGTGGCTCCTTTCTGCCAATGAGTTCCTAGGCGTGAGGAGTCATTCAGAGCTGGAGGCTGAGCACTTGGTTCAGGTCACTATCCAGGCTACTCGTAGGGCCGAGCTTTTGAAGAAGCAGGGGAAAAAGCCTGCTAAACCTTCCCTTTCAAGCAGAGATAGGATGGAGGATGATGAAGAGCTCCTTCCTACTGGCAATGAGGACGAGACTTCTGAGGAGGAATACGTGAACACAGATACTGACAGAGAAGAACCTAATGCAGGTTTGTCAGACTCTTTCTTTTCAGAATTAACTGATCTAGCCCTCTTTCATTGGCATCAACGTCATATCCTTTCTCGATCGCAATGGGCTCTTCGGAAACCCGAGCGAAAAGTCTTATTCACTTATCCTAACAAGATGACTCTTATCACTCCAGGTAGAATGGCTGATGAACATGAGTCGCTTGCTTCTCGCTATGCGAGATCCCGGCCTAGTGGCAAAGCTCCTGCGCAGGTTGAAATACGTAGCAAGTTTATGCATGAACGGCCCGTCGGTTCTGTGAGGGTTAATATTCCGAAACGGAAGAAGACCGCTCATAAACCACATGTTGGTCGGCGCCCCTACAGAGAGGAGTTAGGAGGTATTGACGGCGGAGAAGAGGGTAATACTCTTTCATCTTCATTAATTAAAGATGATTCTCCTTTTGGATTTACTAAACTTAATCATGTTTTATGTTCCAGGAGACCATGAAGAAGGCAAACTTCCACAGGATTCCGTATTCCCTGATTCTGATCGTTTGGATAGCTTCATGCAGCAGATGTGAGATGCCATTCATGACGAGCCTATGGATGTTGACACGAACATGGATACAGAACAGGTTAATAGTGTTGAGCCAACGATTCTACACTCAGGTATACCTAAATCCGATGATCCTCTATTCGAGTAGCATTTGGAAGAGTTAGGGAGTTCAGGATTTACTTCTCCTTTAATTATTTTCGTGCTTTGGCTTCTTTCAGATAACTTGAAGAGTCCAAGTATGGATATCGGGGCGAAAGAATCTGATGCCACTACTGCAGGTACATCTGAACTCTTCTTTCTTTCTCCATCCTTTTTTTGTATATATCCAACACTTAAATTATTCTGCAGAAGCCGTATTGGAGAGACCCGTTGAGGATGAGGCCTTTCATGATACAGGTCTCGAGGAACAAGGGTATGTCTCAGCACCAAGTTTTTCAGGGTCCGATATCAGGCTATTAGTCAATATGCTGGCTGAGCAGGCCACCAAAGAGGCTGCAGGACCACCCTTTGAGAGTGATTCGTCCGCAGGTATATATCTAGTTCCCTTCGTTTTGCCCGATCTTTTATCTGACTAACAACGACTTGTCATCACAGTACCAGCCACTGAGACTGATTCAGTCATGATTCCTGGCGTCTCTAGTTTTCCCCGGGATGATAGACCTGCAGGTATGCATATAATATAGGTCGCCGTGCCCCTTTTCATCTGTCTGATTTTTTTTAACTAACGGAAGAGTGTAATCATAGGACCAGCCATCGAAACCGATACTCTTATGACTCCTGACATTTCCCGTTTACCTGAGGATGATGGACTTGCAGGTATGCAGATAATCCTATCATCATGATTCTCTTTATTTGTCTAAATTTCCATTTGACTAATAAAGAAGTGTAACTATATGACCGGCCGTTATGACCGATGCGACTATGGTTTCTGGTACCGACAGCTTGCCTAACAGTGGTATCTCCCCGTCACAACCGAGAGGCACTTCCGATTTACCTACAGAGGTTGATATACCCTTGACGACCACCCCTTCCGTCATCTCGGAGTCCGTTGATACTAGGCTAACGGAGCCGATCGTCAGACCTCAGTCTGTGGGGACTTCTGTTGGTATTGGTATGCTTGCAATTCGCTTTAAATTAAATTTTATCACGTTTGAAAATTTCTTACTCCTCAATATGATTGCTTGTAAGATCTCGGCCTTCTCCATATGAACATATCCTTGCCCTTCTGTCTGATTCCGATCCCAGCAGAGACATATTCCGAATGGATCTCAACTCTTTCGTCGTCTTTTTTAATAGCGTGATCGAGAAGGTCCTTCATCAAGGGTATAGCTTTGATCAGTTCGGACGTTCTCTTTCTCGCTACATGACGATGATCAGAGATGATGGATATCCGGAGCTAGCTGACTCTCTTACTGCCGATTTTGTTGTCTTGGAGTCTGAACTCCGAGAGTT
>BQKN01063198.1:0-14849 GCA_022839385.1 Asparagus kiusianus
CGAGGAATATGCCTAAGTTTATTTGAATTATTGAGAGGTTTTCCATAACCGGGAAGGAAAATGTGATTAGCATGCAAATTTTCATTATTCATTCTAATAGATGAAAGATTAACACCTTGAAAAGGAATATTAAAAATTCTACCTAATTTCATAGGAGTTATATTAATTTCAATTCCCTTCACAAGAGTGTTAGGAACATCCGAGTGACGATCAGTTTCATATCTAGAGATATTAACATAAAATAGTTGAACCAATAATGGATAATATGGTTTTTCAGATGAAAAAAGATCTAACAAAATCCAGCACTTGCAAAGTAATCACTTAAATTATGAGTGATGAAATCATTAAATTTGACAAAGCTACCGGGTATAATTTAAAAAGATTGAAATTCCTTAAATTGGGCAAGCAAAGAGGGGTCTTTAAGATAAATTGAATAATCTTTAACTACATTTGATGGTCTAGACCTAGGCCTCTTTGATTTTGACATCATTCAATTTTGAAATTAAAAATAGAATAGAGAAAGGGAACTTACCAAACTGTTGAAACCCTAGAAGTAGTCGGCTAATTGAGGCTGTAGTCGACTACTGAAACTTGAAAGATAAAAAGAAGGATAAAAGTTTGAAGAAAAATGAGAAGGAGAAGATGCCCCAACCTTAAGACCGGATGAACTGAAGAGAGTATGGGTTCTTTCGTTTTTGGGGAGTGTTAAAACGTGGAAAAATGGAGAAGTTAGGGTTGTTTGCTTTAGTTATTAATTAGTGGCTAAGATTTGATCAAAAAACAAATGAAAGGTTAAGATTTAATCTTAATAAAATATGATATAGGGTCTTGATTCATCTAGTAAAAGATGAATGTTTGAGATCAAAATAACTTACGATTAATGGGTATTGGGTTTTGAATTTGGTGGGTAAAAGATCCAATATGTTAAAAAACTGTAAAAAGTGAAACTGCCAGTTTAAGTAGTCGACTATACTATAATGTAGTTGACTGCATTGTAGTTGACAGAGATCAGTAAATTTGTGTTGAACTTTTATTAGTCGACTACTCTTCTTATTAGTCGACTACTAAGAATGACAGAATATTATAAATGCAATGTCTGTGCATGTAGTCAACTACTAACTTGATTAGTCGACTATTAAGGCTGAATATGCATATGTATTGAATTTAAAAACTTATTTTAGATCTTCTAAAGAACATATACCTATTTCTCTTCTTAATTTAACATCTATTTCTTCTTTTAAAGGTTTTGTTAATATATCAGTAATTTGTTTATCAGTTAAAATAAAATCTAAAGAAATAAAATCTTTTAGTACATTATCATGTAGAAAATGGTGTCTTATATCAATATGTTTTGTACATGAATGTTGGATAGGATTTTTAGATAAATTAATTGCACTTGTATTGTTACATATTATTGATGATATGGGACAAACTATACCATAATCAGATAAAGTTTGTTTCATCCAAAGAACTTTAGTACATGCAAGACTAGCAGAAATATATTCTGCTTTAGTAGTTGATAATGATACTGAATTTTGTTTTTTTACTAAACCAAGATACAAGTGAATGCCCAAGTAAATGACATGTACTACTTGTACTTTTTTTATCAGACTTACATCCTGCAAAATCAGCATCACTATATGATACTAAATCAAATGTGCTATTCTTAGGATAAAATAAATCATAATCTATAGTACTTTTTAGATATCTAAATTATTTTTTATAGCTTTAAGATGTGATTCTTTAGGATTAGACTGAAATCTAGCACATAAACATACACTAAACATAATATCAGACCTACTTGTAGTAATGTAAAGAAGTAAACAATTCATATCTCGATATAACTTTTGATTAACATTCTTACCATTTTCATCTTTATCAAGAGATATAGTTGTACTCATTGGTGTTGGTTTACTTGTTGTATTTTCTATTCCAAAGCGTTTTAGTAAATATTTAGCATACTTGCTTTGGTTGATGAAAATCCCTTCCTTTAATTGTTTGATTTGTAGTCCAAGGAAAAAATTGAGTTCACCCATGTGACTCATTTCAAATTCATCCTGCATAGTCTTTGCAAACTCTTGACAAAGATTATCATTAGTAGAACCAAATAGTATATCATCTACATATATTTGAATTAATAGTATATCTTTATTAATTTTCTTTATAAAAAGTGTAGAATCAACTTTTCCTATTTCAAAACTAGAAGTTAAAAGAATTTTTTTTAACTATCATACCAAGCATGGGGTGCTTGTTTTAGACCATACAAAGCCTTTTTAAGTTTAAAATATGGTTTGGAAAACTTTTATTTTCAAAACCTGGAGGTTGTTCTATAAAAACTTCTTCTTTAATAAAACCATTTAAAAAAGCACTTTTAACATCTATTTGATATAATTTAAAATTCATAAAACATGTAAATACAAGTAAAATTCTTATATATTCTAAATGAGCTATTGTTGCATAGGTTTCATCATAATCAATACATTCTTCTTGATTATAACATTGAGCAACTAATCTAGCTTTGTTTCTAATAACTTGTTCAGATTCATCCAATTTATTTCCAAAAAATCCATTTAGTTCCAATAATGAACTTATCTTTTGATCTAGGTACAAGATCCCAAATATTATTTTTGTAAATTGGTTTAATTCATCTTGCATGATAATTATCCAAAAATTATCAAGTAAAGCTTCTTTTATATTTTTAGGTCAATAATAGAAATAAAAACTGAATGAGCAATTAAATTAAAATGAGATCTATTAGTGACTTTATCAGAAATATTTCTAATAACCAAATCATGTGGATGATTTTTAACTTCTACAAAATCCTTTAGTAAATCATTTTGTAAATTGTTATCTTTTGAAATATCTAACATTGAAGTGGCATGAATAATATCAACTAAATCATCATTATATTTAAAATAATGGGTGTTTTTGTAAAATTCTCATCAAAAGAAACATGCATAGATTCTTCAATGACTAAGGTTCTTTTGTTATATATTCTATAAAGTTTGTTATGATTAGAATACTTGTCCAAATTATCTTTTATGTTCAAAATAAAACATTTACAACCAAACACTTTAAAATAAGAAACTTTTTGAATTTTATCATAAAATAATTCATAAGGTGTTTTCTTTAAAATAGGTCTTAACAGTATTCTATTTAGTACATAACATGATGTAGAGACAGCTTCTGCCCAAAAATACTTTGGTAGGTTTCTATCACACAACATGGTTCTAGCACATTCTTGTAAAGTTCTATTCTTCCTTTCCACTATACCATTTTGTGGAGCAGCTCGAGGAAAAGAAAAAGTGTGAGAAATACCATTTTTATCACAAAAATTTGTAAAATGTTCATTTTCAAATTCTCCTCCATGATCACTACGTATAGTAATGATTGAAAGAGACTTTTGTTTTTGAATTCTTTTGCAAAAGATAGAAAAATCAATAAAAGCATCATTTTTATTTTTAAGAAATATTACTCATGTAAATCTTGAAAAATCATCAACAAGTACAAATACATATCTACTTTCATTTAATGATTCTACTTTATAAGGACCAAAAAGATCAATATGAATCAATTCTAGTGGTTTACTTGTAGATACAACATCTTTAGATTTAAAATAAGATCTATGCATTTTACCTTGTTGACAAGCATCACAAAAATTATCTTTATAAGAGAGCTTGGGTAAGCCTTTAACATAATTATTCTTACAAATTTTAGAAATATGTTTAAAATTAACATGACCAAAACGTTTATGCTATAAAATAGAATCATTAAACGATGCAAGAAGACAATGTTCATTAGAAATATTTTTCTTTGATAAACATATATATTATTTTTTTATATCCTTTAAAAAGAATAGTAATCATATCAATATCATAAATAAAGCAAGATTCTTTTTCAAAAATAATTTTAAAATCTTTATCAAAAAGTTAACTTATACTAAGTAAATTATGTTTAAGGTATTAACTAATAAAACATTATCAATAATAGGTTTATTTGGATTATCGACCATTCCAATACCGATGACCTTTCCTTTGTTGTTATCTCCAAAAGTGACGGTATCACCATTCTTATTTTGACAAGATAACAACAATTGTATATTTTCAGTCATATGTTTAGAGCAACTGCTATCCAAAATCCACCTGTTTTTCTTAGGTACCTGAAATAATAAACATTTATAATTTTGGCACCCATGCTATGTTGGGTCCATAGAATTAGCCTTTAGGAAACCAAACCCATGAAGAGTTTGATTTACCAAATAGGTAAGTATTTTGATTTCTTTTCATATAAATCATTATTTTTAACATTATGTTCATGCAACATACAAATTGGTTTTACAAAAATAGTTTTCTTAGAAATATTATTATTAACATGAAAACCTAAACCTTTTGTCTTTTGAGATTCTTTTTGAAATAAAAGTAAACTATTACGATTTTCTTTACCTTTATTGAATTTACTAAAATTCAAACATATATCATCATATTTTAATTTAATAGAAGAACTATCTTTATCTAAAACATTAATGCGAATTTTTAAATTATTGCATTCTGATTTCAGATAAATATTCTCATTTGACAAAACATGATTTTCTTTAAGCAACTATTTATTTTCCTCTTTTAATTCAATTATTTGAGAATTGAAAGAAGTGGATGAATTAAAATCAAAAACTTCTTCAAGTAATCTTTTATTTTCAGCTTTAAAAAAATTATGTGAAGCCTTTAATCTCAAAAAAGTTTTATATAATTCATTGAAAGCATCTAAAAGTTCTTCATTATCACTTACACTACCAGAAAATGGGTGTATGGGGACGGTTTATAACCATCCCATTAGACAACATAACCATCCCCATAGGCCTAAGAGAACGATTACTCATCCGTTACCTTTGCTGTCGTAGTGCTTGGTCTAACGTGACAGTTCATGATTCAAGTAGCGCGGTTCTTGAACTGTCCCCGTTTATAACATTTGGGGACAGTTTATCTATGGGGACGGTTTCGAGCTTGACCTAAGAGGACGATTATATTATCTATGGGAACGGTTTTTTTTGTTATCTATGGGGACGGTTTTTATACAAAGGGGGACGGTTTCGAACTTGACCTAAGATGACGGTTATATTGTCTATGGGAACGGTTTTGTTTGTGATCTATGGGGACGGTTTTTATACCAAAGGGGACGGTTTTTATTTTTATTGATCAAAACAAATCACCGAGATATCACACATCAGTCCATCACATACAAAGAAACAATAGTCCAAGTTTTACATACAAACTAACCAAACTTTAGCCTTAATATAATGAACAATTCATTACAACGAAGAACAATATTATAGCAATAGGATTGAGATAATTCTTCACAAGTTTTACACACAAACTAACCATATTAAGCACATATCACAAATCCTCCATGATTAAAACAAAGAGCTACTACTTAATCAAAAGGTCAAAATGTCTCTATTGAGACGATTAAGTTCTAAATCTTCACAACAAATAAATCCCCCAAAGAGCGACAAGCATGGATCTCCAGATGTTTTCCTGCATACATCAAGATAAAAAGATGACTAAGCACAAGTAGAATGAAATGGACTGTATGTGTCTCTTTAGAGTCATAACTAATTGCATGACGATCATATTTAGGTATATAATGAAATTAAGAGTAAGCACAAGTAGAATAGAAGAGACACGAATGGTAGAAGGATAAAGGTCCGTCATAATTCCTAATTGTTTGAGACAAATCTGGCTCTACATGTGGACCACATCACACAACTAAATAATCCTCTAATAAAATCATGAAAGGAACAAAAGTTAAAACTTGCGGGATTAAAACTTGTTGTAGAGTCTACAATTCAACATTTGTTGTTGTAGCTATATTGCATTCTACCAGCATAATGTGAAGGTTTGATTATGTTAGGTCCAAAATTTTGTTTCCTTGTTTACTTTCATGTTTGCTCACAGGTCCCTCAAACTCTTACCCATAAATGAACTAGTCGGTGAAACCCCAAATCCACTCTCATATATAAACCAATTCAATTTTTTCAAGTTTATTTTCAGGAGTTGCAAACTAAAAATATAAAAATCCCTACCGAATACTATCCATCCGCGAACTGAAAGCGACATAAAGGATGTACTTATTTGAGATTTAAGATTTAGTCAGAGTTCTAATTCCAATTGTTGGAATCAAGGCGAAGTATATGAAACATGAGTAATTATCAATTGCAATTTACCCATCTATTTTTGTTAATGTTGATTTTTTTATTTATTGCATCCACTTATGATATGATGAATTATCTATATTTCATATGTCTTGTTGCTTTATGTAAATCTTCTACCTTAGAATGTCTCTATCTACCATTTATTTACATTTCATATATTTTTATATGAACAATGGATGAATAAAAGAGATGTGTTTCTTCCACTATTCTTTATCCACCTTAAATCAAAGGAAAAGCAAAGTAAGGTTAGACTTCCTTTTTTTGCCTCTTTTTTATAAATTTGCCATACACACAAAAAAGAAAAAGAAAGATATAACAATAGAAAAAACTACCTCATGATGAAGACTGCTTCCAGATGAGCAAGGACGATCATGATTTCGAGCACTGTTACCTTCCTCAGGTGATCAATCTTCCTTGTGGCCTAGTAGCCTCGTAGCTTGATCCACAACAGAAGTGTCTTTTTGAGAATTTTCTTGCTCAGTATTTGTTTCTACAAGTTCTGCAGATACTGAAATCACATTATGGGCTTGATAAGTAAAAAGGTCCTTGATTGATTTCATTTCACATACCTTTATCAGATGGATCATCAACTTGCTGCAATTAGAGAGAAGCACGTTAAGTTATCAAACTCAAGTAAATAAATTGAATTTAGGTAGGAGACGGAGAGATTACCACTTTCAGTCTTTTAAGAATGTTATCAAATTGAGAGGTATCAAAAACCCAATTATTAGTCTTATCAACACCTACACCTGTAATTGCATTCAAGAACATGTGTCAGAAACTTTTATGTAGGATTTCAAAAGCTAAAAATTATCAATGGAGCTAACCTTGATAGTACACGAATGAAGAACTGATTTCTATGACAAGATTTCTACTCGTAATTTGCTGACACTTTTGGACTTGTATCCTTAACTGTAACTTAACCCGTTACCTTGTTACTCCCTAACCTGTTGTTATCTCGCCATTTTGATCTTTAGTTCAGATAGCTTATTTACAACTACTGATAATATGAAATACCTTCTAATTCATAACTATCTAGTTGTAAATTATGTTTTTAGTAAACAATTTATGAACTTAAGAATTAATTATTGTTTAGTATCAAATTTCAGGCTCGAAACTTATCAATCACTTCCAAATGTGTATGAATATTCATAGAGAAAGCCCTTGACAATATGATAAACTTAAAATATTCTATAAATTAGAAGGGAAAAAAGTAATTTGGAGGGGTTCAAGAAAGATATCTGAATAATTCAGCTATAAGGTATGCATCTCATTCTAGCAAATATCATAGCATATAAGATTTGTCCCTATTAAGTAGGTGAAGATAAACTCATATGCAATATTATTTATTTGTGAACTATCTGTGGCCTATGTAATTTCCAGGCAGGAAAAAAAGGCTGACTTGCATGTTAAAGCACATGATATAGATTTCATAAAAATTTCAGTAATAATTTCTTCCAGTACCACATGCAAAAATACACAATTTCGACCTAAGCATATCAAAAGACCACTGTACCAGTTATTGAAAGAAAACAAAGACCTGAACTGTCCCGAGGGGAGTTAATTAGCCTTCAACTCGCTCAAAATAGCATATTATGGGAATGGACAGGAAGTCTTGCACTGTCCAAACATTGGATTAAATCAATGCATAATCAAGTATGCCTTATCAAAGATTTTAACAAGTCAGATGAAGTTCATTAACACTAAAGATTTTTTGACTAATTCATTTATGTTCTTAAAATTCAGAAATGTAGATGCTCACATATTCCTAATTATAATATTAAGGCTGCATGGATAGGATTTGTAAGACAATGGGAATGGACAGGAACTCATACGCTCATTATCAAGAACTTTAGAACCACATGGATAGGATTTGTAAGACAATGATATCTGGATTATGGAGCTTGGTGTCAAAGGAACAAATCAGACAAGCCAACATATTTTAAAAAGTTTATGTAATCCAATGATACACATTTGCCACCTTACATAACGAGATGCCTTCAACTGAGTTTCATGGTCAGTATGAACAAGAGAGAAATTATGCAAAGCCGATTTATATGAAGCCTGATTCTGTCCAGGGCCACTTCCTTTTCTCCGAATGTTAATCTTTCGTATTTCTTGGATAATGCCAGTGGTCCTGTTCTCCATGATTGTTAGACCCTCCTGAGGGAATTAAGATGCAAAGTATGACACGTGAGTACAAGAAAACATTATATAGTTGCAAGAAATATTTAATAAAAAAAGATGCATATACCATATGCTCTGACTTGAAATGCAAGAAGATTATAAAGCAAATTAAATTAGATAAATACCATAAACAATGACTTTTGACTTACTTCAGTTTTATTTTATTTTATTGTACTACCAATGTGATTAAGAGAAGAAGCTAAATTTGTTCTTTTTAGAGGCATAACTAGTCTAAGTAGTCTTGGACTCTTTCCAATCGCAAAAATCCTACTTGTTTAGCATTATCTTTCCTCTTCATTTTCCTATATATGGAGCTATGGTACATAAATATTTTGTATCATTTATTCATATTTATTTTATTAAAAATTTAGTTCTCAGTTCCTTCTGGATTGAAAGTTTGAGTTAGCATCCACATCAACTAGGGGGTTGGAGTGTTTCCTTCAACCTTTTTTTCTTCTTTCCTTCTCGCTATAAGAGGCGGTATTGGAGCCTTGTAATATGTATCATGATGGCTACCTTGGCTAGTCTAAGTGGTGGCAACTATCGTGATGACAACCATGGAGGAGACTACCTTATGAATGTCAGGTTCCATGGGTTCCTAGAAAAAAGTGAGTAGAATATTGGACGAGATACAACTTCCAATGAAGAATTTGCTTTCCAAGCAGCAAGTGAAGTCAATGGATCAGCAAAAGCATGAAGGTAACCAATCCAACAAAAAAGTTGAATAACGTTTCATGAAATTAATGAGCATGGGAATGGGTAGTGCTCTATATCACTTCATTATGGGATCATGTATGCTAGATTAAAGGCTTTCTTTGCAATGAGTATCAAACCATGAACAGTATAATTAAAATTTTTAGGAGAAAAGAGAAAAAACATATCGACAGAGGCTATGAAAATCAAAAATCGAGACTTCCGTATGAAAGTTGACCTACTTACATTCCATACAGAAGAATTTCTTGATTGGATCTAGAGAAAAGTGAGATAATTTGATTATTTTGGGGAAAGGTGTTACTTATTGGTTACAAAGCCAAGAGTAGTGCATCAGCTTCATGGAAATTAGGAACAGTTATAGTCTTGTACACGACAAATAAAACACCGGTGCTTTGTGGTACGATATGAAGAGACTTATTCAGGTTCAATTTCTACCAACTATGGACAAATGTCATTCCCACAATACCAAAAATTTAGCAAGGAAGTTGAACTGTTCAGACCAACACTGAAGAGCACAAACTTCCACTCATAATAGTTTGATGAAAACAAAAGAATAGCAAGTAGAAAATTTTATCGAGCTCTTCGTGTTTCAAGATCAAGTTACACTTCAACCTACTTACCTTAAAAGAAGCAAACTAGTATTGAAAGTGAAGATACAACTAGTATGATCAAACCCACAGTAACATGTATCTAAGAAAATATACTTCAATTCCTCTCATAATCTCATCTTGCGTATAGCAAAGGAAAGAGCCATAGTTTCAATAACAACCCTCTATTGTTACAATTCAAGATTGAAAAACAGCAGTGCAGTAGGAAAAGCAATAACATGTACTTCAAATAATAGTAACATATCCAATAATCCATATGCTCTACCAACAATAGATAAATGTTACACAAGTGGACAACAATCAAATGATTACCCTAAGAAAAATGCAGTCAATCTGATTGAACAAAATGAAGTAGAATTTCTCTAAGCAGGAAGTTGGATATGAAGAAACAACATATACATATATGGAGTTGATGAAGGAAGGATGTATTCACTGTTAGAAGAGTGTATTTGGCATTAAGACATCAAGTCCACAACCATACAACATATCCAGAATCAGATGTACGTTTAAGCAAACGATTTGCAATGTCATCACTGATTCGGCAATAGCGACTACTTAATCAAGGTTATAGACTTACAGTGGATTGCAAGAAGTAAATGTCCTAAATATGAGATGTTCTTCTATTAAAAAAAAGAGATGAAATGAACCTCCATTCAAAATTGTATAATAAATCAATTAATCTAAAACGTGATGCGCATTAATCACCTGACCACCTGTTCTCGAGTCAAAGATCCCCGGCTGCTTCCTACCAGAGTTTTCAAACCTCTGAGATGAGTTATCATCATCAATTAGAGATCTGGCTTTTCTAGCTAAGACTCCCCAAAATCCATATTTGGACTCGTTTACATTTTTCATCGATGTATCAAAGGCACCAGAATCCTACATTGGTTAAGAAAAAAGAACACCAGAAGATAAAAGGTTAATACAAGTCTATATTTTGTTTAGGTCCCTAGAAATTTTCTTTTTGTCCCAAGTGCGTTTTAATTTGTGAGAATCAAAATAAACCAGATAAAATAGCATATAGGATGGTGCACAGATGGAGACTTATGCATCTTGTGAAATTAATCTAATCATAATCCTATCTTATTTCGTATGTAATAATTAGGAAATGCCTATAATAATTTCAACCACTTTCAAAGATCAACCAAGACAACAAAGCCCTAATTTGTAAAATTAAATAAATTTTTTGTTAAATAGATAAAAAGGAAAATTTGAAGCCCTAGAGTTTTATGACTGAAAAAGGAGAGAGATAAGTACCCAATCACTAGATGCTAGAGAGGGGATGACCTTGAAGTCGACCAACAAGTGGCTGTCGAACGAGGGAAGGTAAAGGAGAGGCGGCGGAAGTGGGGAGCCGAGGAGAGGAGGTTGCGGTTTTGCTCCGTCCAGGAGAGGTGAGGTCGCAGAGGAAAAACCCTAGGCCCAGGGAGGGGAGAAGGTGATTGAGTTATTAATTTTGATCGGGGGAAGATGAGGGTTATACGAAATCAAATAGAATTGTTTTTTTTTTGTTGTTTAAATAATAAAACCGTCCCATTAGCCCATAATAAAACTGTTCTCTTAGCACATTATAAAATTTTAGCCTAAGCATAATTCAAGTCCAACGCTTTAATTTAAAGCGTTGTCTTAGATATATTCGTGACGGTTGGAACCGTCACAGAACCGTTCCCTTAGGTAGCAACGGGAACGGTTTTAAACCGCGCCCCACGAACCGTCCCCATAGACCCATTATGTGGTAGTGTTACTTCATCTTGAGCCATAAACACATATGAGCACTTTTATTTTCTTCAATTTTTTTATCGGAAGTTGAATCATCACTGTCATCCCATGTAGCCGCCAAAGCCTTCCTTTTCTTGTTGCTTTGAATATTGTTAAAGTTGTTGAAGTAATTTGATTTTTGCTTATTTTCAACAATGGACAATCTTTCTTCATATGTCCTAGTTTGTTACACTTGAAACAAAGTAAGTTATTTAAATTTGAATTCTTTGATTTAAACTTACCTCGTTTTATGAATTTTCAAAACTTGCGTGTAAACATGCTCATTTCTTCATCATCATCCGAAACTTCTTTATCAAAAGTAGTATTGAATGCAAGCACTTTCTTGTTCTTTGTTTCATCCTCATTCTTTCTATCTTCAATTTGAACTTCATAGGCCATGAGATTTCCAATGAGATTTTCTACCGTAAGAGTTGATAAGTCATTTGCTTCTTCTATTACGGTAATTTTTTTTCCCATTGTGGAGTAAGAGAACGGAGGATCTTTCGCACCATTTCCACTTGAGTAAATTCTTTTCCAAGACCAATGAGAGAATTTGTGATATCGATGAATCTTATAAACATCTCTCCAATGGTCTCGTTTTCCTTCATTCTGAATAATTCAAATCTGTGTACAAGAATAGAAATTTTAGATTCTTTAACCTTACTTGTACCTTCATGAGTTACCTCGAGTGTGTGCCAAATATCATATGCGGATGTGGCCGTTGATACCCTGTTGAACTCATTCTTGTCAAGAGCACAAAATAAGGCATTCATTTCTTTAGAATCCAAATTTGCATTGTTCTTTTGAGATGTAGTCCATTCCGTGAAAGGAGTTAGTGTTCGCGGTAAAAATTGGGTTTTTCTTCATTGATGTCATTGTACTCTTGATAACAGTTTATTGGTTACAAAAGATCCAGTCTTTTTATAAGAGCCGGTTATAATGAAAATCAAAATACGAAAAAGAAAGATTACAACTTTTATCCTTGTTTGTCGAACGAATCGCGAGCTCCTGTTTTGCGGTCACTCGCTTTGTGTGGGTTCTTTGCCTGCGCCGGGGTTATTTGCCGTGGACCACCGCGTGATCTCGATTCGGTCGGATCTACACGATATAACGGGTATTATTCCACCAAGGGAATAATAGCCGGGAGGGATTGTTTCACCAAGGAAACAACCGCTCGATGCTCGGGATCTAAGAACCAAGCTTAGATCCGGAGTGTGATCGTGTAGATCTGAAGATCCGATCCTCTCGAACACCTGCCTTATTTGGCGTTGACGATCGCTGAGCACCGGATCTGGAAGTCCAAGTCTCCAAAGCCTTCAAAGTTTGAATCTTGTTTAGATCTGAGTCTTCAATCCAGCAGGGCTTCGCCTCTCTCCAAAATTTCTAACCCCTAAAACAAATGAGCACAAGGCCTATTTATAGGCACTCGTTACTGTGCCCCGTGCACAGAACAGGGCCTAGCCACCCCTGGGTGGCTCGGCCCAGTGCCGAGCCCCCGGGTATTCCGTCGTTTCGTCCGTCGTTCGGGTTTTCCGGTGTTTCCAGTTCTCCGTTGTTCGGATTTGATTCGGTTTGTGGTTGACTTGATCTGGAATCGACTTGTTGACTTGATTCCAAATATGGCAGTTAATCCGCTTCTGAGTTCGAGTCCGGAATTGATCTTGATTCGATCGTTGTATCACCAAGTTTGCTCTTGTTTAGATGACTCGGTGATTCCCCAAAACGTTGGTTTGATTCCGCGTGCGAGTGGATGCATTCCAATGCTTGGGTACGATTTGTTGGCTTCGTCGCCTCGTTAACCTGCTCCGTTGCGTATGGCTTGGCTTCGGCGTTGGCGGGATAACGGTCGTGCTTGGATACGTCGCTCGATGGTCCGTTTGTTGAATTGGCGTCGTCGAGCTGTGATAAGGGACCTATCGGCAATTTTATACGCCTACAGATACCCCCTCCAAAGTATTTCAGTCTCGTTCTTTTATAGAAGAGTCTGGAATACTTTGGATGTGATTGTCCCAACCTTTAGTCGGTATAACGGGACTTTGGAATGGCTTCTGTCCTGGATTCCTTCGATTCCTTCAGGTCATTCAGTGCTTTGTAGAACGCCTGTGAGGATTCCGGTGCTACATTTATTGTCTGACCGTCGTCGGAATTTTGAACTTGAAGTCGATTCCTGATTTCTTGATTTTTAGCTCGAGTTGGTTGCTTCAACATAGAACTGATCATCGATTGACGGCGTCGTCCGGCGTTTGAGCTCCATTGCGACGCGTTGTCCGGCGTTTGAGCTCCATTGCGACGCGTTGTCCGGCGTCCAGGCCTCATTGTGATGCGCTGTTCGACGTTTGACACAGTTTATACTCGTACGTCTGCTGGAGTATACACAGTTTAAGCTCTTAAGGTATTGGAGCGTGGCAGATACTTGAGTCACGAGACCAATTTGTAAAATTGGTGCGTCAATGACTCGTACTTATAGAATTTTTGGCAAATTCCCAGCCATCAACGGGTTTGATTAGCCTTTACCGACTACCGTTTGAGTCGGGCTAGCATGCGGATTGTTTAAATCCGTTCCGCATGTGACGTTGTGCTAAAAGAGTTAACCCTTTTAGTGCTACGATATTGAATACGTAGACTTCGTCTTTCTCCTGTAAAAAGACTAAACAGCAACGTGTATAAGACGTTGACTTAGGATTTTTGGCAAATCCTCAGCCTTCAACGGATTTGACGTGCTCTTACCGATTACCGTTTGAATCGGGCTTACATGCGGATTGTTTTAATCCGTTCCGCATGTGACGTTGTGCTAAAGGAATGAACTCCTTTAGACTTTGTGCTATGATGTTGAATACATAGACTTTACCACTTGTTACGGGAATAGGCTACCCGGCGACGCGTGTTAGGCGTTGACTTTAGGGTTTTTGGCTAACCCCCAGCCTTAAACGGATTTGATGAGCCTTTACCGACTACCGTTTGAGTCGGGCTAGCATGCGGATTGTTTAAATCCGTTCGCATGTAACGTTGTGCTCAGAGATTGAATTCTCTGAGACTTTATGCTATGATGTCGAATACATAGACTTCGCCATTGTTATGGGAATAGGCTACCCGGCGACACGTGTGAGGCGCCGACTTATCCCTACTTAGGCTTCGGGATAAAATTCCCCAGAATCGAACTCCGGTGTCTTTTTCAATCGGAAAAAGACTAAACCGGTGACGCGTGTTAGGCATCGGCATATCCTTTCTTAGGATTCAGGATGAAATTCCCCATGCGTGTGAGACATGGATTTCGGTGTTATTAATAACAACCTGCCGCAATGTTGAATATGCGGACGGGGGTTCTTTTTGACGGTTAAGAACTAACCGGCGACGCGTGTTAGGCGTCGACTTATCCT
>BQKN01063200.1:0-14491 GCA_022839385.1 Asparagus kiusianus
AACTCGCTCAGCATCATCGGTAAGATGCCAAGACATCTGTCGCTCCACAGCCTGTCCCTCCAAATGAGTGAAAGAATACTGACGAGGAATGGAGGGAATATACAGGAGAGCTCCTTCGTCGAGATTCAGCCAATGCTCCTCGGTAAGAGTCAACGTAACAGGATCCTCAGTGTGATATCCGAACAGAAAACTGGGCTTCTTTAAAGCCTGAGTAGAAGTAGAATCCGCGGTAAAAGGAACATCTATGATTAGCTGGCGTAAGCAATGACGTCCTCCATCCCGTATCAAACGACAAGATTCGTTGGAGCGATCTCTATCAAACTGGGAAAGCGGACCAATAGCCTGCACGATGGATGCAGAAGAGAAAACTTCCCCACTACAACCGGAGATGGCATGAGGAGGAAGACTGCCCGGGGGAAACTCGACTGTAACAAAACAAAGATAGAGTTAGAAAATTATCCAGGAATTAAATCCATCTCATAAAGAGCAAGATAAGATCATCCAAGGGAAATTGGAGTGACGATTTTGAATGTCCTACACCGGTAGAGCGGTATGCATCATCACGTAAATAACGTGGTAACATACACCAACCTACAAAGTGTAAGACGATATGAAATCGCCCCAAGATACCAGAAGACTTGAATTGACCAAGCAAAACAAGTCCGTAACATCGACCCCCGCGAAGGAGGGTGTCGGTTCTTCCTTCATAACCCGCGAAGGGATCAATCGGGGATACAGAAAATATAAATTCTCACCCCCAAAGAAAGATGCCGCTGGAGAAGATGCCGTGGGAACCTCTTCCTCGCTGTTCTGCGAATGGGAACGACTCCTATGAAGTCGATAACGACGTGGAGACATCGAGAATCTGCAATAGAAATTAGCAGGTCAAGTATAGTCATGAATCTGAATATCCGAAATTTAAAAGGGAAATTAAGAACTTTAACTAAAATCCTCTGAATAAATAGGATTTTATAGTTGAAGTCTAATTAAACCTACGAATTTCGTACATGCAAAACAATGATCATGATAAATTTTGGTGAAATACCCGAAATACCCCTCGTATTCAAGGATAAATTCTGGTCAAGGATACACTCGAATTGGGGAATGATCATCATATTTGTTCATCTAACACCCCCGACATCTCACAATTTTGGTTAATTTTGCAAATAAATCCTTTTGTAAAATTTAGCCGATTTTACAAATAAACCCCTCAACAACTTTTGGTCCTCTTGCATAAAGCACCCCTCAAATTTTCGACCAAATGGACATGTAATACAAATCCAAATTTTAGTCCTTTATTACATGAACACCACCTCAATTCTCTGGCCAATTTTGCAAATAGGCCCCCAAAAAAGATTTCGGCCCATATTTGCACATAAAACCCTCAAAATTTGTGGTCTTTTTGCATGAAGCACCCCTCAAAGTTGTGGCCAAGTGTGTCTAAAGTCCAGGCCTCAAAATTTCAGTCCTATTTTTCATAAAGGCCCCTACAAATTTCAGCCCCTTTTGCACAAAAGCCCCTCAAATTTCAGCCCTATTGCAATTTTTGCATAAAACCCCCAAATACTTGTGCATACACAACCCATCATCATGAGAGTAAAAAGTTATGATCTTGGTATGGAAATTCATGTTATTCCCCATTACAAGCATAAAGTTGTAATCTTTCTTGAAAAAGAAGAGAGTTGTGAAGGGGAACTTACCAAATCAAGAAGCTTTCCTAGAGCTTGAAGGTGATGAAACCCTAGCTTTGAGAGGAAGAAATTTTTGGCCAAAAAGAGCACCAAAATCCGAAATTTTGTATGGGTTTGGAGTTATTAGAAGGAAACAATGGTGGAGGGATGACAGGAGGAAGAAAGAGTTTGAGAGGGAAAGGGAATCTCTTTTGAAAATATGGAAAGAAGGGGGAAAACAAAGGAGGAAATAAAATCAAAACAAGAAGGAAAGCAAAAGAGGAAACAAAAAAAAGAGGGCAAAAAGGGGGGGGCGTGTCTCGGCCTTGAACCGAGACACCCTAGGGTGTCTCGGTTTTGGCCGAGACACCCAAGGGTGTCTCGGCCAAGGTTGAGACACCCTTGGGTGTCTCAGCCCATTTCGAGCCCCCGGATCCCATTTCGAAGTCCAAATTCGCCTATTTTTCGTCGGTTGTTGGATATTTCGACAAAGTCCACACTAATCAACGCCGAACGATTCAAAACCCTAGGGTCAACGCCGGTCAGCACGTAACCCTAGGTCAACGCCAGTCAACGCGTTGCGACAAAAAGTCAAAATTCAACATTCGAAACCCTAGGGTCAACGCCGGTTAACGCGTAACCCTAGGTTAACGCCAGTCAACGCGTTGCGACCAAAAAGTCAACGTTCGACGTTCGAAACCCTAGGGTCAACGCCGGTTAACGCGTAACCCTAGGTCAACACCAGTGAAAGCGTTGCGATGAAAAATCAATGTATGATGGTTCGAAACCCTAGAGTCAACGCCGGTCAACGCGTAACCCTAGGTCAACGCCAGTCAACGTGTTGTGACAAAAAGTCAACATTTGACGTTCAAAACCCTGGGGTCAACGCCGGTCAACGCGTAACCCTAGGTTAACGCCAGTCAACGCGTTGCGACAAAAAGTTAACATTCGACGTTCGAAACCCTAGGGTCAACGCCGGTCAACGTACAACCCTAGGTCAACGCTAGTCAACACGTTGCGACCAAAAGTCGACATTCGATGCTCGAAACCCTAGGGTCAATGCCGGTCAACGCGTAACCCTAGGTCAACGCCATTCAACGCGTTGCGACAAAAAGTTAACATACGGTCATCTGAAACCCTAAGTCAGCACAATATGACAGAGATAGTCAATTTAAAGTCAACTCAATGACACGAGCCAAACTCAACTCACTGGTGATAGACTCGAGATTCCGACGATGGCCAGGCGATAAACGCAGCGCCGGAAGAACTTCGGTTATTCGTCAAAGCGTTGAATAGACCAAAAATCGAAGGATCCAAGAGTTGAAGCTAACTACAGGTCCTTTACGCCGACTGAAGGCTGGATCAATTACATCCAAAGTATTCCAGCCTCTTCTACAAAAGAAACGAGTCTGGAACCCTTTGGAGGGGGTATCTGTAGGCATCGAAAATTACCTATAGGTCTCCACGAACAGCTCAGTGTTAAGGAACGACAATGAACGTCACTATCTGGTTCACAGGAGTTCAATTGACGTCGATGAACACTTGAAGTGAATCGACGAACTACGTGAGCTGACAAAATTTCGGAATAACGAAGGCACGGGCTAATCGAGAGCCCCGTGATGTTTACAAAAGGAACAACGCCCTTCATGTCTCGTTCATTCTACAGATAATCCAACCATTGGAACTGATAGAACTCTTCGTCAGCCTTCCAACGCACTTAGAATCACTCAAATCCGAGTTTAGACAAAGAAGTTACAGCGAAAACGGTCAAACGGGCATTGAAAACGTCTCAAAGTTGAACTGAGGCACCTACGGTGTCTCGGCCAAGGCCGAGACACCCTAGGGTGTCTCGGCCCAAGCTGAGACACCCTAGGGTGTCTCAGCCCAGTTTGAGACACCGTAGGGTGTCTCCAAGGTAGATTTGGGCCTTTAAGTGTTTTTAACCGCTCCGCTATCCTCTCAAGCCTATAAATACAAGCCTTAGGCCTCATTTTTTTAGATCTGGAGTTTTGGAGAATTGGCGAAGCCCTGCCGGACCGAAGAGTGATCAAGCACTTCAACGCAAGAGAGTTCTTCGTCAGATCTACATCACCCGCATCCAATTCTTAGTATTATCCCGTTGTGGTAATTCTAAGAAGAGCAAATATCTCGCTTTTATCAAGATAGGCGCTTCTGTTTCTAGATCTCCTCACGGATCGACGAAGCTCTGGACCAGATCTGATTGCCAGGTAGTCCACGGATATCAACGTCCCCGTCACAGGCTAAAGACCCACGCAAGCAAGAGACGACGAACGAATCTTGTGTTTATTTTTAAGAAAGTTGTAATCTTTTTTATTCTTTGTTGTTTGAATTCATTTGTAACGTTTGAAGTTTAATGAAATCAATGATGAAGGCAACTTTCGGCGAAAACATATACATGAGGGTTTCTTTGTTTGGATTATGTCGCTCGATGTACTAGATCTCATCTTGTAGGTATCTAAATATTAACTCTATTAGATACAAGAAAAATGATCTAGATAGACTATACTTAATAGGTAGAGCCTCCACTTCATCTAATAACCCTTCCCCTAGGGGCGGATAGAGGTGATCTTGCTGTAGCACTCTGACGCTCTTGTTGTTGTTCTTTTTGTTTTAAAATTTATTTTTAGGCAGCTCAAAGTTTCGGAGAGCCACAAGATGGTGAAGTTCTTCTATAGTCACTGTTGTATGAGTTATCAGTAGAGGCTCCAAAGTAGATTTATATTTCCATTCAGTTATTTGAGTTGTATTTTATTTTGTAAAGGCTATGAGCCTTAGTTACATTTCCAGTTGATTCATGTCGAGATATTTTACATTATTTCAGAGATCAGGTGTTTAAAATTTTATTCATTTGAGACATGGTTTTATTTATGAGATTTATCCTTCTATACCATGTCTATTGTATTTATTTACCTTATTTTGCCTATTTTGTACCTATACTTCTTTTTGATTCCACTAAAGAATATTACTGTGATTGGTGAAACATGTTATTACACAGTGTGGGTGCATAACAAGTTTGACATCTCTGGATTCACCTTGGACTGCAACCATGTGTGAAAACAGGGGCATCACAGTTGGTATCAGAGCTCTAGTTCCAGCATCCTTAGAATCTTTTCTGTGTTGAATCGTGGAGCTAGGATAGAGTTTCCTAGGATTCTTGTATAGAATCCGCTAGGATTCCTAGAATGAGTGAGGACGTTATATACATATATTCCGGAATTTATGAATTCTTTATGACTACCTTACTTTGATTGAAAAGTAATTGCGTGAATGATATATGATATGATTTACCTACTATTATATGTTATGTTATATATGTTTGTGAAGCTCTCCTCTTGGTATTATAAATATCGGGATGAAGATGTGGTCGAGGTAAAACTCATACTCGAAGAGCTGGGTAAGTAGAGCCCGAGCCGTAACAGGCTCCATAGTATTTGATCGACTTGGTAACATCGATTGTAGAGATATAGACTAGCAACTCTCGAGGATCGAGTACTGAGCTAGATTACACTTTCTGAAGTTCCACCACTAGTCATACCGGTTGTACCTATTAAAGAGGC
The DNA here is from genome assembly GCA_022839385.1 of Asparagus kiusianus. Taxonomy (NCBI): domain Eukaryota; kingdom Viridiplantae; phylum Streptophyta; class Magnoliopsida; order Asparagales; family Asparagaceae; genus Asparagus; species Asparagus kiusianus. The sequence continues at coordinate 5,249 of BQKN01063200.1, forward strand.
GATACTGACGATTACACAATCACCACAACCAGCTGTTAATAGAGACATAGAGCAGGAAGCTTGGCTCTATAAGAATGAGAAAGACATCAGAAGATGAGAGCACCAAAGTTTCAGGGCACATCGGATTCATTTGCAGCCTATAAGTGGAAGTAATATGTGGGAATTATTTTTAGATATGCGTAACGTCGACTCAGTACATAAGCGAAGATTAGTTATATTTAGCTTAAAGGACGACCCCGGAGGATAGCACCAATTTTAGTTACGCCAGAGTAGTGAATGTCAATTTTATGGAAGGATTTCATCTACTATTTTGATAAGTAGCTAGAACTAACCCGATTGGGGTAAGGAGACGTACTAAGAGTTAATTTTAGAAGCAAGATTGTCCGAAGACCAGGACAAGGACAAGAAACCTTTTGCAAGACCGAGAGGACCCCAGCAATAGGGTAAGGATTTTCATCACCACCAGCAGAACAGTGGTCAGGGTCAGTAGTCCCCAGCCATCGATAGAATTTATACAGTCGTACTGCGTGATCATGGTACGAGCGGAGCTTTCTTAGTGATTATTCCTTTCCAGCTCGGATCTTGTTTGATTCAGGAGCTTCGTATTCTTTTATCTCTCATACTTTCATGGATAGGTTTCAGCTAGTTGCACATCCCTTAGACTTTTAGTTATCTGTCTCTACTCCTTTAGGGGAGGTATCCCTATTGAGAGTATCTGTAGGAGATGCGACATCAGTCTAGATGAGTCCGAATTCATTTTTGATCTGATAGTTTTTTGAATGTTAGAGTTTGATGTCATTCTCGGTGTGGATTAGCTATCATCCTACTATATTAGTATCGACTGTTTTTCTAAAATAGTCAGCTTACGAGCATCTGATGTGTCTGAGTTGATAGTAGCGACCTCACAGGATAACCAGTTTGCCGAGTCATTTCTGGCGTACATCGAAGAGGTGATGCTAAGGGATCAGAGTGCTGATTTATGTGAGACTAGAGTTATATCAGATTATCTGGATGTTTTTTCAGGACATACATGGGTTACCTCCTATGAGAGAGGTTGAGTTCTGCATCGAGTTGCAGTCGGGCACAACACCGATATCCTGAGCACCCTATCGTATAGCACCTGCTGAGATGAGGGATCTACAGACTCAGCTAGATAAGTTGTTATCTCAGAGCTTTATTCGTCAGAGTCATTCTCTATGGGGAGTGATGGTTCTCTTCGTGAAGGAGAAGGGTGGTAGTATGTGCCTTTGTATAGATCATAGTGAGTTGAACAAGGTCACTATCCGGAATCGGTATCTACTATCGAGGATTGACGACTTGTTCCACCAGCTGCATGGAGCATAGCATTTCTCGAAGATTGATTTTTATTCTAGCTATTATCAGTTGTGGGTTCGGGAGATGAATATTCCCAAAACAGCCTTTTTGACTCGATATGGGTCCTTCGAGTTTCTTGTCATGCCATTTGGACTAACCTATGCACCCGATGTATTTATGGATTTGATGAACCGGGTTTTCCATCTATATTTGGACAAATTCATGATCGTATTCATCAATGATATTCTTATCTATCTGAGATCGGAGGCAGAGCACGAGCATCATCTTCGATTGGCATTGCAGACCTTACGGGAGCATCAGTTATATGCCAAGTTCAGCAAATGCGAGTTTTGGCTTTTTAAAATCAGATTTTTGGGCCATATCATCAGCAAGGAGAGTATTGTAGTAGACCCAGCAAAGGTGGAGACAGTACTTAATTAGGAGCCGCCAAAGACAGTTTCAGAGATCCGTAGTTTCTTTGGTTAGAAGGCTATTACAAGAAGTTTATTCTGGATTTCTCAAAGATTGCAACGCTACTTACACACCGGCACGGAGTTCCAGGAGGCCTTTGAGACTCTAAAGGCTATGTTGACTACAGCACCATAATTGATTATTCCGAGCAGTGACAGGACCTTCATAGTCTATACAGATATGTTGTTATCGGGTCTAGGAGGTGCTTTGATGCATACCCAGAGAGCAGTGGCATACATATCACGACAGCTGATAAAATGAGCATTATTATCCCATGCACGACTTGAAGCTTATAGCAGTGGTCTTTGCACTGAAGACATGGAGACATTATTTGTATGGAGTGCAGTTGGAGTTTTTCACGGATGATCAGAGTTTGAAGTACCTTTTCTCTCAGAAACAGCTAAATCAGAGACAGTAACGATGGGTTGAGTTTATCAAAGACTACGAGTTTGTGATTCAGTATCATCCGGGGAAGGCTAATGTGGTAGCAGATGTATTGATAGGAAGCATCGTCATCGGATTATAGCTTTGCGGTGTTCGTTATATCGAGATCTTCACACCCTTAGCTAATTTTATTTTAGACTGGAGATCGACAGAGGTATCGCATTTTTCGGAGCTTTGTCTGAGTACCTATCTTGGAGTAATAAAGTGGTTAGAGCTTAGCTAGAGGACTCTTGGATTCAAACTCAAAAGAGGGAGATCTCCAAAGAGCCAAAGATAGATTGGACCGTTAGAGCAGATGGAGGACTTCGAATGAAGGGCCGGTTAGTGATGCCGAGTGATCCGCAGTTGAAGAAGGACTTATTTAATGAGGCGCATCGTACGAGGTACATAGTGCATCCAGGCACAACTAAAATGTACAAGGACCTGAAGAGACACTTTTAGTGGAAAGGCATGCGTAAGGAGATTACAGAGTATGTGGCTAGATGTTTTACTTGCCAGTAAGTGAAGGCAGAACATTAGAGATCAGAGCAGTAACCCTACAACCTTTACCTATTCCGGAGTGGAAATGGGTAGATATTTCTATGGATTTTATTGTAGGATTTGCCGAGGTCGAAGAAGGAAAACGATTCAGTTTCGGCAATAGTTGATCGGTTGATAAAGTCAACACATTTCATTCCATTGAAGACGACGTACACGGTAGAGACGTATGTGAGGATATTCATCCAGGAGATAGTGAGATTATATGGAGTTCCAGAGATAGTTATATCAGATCAAGGCTTGATTTTCACTTTGCACTTTTAGAGGAGTTTCCAAAACTCTTTCGGTAGCTAGTTGTCGTATTCTAGTGGTTTCCACCCATAGACAGATGGACAAACAAAGAGAATCAACCAAGTATTAGAGGATATGTTGCGGGCTTGTGTTATAGATTTCCAAGGTAGCTGGAAGGACCAAATCTCATTGATTGAATTCTCTTATAACAACAGTTACCAAGTGAAAATTAGTATGGCACTGTATGAGGCATTGTACGGGAGGCCTTGTAGATCACCTATTTTCTTGGCAGAACTAGAGGACAACCTATTATTTGGATCGGAGTTAGTGAGATAGACTACAGAAAAAGTAGCAATAATTCGGGAGCGTATTTTGTAGCGCAGATTCGTCAGAAGAGTTATGCAGATCAGAGACAACGACCATTAGGGTTCTAGCTTGGGGATTATGTATTATTAAAAATATCACCAATGAAGGGAATTCACTATTTTGGTAGATGGAGAAAAGCTTACCCGAGGTATATCGGTTCGTTTAGGATAGTGGAGCGCATTGGAGCCATTTCATATCGGCTAGATCTTCCAGCATCGATGTCGAGTATACATGATGTCTTCCATGTTTCGATGCTTAAGAAGCATCTACGTGACAAGGAGCAACAGCGAGTGTTAGACACGCCAGATGTGGAGATTCTTGATGATATAACTATTATTGAAATTCAAGTGTGTATTCTTGCTAAGGAGAACAAGAGATTTAGAAACAAAGTGACTCCTTTAGTTAAAGTTCAGTAGAATCGGAAAGGAGCTGAGGAAGTTTCTTGGGGCGCGATGAGGATATGCATCGTGACGACTTGCACCTATTTGAGCAAGTAAATTGTTTGGATATGATTTGCCTATGTTTATGATTATCTACATGCTCATATCTATACTTAACGCCAGAATGATGATATTAGCACTTAGCTCCTAATTATTCGGAACACATGGTATATATGGGGGGTTTCTTGTTTGGATATTTCACCCGACGTACTAGTTCCACTTAGTTAGGAGTTAAGTAGGAGTATTTACACTCTAGATTGTTAAGTATAGATATCAAGGAGGATTCTAGAGGGAGCGCGAAGATGTTATTCATCACGACTACCCGCACCTGTTTGAGCAAATAAATTGATTGATTTTGATTGGAGTTCATGATTATCCATATTGTTATATTTATAGTTAATGCTAAAACGAGGGTATTAACGCTTAACTCCTAATTATTCGGAACACATGGTCTATATATGGGGGTTTCCTTGTTTGGATTTTTCACGTACTTATTCTGCTTAGTTACGAGTTAAGTGGGAGTATTTGCATTCTAGATGGTTAAGTATAGATATTATTATATTTCATATCTAGAGATTAATAGTACAAGATATGTATGGAAGGGTTTCCTTGTCTGGATTATCCCTTCTTAGTGCTTTTCTCATATTATTAACCCCTAAGATAGGATTGCGGAATTTCGGGGATGAAATTCTTTTAATGGGGAAGAATGTAAAACCCCGTAAAATTTAAATATTATGTGAAAAATAATAATAAATATATTATATAGTAATAAATAACATATTTAATGTTTAAGTATGTTAGGAATTGATTTGAGATCAATCCAATGTATATATATGAATATAGGAGTAAAATCATGCACGGCATGCACGAGCTCGAATCTTGAAAAACGACTAGTTAATTTTTTTTTATATTTTACACATGGATACAATAAGAATTTGGAAATACTCAAAATACAACAGTTGTAGGACGTTTCAATAGCTTTCCAACAAATCTTAGGTATTCTCATTCTGAGGTCGGATGAAAAAGTTATAGTCAAAATACCGAAGGTTATTTCCCTAGTCAGATTAGGTTTCCTGGTTCGGGTCAAACCGGTTTGTTTCAGATTTGCCTCTATAAATCCCTCTATTTTTTTATAAAAATTATCTCTTTTTATCAAATCTCTAAACTCTAGCAGCCACTCTCTCCCATTAAAAACCCTAGTTCACTTTTTAGTGAATTTTTAGAGCTATGTGAAGCAAATACCGAGAAGAGGGTGAGTTTGTTAGCTTTTGGTGAGGGAGAACTTGTTTTCTTGCATCGTTGAGTTTTTACAGCATCATTTGAGGTAAGATCATCTTCCTCCAAACCCTTCCCTTAGTAAAGATTAAGTTTTATTAATTATAATGATGAATCTCATGTTGAAGTTTAACCCCATGCTTTAAAAACATGATTTTAGAGGTTAAATCTTAATCTAATGATAGATATGAAGTTTATTTCATATTGTTTATGTTAGTAATATGATCATGATCATTAGGATTACTTTTAATTTTGTTTTTAACTTGTTAATCATGTTTAAACCCTAGATTTATTATTAATTGAGTTTTCATGTAAAAGAGAGATGTTTAAACCCTAGGTTTATGATACCTAAGTTCTATAAACATATTTAAATAATTTTTTATCTCTGTAAATTATGTAGAATTTATCATGTTCACTTAATCTTGTGGACAAATTTTATGTTTTATTTGATAAATTGTTTAATTAGGATGTTAACCCTAATTAGATTAAATCAAAAGTTTAGTTTTGGTGGATATGATCTTCTATTATTTAATGTTCAATTTTTAATATTGTTATATGTATCATGATGATATAAATAAGTATTTAAATATAGTTACAAATTATGCAAACCCAAAAACCTAAGAACCAGATATTGCTCTGACCGGTCGATCGGCACCCTAGGGGCGCTCGACCGGTAAAGTCATGTGTGTGCACATTGTGCACAATGCTCTATTTGGTCGACCGACACCCTTGGGGCAGTCGACCAACCTGGGATATTTTTTTGATATGTAGTTTTCTTTCTTACATTTTTTTGAATGCAATCGCGGGGATCGAGCCGCACGATGATACATATATAGTCATGGGTATACCTGAATAGTGTCATAGCACACCACAAGTATCCCGAAAGAGGATTATGATGATTTTTTTTATGATTAAACTTGAGATAAAGGTTGATTACACACTTATATACATGTTGGATATCGTTGATGAGCACCACTCAATACTACGTGGAGTAGTACGTCGATATACCATTAGCACAGGCCATTGAGTCGGGTTTAGGATGCTTTATCTAGCAGTCCATCCCATACTAGGGTGCGATGAGGCTTGTGAACCGTATTTCTAGGATGCCTACTTGGTAGTCTGTCCCGCACTCGTGTTACGTACAGATATGCGATGAGACTAATGAGCCGTGTACACTGTTAGGATACCAACCGGGTAGTCCGTCCCTCATGATGATGCGATGAATCAGAATCTTGTAAGGATTTTTGCATTAAGATGGTTGTTGATAGCCTAAGTCTTTGGCGGATGTCAGTTATGTATATGACACATTGCTGAGATATATGACCGAGGTACTTTGCCCTTAAAAGTACGTGGGGTTATATGCTGATATTTATCTTATCTTCCTAGTGATAGTGAAAAATATTATAAATACGATATTATGAATGTCTTTACTTTCTGTATTGCTTTATTTTATTCTAGGTTGGGATTAATGATTAGTGATTCACAATTTGAGACATATGGTATATACATGAGGGTTTTCTTGTTTGGATTATTTTGCTTGACGTACCAGTCTCGTGTTGTGTGTTTCTAATTATTGATTTTATTTAGATTATTTATCTCTAGATCGGTGTTAATGTTTAGGCGTCTACAATTTAGGACATATGATATGTACATGAGAGTTTCCTTGTTTGGATTATTTCGCTCAACGTACTACGTCTCGTCTTGTAGGTTTCTAAATATTAACTCTATTAGATACGGGGAAAATAATCCAGGTAGACTATGCTTAATAGGTAGAGCCTCCACTTCATCTAGCAGCCCTTCCCCTGGGGGCGGTTAGAGATGATCTTGCTGTAGCGCTCTTACGCTCTTGTTGTTGTTCTTTTTGTTTTAAAATTTCTTTTCAGGCAGTTCAAAGTTTCAGAGAGCCGCAGGATGACGAAGTTCTTACATAGTCACCATCGCATGAGTTATCAGTAGAGGCTTAATAGTAGACTTATGTTTTCATTCAGTTATTTGAGTTGTCTTTCATTTTTGTAAAGACTATGAGCCTTAGTTACATTTCTAGTTGATTCATGTCGAGATATTTTACATTATTTTAGAGATCAGGTGTTTACAGTTTTATTCATTTGAGACATGGTTTCATTTATGAGATTTATCCTTCTATACCATGTCTATTGTATTTATTTACCTTATTTTACCTATTTTGTACTTACACTTCTTTTTGATTCCACTATAGGATATTACTGTGATTGATGAAATGTGTTATTGCACAGTGTGGGTGTATAGAAGGTTTGACATCTCTGGATTCACCTTGGACTGTAGCCACGTGTGAAAACATGAACGTCACAAAAGCTTTCAAAGAGCACAACACATAAGAGAAGCTTTATCAATATAGAAGCAAATATCAAGACTCAAGCTATGTATTTATATATGAGGAATATTTGCATTTTTATTTCTCTCTAGTGCTTAATGTACGTAAGTAGTTTGATAGATTATATTTGAAGCTCTTGGGATAACACACTCACACATTTTCAAAACTCGTACTTTGACATTTTTTCTAAATATTGAGTTTTCACAAATACAAGGTCCTCTTTATAAAAATTTCTTTTCAAACAAGTTTGTTATTATATTTAAAAACTTTTTCCAAAGTTTCACATTTTTTAGAGTTTATTTACTATTTTTTAAAGGCCCTGGAAATTCCGTTTTTAAAAATCAAAAAAGGATAAAAATCTGTTATCAGTCGATTTGATACGGGTGTATCTTCTCTTCGAAACTTGGCGATCCTCGTGGAAGCTTGAGGATAGATAATTCTCATGATAGCATAAGAATAGAGGTGTTAAACAGTACAAGGGAACACAGGTTGGAGCGAGGAACGAGGCAGAGAATCAAAGATTCGAAGAATCCAGATTTTAGCTTGTGAGTCGACTCATACATGTACATGAGACGACTCATCAGGGTGAGTCGACTCATGACTGTCATGAGTCGACTCACGAAACCCAGCCGTTTTGCCAAAAGTTTCTGCTCGGTCGACTCATCACCTTATGAGTCGACTCATCAGTCATGAGTCGACTCATATACAGTTTTGAGTCGACTCAAGAAATCAAGTACTGTTAGTAAAAGTTTCTGACCAGTCGACTCATCAGTTATGAGTCAACTCATATGAGGTCATGAGTCGACTCACAACTGTTCATGAGTCGACTCATCGGAGTTTTCCAGATTCGTTAAGGACTCTTTTTACACGTTTTCCTGTTTGGGTTAGGCTTGGTTATTTACCACTTTGCCACCCTCGTTTATACACCTATATAAGGGATTGTTTTAGGGTTTAAAACAATGAGAGAGCTGAATCAAGAGAGAATAACTTGTAATTAAGATTTGGAGAGCCTGTTCTTCAATTCTAGAGTGAGATTGTGAGAGATTATAAATTGCATACTCATTATCTAGAGAAGGTATTTTCCTTCGCCAAAAACCTTAGTTGTTCTTGTGTTCTTATTGTTTTTCTCCTCAACCCACCTTTGGTAATTCCGCGACCAAAGGTGCTCGCACGGCGACTCGTATCAACTTGTTATCAGAGCGATCAGATCCTACGAAGGGGGCATCCTGTGTATGGTCCTGATTCGATGGCAATACAAGAAGCTTGGCGAGATCCTTACTTCCTTAGATGGAGCCCAAGATTTAAGAAAGGAGAAGATATCTGAAGTAGATAACTCAGCAAGACTTGATGCTATGGAGAAGCAGATAGAGACGATCAGGACTACTCTTACTCAGCTCGTGGGTTTCATCAATAGAGGGGACAAAAAGGAGGAATATTCTTCGAAGGGTAAGAAGAAACTTGTTGAGTCCAATGAAGAATGCAAGAAATCAGATTCGGAAGGAGAGGCCGAGGTTGTTAAGTCTGGTTCACATGCAGGGGGTAAGAACTATTACCAAAACTTGAAGATTGATTGCAAAGTGGAGATTCCTGTCTATGATGGGAGTGTCAATGTGGAGAAGCTCGATGACTAGATTGAGCGTATGGAGATGTACTTCACGCTCTATGTGTTAGACCCTAGAGGGGGGGTGATTAGGGTCTTATGCTAATCTAATCCGATTATATGTCAATTAAAACTAATTAACAACTATATTCTTGCAAGATAGATATACAAAGAGTTATGTGCAAGAATATGCAATATACACAAGGTGATATATC
>BQKN01063200.1:14501-40429 GCA_022839385.1 Asparagus kiusianus
CGACCGATGAAGAGCAAAAACATGAAGACCAGCTCTGGACAATCGTCAGTCGACCGGTGTGGTCGACCGATGGAGCTTTTGGTCGACCGGACCGGTCGACCGACAGACTCTCTGTCGCAAACTGTCGGCTGAACATATGAGCGGTCGACCGGACCGGTCGACCGAAATCTGATACATTAAAAATCTGATTTCCTGATTTTAAAACACTGTTTAAAAATATCAAATAAATTCCAAAAAATGTAAAACTTTGGGGAATGATTGTAGACATAATAATATCATCATTTTGCAAATATGTTCAAAAACATGAAAACCTGAAAATTGATATTTTGATATTTTGACTCAAACAACATTTTGAAACCTTATGAAATGTTGTATAGACTTGATAAAAGATATAACATGTTGTTATGAAGTCTATAACCTAGAAATACAATATTTTCATAAGATTGCATATTCTATGCAATATATTCAAAACACTAAGTATGATTTCATTAAATATAAGCTTGTTAAAGGTGAAATCATATATGGGCATATAAACATGAAAACTCAAAACTATGTATGTATATATATAAAACTATATATATGCATAGAAACCAAAACTTATGTATATATATATTACTATATATATATATAAGAAGAAACCAATAAATGTGTGTGTATAGATATTGAGCTTAGAGTATATAACACACATAATATAAAATCTAAAACTACATTACCCAAGCAATCTTGATCTTCAATATAGCTCAACTTGGTACACTTGCGGATGAAGCTTGAACTTGATCTTTAACTTGAATTGTATGTTGCTTCAATCCACTATTCCGCCAACCTCCATTTGATATGATCGTTATAGCGCAATTCCATCCATCCTCCAACACGTTGTTTGCCTAGAATAAATACGAAAACACAAATACTAGACAAACAACATTAGAAGTAAATTATTTGTTAAACATCATCAAAACAAGAAGGCCAACACTATGGATATTCATCCAAGGAGAAGATCATGTTCGCAACGTTAAAGCTTTCGGGGCACGCGTTGTCGTGGTGGAAGTCCTATTGCAAACAGGAAAAGAAGGCGGCGTCCTGGAACCAATTCAAGGAGCTACTGAGGAAGCAATTCTATCCTATGGGGTTCCTCGAAGAGCGTTAGTACAGGTGGTAAGGCTTGCGCCAAAGATTCAATCAGACCGTTCAAGAGTATACGACGGAGTTCCAACAGCAGGCGATGATGCTAAACATCGTAACGGATGAATACTCCATTTTCATGAAATACATAGCGGGTCTGAATGATTATATCCGAAAGGAGATGACGCTGTTCACGGTCGGGACGATTACAGAGGCGAGCGTGAAGGCAATTTCCATTGAGGGCAAACAGAAGAAGGGCAGCGAAATGAAGGGTGATTCCAAACAGTCGGGAGGCAAGTCTAGTGGCTCTTAACATAAGGAAGAGAAGAAGAAGGGTGATTCGGGGAAGGCAGGATTGACATGCAATATCTGCAAGCAGACAGGGCACGTGGCTGATCGTTGCTGGGAGAAGTACCCTCATCTGAAGCCGAAAGGGTTGAAGAAGAAAGAGAAGAAGAAAGCATACATGATAGCGCAGGGTCCGAAGGAGGTTTCCGGGATGACAGAGCCTAACAGCAGCCTCAACCTTATGGTGGAAAAATGGGCCACGAAAGAATACGACGACCCGAGGGAGCAGCTCTTTGTTTTGAAGTTGCAGGTCAAGACTAGCTTGGTGGATGGCATTGTAGATACAGGGAGTCAGAAGAACCTGATATCTGAAGTGTTGGTACAGAAGCTGGGATTGAAGACGGCGGGGCATCCGAAACCCTATCCATTAGGGTGGATTCAGAAGGAAGTGACATTGAGTGTGGTGAACCAGTATACGTTCAGATATGCACTCCATGAGTCGTATATTAACGAGGTCACATGCGACGTGGTTCCGTTAGATGTTTGCCAAGTTATTTTAGGAAATCCTTACTTATGGGATAGACACGTGGTATATGATCGGCGGGCCCAAAAGTATACGTTCACCAAAGATGGCGCGCAATTTATTTTTCGTTCAACATCTCTTCCGTAGGAGACGAGTTTGGTAATGGTGACTCAGGCTAAGAGGTTGGTGAATGCGGGCAGGAAGTTCATTTTATGGTTCATTCGGCCTTATGAAGAGCAGCTGAGTAGGATATGCTTGTCCACCTTGAGCAAGCTTCAGGAGGGAGATCTTGACAGTTTGAAGGCCAAGTATGCGGACTTGTTTTCGAAAATCACGGGACTACCACCACGGCGAGGTGTAGAGCATGAGATTATGTTGACCGACGAGAGTTCCTTACCAAACATAGGCCTATACCGCACATCAGTACAGGAGTCCGAAGAGATCAAGAAACAAGTTCAGGAGCTATTGAAGACAGGAGTGATAGTACCGAGTTATTCACCTTACGGGTCACCGGTGTTATTGGTACCCAAAAAGGATGGAGGCTGGCGCATGTGAGTGGATTACCGGGCGCTCAACAAGATAACGATCAAGAATCATTACCCACTACCACGGATCGATAATTTTATGGACCAGTTGGAGGGAGCGAGGTTCTTTACTAAGTTGGATCTGAAGTATGGCTATCATCAGGTAAGGATTCGAGAAGAAGACACTTGGAAGACAGCGTTCAAGACCAAACAGGGCCTGTTCGAGTGGTTGGTGATGCCGTTTGGGTTATGCAATGCTCCGGCAACTTTTATGAGGCTCATGAATGATTTGTTGCGGCCTTTCATAGAGGATTTTGTGATTGTGTACCTTGATGATATTTTGGTGTACAGCAGGACCTGGGAGGAGCATCTTGTTCATGCGAAGAAAGTGTTTAGAGTGTTGTAGGACGGACAGCTGAAGCTCAACGGGAAGAAGTGCGAATTTGGGGAGGACGAGTTGGTGTATCTTGGCTTTATCATAGGGAAGGGCCAGAGGAGGATAGATCCAGGTAAGGTGGCGGTGATCACGAAGTGGCCGACGTCGAAGACAGTGATTGAGGTGAGAAGCTTCATGGGGGCTTGCCAGTATTTGCACAAGTTCATTCGACATTTTTCGACTTATGCGGCACCGTTACTGATGCGGCATAATTATGTACCAAAATTGTAAGTGCACAATTGATCAAGTTATAGTACAAAAATATCGATCCCATAAGGAAGGTGATTTTAAGAGATTATTAGAATTGGTTCTTATGTTTTGTGCGTGACAAAAATAGGATTAAAGAATAAGTATGATTGTGATGAGTGATTGTTGTGAATATATGTAAGAGACAATAAATTGAATTTTAGAGGAGAGAAGAGAGAATCAAAGAATAAATAAAATCACAAGGCAAGAAAGAAGAATGAATAAAATCAAGAAATAAAATCAAGAATGAAAATAAAATTAAATAAAGTCAAGATGGAGGATTCAATTAAGATGTGAGAAATCTAGAATTTAATCGACTAGCTAATTTTAATTATAAAATACAAACTATTTTCTTTTTATCATATTTCAACTTAGATTTATTAAGCATAGACTATCAAACCATTTAAGGAAAGCATAACCTATCAAATTATCATCTAAGTAAAATTACTATTCATGATAAAAATAACAACAAGATAGTGATCCTAGAATTCATAAGCATAACCTATCAAATCATTTAAGATAAAGATAGATTATCAAATTCTTCTTCTACCGATTAGTTCTCTAGTTGATTATCCTAAACATGAATATTTTAAGTGAAAGAGAATAATTCATACAATATAAAAGAAATTAGACTAGTTTCATACAATTCTAAGATTCCTACAAGAATTAATTTCACATCTTAAGAAATAAAAGCAAGAAGAAAAATAACTAATTACAAAAAGAAAAAGAAAAGAAAAATCTAAACTATGAACAAGAAAGAAATCTAACTACAAAGAATTAAAACTAAACTATAAAAATAAATTATAAAAATTAAATGCAAGAAAATAAATCTACTCTACAAATTAAAGAGCAAAAAGAAATAAAAAATAAGAAAATAAATCTACACTACAAGCATGAATGTAAATCTAACTAATAAGCAATAATAAAGAAATTACTAAAAAGAAATAAAAGAGAAAAAAAATACAAACCTTCAAATTGCTCTTCATCTCCATCCTCATCATTCAACAAAGAGGAGAAAAGACAAATTTAAAGTAGAGAAAAAATTATTATTATTAATTACAACAAAAGTTATAATTTTTGGAAGGCCTTCTCAATTAAGAATAGCCCTCCTCTCCAAATGGAGTTATAAAATTTTTTAAACCTCTAACCCCTCACTCTCTACCCCTATTTATAGTAAATATCAATGAATGAGAGCCATTGGATCAAACTTGAGCCCCAAGACAAGCAAAATCAGCCATTGACTCGCGCTACAGTAAACTGGCATCGATGCAGGCATCGATGCTGGTATTGATGCCTGTATCGATACCCACTATATCCAAATTCTGATTTCACGGATAGCTTCGTCTCGTTGAGATAGGCGATTTTCATATATTATATATTAAATTCCTCCTTCCGGATTAGGAGATATCGTCGTTTTTTTGTAACTATTTTGAATATGATTTCTTTTCATATTGGAATTTTGATTTTCTCCAGCTTCTACAGGGTACTCGGCTTGATTCTGGGCTTCAATAAAATATTACAAAATGAGAAAGTTAGAGTCTTTTAGGCTTTATTCATTATTTCTTCATTAACCTGCAATTAAAGATAAAAACAATTATTAGTGATATATTTATTAATATAAAATAGATAACGAGGGTATAAAATTTACAGCGGACTTTCGAGGTGGAGACTGACACGTCTAGTTATGCGATGGGCGTGGTGTTGATTCAGGATGGGAAGCTAGTGGAATACCATTCTGTGATGTTTACGGGTGCTATTGCGAACTACCCGACCTATGACAAGGAGTTCTATGCACTTTATCAGGTGATTAAGCATTGAAGGGTGTACTTATTGGGGAAGGAGGTGGTTGTGCACTTGGATCACAAGCCGTTGGAGTTCTTACATGCCCAGACGAAGCTACAGCAGGCATGACACATGAAGTGGATGTCTTATTTGATGGCTTTCAACATCATTTTTAGGTACAAGAAGGGGGCGACAAACAAGTTAGCCGATATGTTATCTCGTCCGCCGGTAAGGGCTTTATTAGTGGCGACGCGTATTCAGCCATTGGTTCCTTTGGAGTATGTACAGCTGTACGCATCTAGTAGAGACTTCGGTGGTGTGTTCGAGCAGGCGAAGGCTGGTCAAAGGGGGGAGTATGCACTTGGAGAAGATGGCTTGTTGTATTGTGGAATATTATTATGCATTCCGGAGGATGGTGATAGGTTGCAGTGGATTCGGGAAGCACATACCTTACATGTGCAAGGGCATTTTGGAATTCAGAAGACGCTTCTTAATCTACGGCGACATGTGTTTTGGCCACGGATGCTTGATGATATGACCAAGTATGTTGGAGGGTGTAAGTTATGCTGTATTTCGAAGCCTTCTAACAGGAAGAGGGGATTGTACCTACCACTACCGGTTCCTTCTAGGCCACGGGAGAGCATATCTATGGATTTTCTAGGAGGGTTGCCGACTACCAAGCGCAGGCATGACTATTTGTATGTTATGGTGGACCGGTTCAGTAAGATGGTGTTTTTGATTCCTTGTAAGAAGACCATGACAGGAGAGGGTGCAGCACAGTTGTTCTTCGAGCATGTATGGAAGCATTTTGGGTTGCCGGGTTCAATTATTTCGGATCAGGACAACCAGTTTCTCCGGTGTTTTTAGGATTCTTTGTGGAGTTTAATGGACACTAGATTGAAGAAGAGCACGACCTTTCATCCACAAACAGACGGGCAAACGGAGGTAGTCAACCGGACAATGGTGCATATGTTGCGGGGGTATAATTCCAGGCATCCCAAGACTTGGGATGAGAGCTTACCATATTTATAGTTTGCTTTTAATCGAGCGATTCATGGATCTTATGGAAAGTCACCGTTTGAGACTTGTTATGGATTCTTACCGCCGAGTCCGTTTGATCTCATGTTTTCGAGTGAAGCTATGACGGACAGCAAGGAGGGAAATGAAAGACAACGTGCTTAGTGATTTCTGGAGAAGATTGCGCATATTTATGTCTCGGTTGAAGCACAATTGAAGAAGTCACAAGCAAGATACAAGGCGAAGCATGATCACATCGGGTTCCTTGTAACGCTGGCGTGGGCGATATGGTGTGGCTGAAATTGAGTAAGGAGAGGCTAAAGGGAGAAGGGAAGAAGTTGAAACCGATATGTTATGGTCCATTTCGGATTCTCGATCAGATTGGTGACAGCGCTTTCAAACTGGATTTACCACCTTACTTAGGCATATATTCGGTGATCAATGCCGAGTACTTGAAGTTGTTTGAGCCTCCATCGCTGGAAGATGAAGGTGATGACAAGGTGATCTTGCCGCATGTTGAAGACTTGTGGTTTGATAGAGAGGAGCCGCTGAAGGAAGATTACATTTTGGATCGAAAGACGACCACGACGAGACGGGGAATGAAGGAGTCGTTTCTCATTGGACGTTAAGGTCAAGTTTCTAGCAAGGCTAAGTGGTTCAACAAGGAAGGAGGGGCTCGCGAGTTTCCTCAGCTGAAGTTCTAACTTGAACGAGACTTCAAGTTCCTAAAGGTGGGACCCATGATACGGGTGTATCTTCTCTTTGGAACTTAGCGATCCTCATGAGAGCTTGAGGATATATGACTCTCATGATAGCATGAGAATAGAGGTGTCAAACAGTACAAGGGAGCGTAGGTTGGAGCGAGGAATGAGGCAGAGAATCGAAAATTTGAAGAATCCAGATTTCAGCCTGTGAGTCGACTCATACATGTACATGAGTCGACTCATCAGGGTGAGTGGACTCATGACTGTCATGAGTCGACTCACGAAACCCAGCCGTTTTGCTAAAAGTTTCTGTTCGGTCGACTCATCACCTTATGAGTCGACTCATCAGTCATGAGTTGACTCATTTACAGTTTTGAGTCAACTCAAGAAATCAAGTCCTGTTAGCAAAAGTTTCTGACCAGTCGACTCATCAATTATGAGTCGACTCACAACTATTCATGAGTCGACTCATCGGAGTTTTTCAGATTCATTAAGGACTCTTTTTACGTGTTTTCCTGTTTGGGTTGGGCTTGGTTATTTATCACTTTGCCACCCTCGTTTGACACCTATATAAGGGATTGTTTTAGGGTTTAAAACAATCAAAGAGTTGAATCAAGAGAGATTAACTTGTAATTAAGATTTGGAGATCCTGTTCTTCAATTCTAGAGTGAGATTGTGAGAGATTGTAAATTGCATACTCATAATCTAGAGAAGGTATTTTCCTTCGCCCAAAACCTGAGTTGTTCTTGTGTTCTTATTATTTCTCTCCTCAACCCACCTTTGGTAATTCCGCGACCAAAGGTGCTCGCACGGCGATTCGAATCATGATTGATGTAAAAGATCAGTCGACTGATGAAATTAGCTAGAATCATCAAAAGTTCTTGTTTCTACGATAGACTTTCTATCAGTCGAATAATGATCATTCAGTCGACTGATGAGCTCTCCAGTCGACCGACGAGCTGCAAATCGCTTACGACGATCAGCTCATCAGTCGAATGATGAACCCCGTCAGTCGACTGATAAGTTTCCTACGGTTAGTTTTGTATAGATTCTAGATTTCTTAGTTTTTGAATGTTTTTGTCTGTTTCTTTGGGGTTTGGCTGTTCTCTTGAATGTTTATAAATACCCACCAACCCTATTCACTTCAACAACTAAGCAAGCATTTAAAATTCTCTTGAGTTTGTATTTGTTATTTTAAAAGATCTTCAACTTTCAATTGTTTTCACACTTGTAAATCCCACATCCCAAGCTTCAATTGCAATCTCTTCTTCTTGCCATAGGGCTGTTGTAAGAGAGCTTCTTTTCTTTCATTTGTAACGTGTGGAGAGCTTGATCTCGCGGAGATCTATTGTGTGGTTGTGAGATCTCAAGAGGAGATCATTGTAAAGAAGTTCCAACTTTCAAACTAGGTTGATATAATGAAATTCTACTTGAGAGTGGGGAGCGGGGACATAGGTCGGAGGACCGAACCTCGTGAACATATCGCGTGTCACAATTGGCTAACTATCTCCTAACTCTTCTCCTTTATATTGTTTTAATATTTTATTTTGTAGTGTATTGCATTGTCTTAATCTTAATTGCACATTTATTACCTTATAACCCTATTCACCCCCCTCTAGGGTCCAACAGAGGTTGAAGCCCAAACACGAATTGATAATCTCTTCTTGCTCTTGTGAAAACCACTTCACACAAACTTTTGTAAAACACACTTAAAACAAACTTAAACACTCTTAATTTTTGTTTTAAAACATTCTTAGTTATCTCAGAAGTTAGAGGGTATGTGATATATATAGAGACCCTAAGAAACCAACTAAAACCAACAAAAAATACAAAATAACAAAAATTTAGAAAATAGTCATTACTGTGCAATGGTCATATTATAAGTCGACTTATGATAGTTATAAGTAGACTTATGTCTTTATGAGTCAACTTGTATGAGTTATAAGTCAACTCAGCAGGCGAAAATATATAACTGCACAACATATCATAAGTCGATTTATGAGTCGACTTAAACGTGCATAGGATCTGAAATGCTTAGTAAATTTTAACTTTAAACTTTGTTTAAAAATATCAAATAAATTCTAAAAAATATAAAACTTTGGAAAATATTTATAAACATGAAAATGAACATGTTACAAAATTTTTTTTTCAAATTTCATTTCCTATTTGTTAAAACTCATCATTTTACAAAGTAGGTCAAAATACGAAATGTCAATACACTTGTTTTTGATATTTTGATTTAAACAAATTTTTGAAAACTCTTGTATGGATTTAGAGACTAAATAAAAGATGTAAACTAAGATTATTTAGTACAAAAATCAATAACACAATGTTTTATAAAAAATACACTTATTTTGTAATCTTTTAAAAAAATAAACATGATTTCAAATCTTGATCTCAATGAAATCATATCAAGCACGTATAAACATAAAACGAATATGTGTGTATATAACTATATCCATTTGTTTCATATTTATATGGCTAAACTTGAATGAAAATAAAACAAAAATGATGTGTGTGTGTGTATAATATTGAGCTTGAAATATTTACACACAAGTATAAACTCCTAAACCTAAAACACTATACCCAAGCTAATGATCTCTCATTAAAGTTCGATCTTGGTTACAGATGAACCTTGATCTTGAATCTTTAACTTGAATGTATTGGCTTCATTCCACCCACCTCCTTTGAATATCATCATTAAGGCGCAATCCATCCAACCTCCAACGAAAAGATCTTTGTGTAGAATACCTAACAAGTAAATAAATACTCGATAAACATTGTTAGGAATGATTTGTTAATCATCAAAATTAAATTAGATAGTAGGCTCATAAATATAAAACTTAACAATCTCCCCCCTTTTGATGATGACAAACAATCTACACAAAGAGTATATAGAATATGCATGATACCAAATGAATATATAAATTATAATCCTCATGCATAAAACTAATAGAATGATATACACACAATTAACTTATTTCTCTCCCTTTGTCAACATCAAAATGTGGAAAACAATAATAATAGAGAGCGAAAGCTCCCCCTATCAATAAACACGGATGAGTATAAAAATAAGTATAGGGAATGCTAAAAATAAGTATAGGTAATACTCCCCCTATCAAAATGCCATAAAAAGTATTATATAAAGTACTAAGGAAAATATGTGAGCAAACATGGATATAAAAACATATGCAAATCATAGCTCACACTCAAAGGAGACACCTATATATATTTATAAAAAAACTATCTCAATACATAAAAACCGTTGAAGTAAAGTAAAAGAATATGACTTTAACAAAACGAGGATCCAAAGCATTATCCGAAAAATATTTATGAAAAACTATATAAAAGATAGTCATGAAAACAATTAGGAAAGTATCTATAAAAATTCATGAAGGAAAATCATGAAAATTTATAAATCCATGAAATAAATCACAATAAAAACACACTTGATCATCAAATCCACAAAATATCAATGTGAATAATGTAAGCAAGTGATTAAGTAAAATAGTGTCGAACCATTTATATGATTTATCCATGAAGATCAAGAGAAATATGCTTAGAATAAAAACAAAATAAAAATCAATTATGCTATATTCGACAAGTACATATGAAAGGCGAACATATCAATCTTTTGAAATTTGTTTCAATTAATATAAAACTTTTTGCATCCAATAACATGATTGGAAGAAAAAAAAATCAATGAATTCGGGGATAGCTTATATGCCTTTTCATAAAAACATTTTAGAAGGGCGTTTCTTGACAAGCATTTGAAATAGATTGAAACTTTAAGTCTATCAAATGCTAAAAACATAGAGGTTGACTCTATCCTTGCAACTAGTGCAAAGATTTCGTCATAATCAACACCTTCAAAGACAAAACCCAAAAAAAATCATAATCTATATGAGATCCAAAATCAATCATTAAGAATTACAATTCCAAAAATAGGTTTTGTTTTTATTTAAGTAAAATTTTTATCAAAGTATTTAAAAAAATAGATTTTGCAAATACGTTTTTCAAAAGAAGAAGCAAAAACGGAAAACGCTAGAGACTTGTTTTGAAATCAAACGGTTTTTGGCACCTAAATATTTTTGGTGCCAGAGGGTTTAGGGATAAGGCCCCGTTCAATAAAGCTCAATGCCCTAGGGTTATGGTCCCATTTAGGCGCATTTAGTACACGTGTGCGGTCATAGCAATAATTATGAAAATGACTATTCTGATTGCAATATGTGCAATGAAAAGGATGCATTTGTGTATGATGACCATATGAGTGTGCACGAGGAACATTTGCAAACAACGATAATTTATTTAAAACTCTTTGCAAATGTGAAACATTATTAAATAAACGGTCTATTTGAGATATTTGCAAATTTGAACATTTTCTTAAATCATAACAAAACTTTGCCAAATGACCAAATCTACCACAATATTCACATTTAAATACACTATCATGCTTATGATGAGCAATTTGTGCATATGTGCGTGTGTGATGATGAAGAAACTTGGTGGGATGCATAAGGTTTTATAATATTGGGCTTAGTGGATTTTTGTGCATCATAGCAAAATTTAGCTAAATGGTCTTTACGATCACAAATAGAGTACTTATAAACTTTGCTATATATGTGTACATAGTGAGTGGATGATTTTGAATTATTAGTGCTAGACTTAGCACACATATCCATTAGTTTCTTATTATTATTAATGCATTTAGTTAGGGTTAAATCTAAAGAGGATATACATTCTTTCATGTGATTCAACTCATTTTTAGGCACATATGTATTGCTAATAGAAGTATAACGATCATGATCCTTTTTAAAAGAATTAAATTCATTTCTAATTGTTTCTACCTCTAGCATGACATTATTTTTCTCATTAGATAAGCTAGCTATCTTTAAGTTAAGAGAAGCATGATCTTGTTTTAATCTATCGTTATTGTCTTTGAGGATCACATTCTCTTTAGCAATAATATCATATTTAGAAGTAACATATCATGATCGGATTTTAAGTTAACATGCTTGCTTTTTAAGTTTATAAAATTTTGATGTAATTTGTTATAGGCATGCATTAATCTATCATAAGCACAAGCAAGTTCACCAATGGATAGATCATTATCAGAACCGGACTCGCATACCTCACTAGGGCTATCACCTTGTGGCCATGTGCATGATGAAACTCTGTTTTTACTTGAAGTGGAATCCTCCGGAACATGTCAGATTTTCTCCAAGTTGCCTTGATGTGTCTCTACATGTTTCCACAATAAATAGGCACTATAAAAAGAAATAAGTTTGTTAGAAGTGAATGAATAAAAAGCATTAAGCATAAATTCTAACACCAACTTCTTCATAGTAAACATCTACTTATCATAATTGCTCCACTTGAATTTTTCCAAAGTGGGCACAATATAATCATGATCAATGACTTTCTATAATTCGATATTTTTAGATCTAACAAATATTTTAAATCTAAAACACCATTGAGCATAGGGGAAATATTAAATTTAGGAGCAACATTAATATAAGCACCATGCATGTCTATAATAATTATGTGAGCAAGAAAATATCAAAACTAGATTAGCAATATAGCAGAGCGAGAATCTTTAACTCTAGGTGGTTAAACCTTTCAAAGAGTACTAAGCTCTGGTACCAAATGAAATTACCCTAGAGGGGATGAATAAGGTATATGTTAATCTAATCCGATATTAATGTCAATTTAAAAATTATTAATAATATCCTAGAAATTATGATATACAATAAGATATATGAGCAATGATATGCAAATAAACTAAGGGTGATATAAACATGAGACAATAACGATATAAAATATAATAAGTAATGAGCACAAATAATACACCAAGGCCAACTCAAACACACAATATAATCACGGAGTTCGGTCACTCTCGACCAACGTCTCCGCTCCTCACTCCCAGTGAGAAATCCACAATCACAACCAGTTTTCTACATTCATCAAAAACGTTTACAAGCCACACAATCTTGGTTTTGTAGCTCATCGAAAACTTTCACAACTCACACTCTTGCAATCACACTCTACACTCTTGCAATCTCACTCTCTCTATCTCTCCGCAATCACATTCATCACTAATTGTCACACACACAACATAAGAACTAATTTTGATTTCTTCTTACAATCACCTTCCTTGTTGGATCGATAACTTTTTATACTATAACTTGATTGGTTGTACACTTGCAACTCTAGAGGTATGCATTTATGCCCCGTCACCCACTATCATAGCCGAGTCTAAGAGACTTGTTTCTTCATGCTGAAAATACTAATTTTTCCTGAGCATCCTAAGAGTTGTAGCCATAGAGCTCACCTCCATCCTGAGTCCAATTCTGTTTGCACAATGGAGATTAGATTTACTAGGCCATCTCCCTATAGCCTATGGATAATGAATATTCTTGATCATTGCAATCGACTACTCTACCAAGTGGATAGAGGCCAAGCTCTTGGCTAAAATTAGTGAGAGAAACATCATAAATTTTGTATAGAGATCCATTATCTGTCAATTTTGAATCCCTCTTTTTCATCATGGATAGCAGCACTCAGTTCGACAGCGGAGGCTTCAGAAGCTTTTGTGAAGAATGGAACATCCACCTCAAGTTTGCCTCATCCGCCTACTCAGAATGCAATAGGCTCACAGAAGCCGCCAACAAATGCATCCTTCAAGCCCTAAGGAAGAAGCTCTCTGGTGATCTCCCCTCCAGTCTCTAGTCGACACTTATAAAGTAGGTGCTGACTCAACCATCAGCCCATACTTCTTCACCGCTATCCTGTGCTCGACCACTATGACGGTTCTGCACTTTCAGCACCACTATAAATAGAGGTACTATTCTCAACATAAGGGAGGAGGATTTTGATCTAAGATCTAATCTTTTAAGCATATCATACTACACTATACACAAGAACACTCACAGTTCTTTACTTTCCACTCTCAAGCTCATTAGTTAATTTGATCATCGGAGGAATCACAAGGAAAACAGTCCTCGCCCCCTTACGTGTTTTTATATGTGTAGATTCTTTAACCACTCAACTCTGAACTGGATATTCAGGGAAGGAAGTGACCCCTCATCAACTTCACCCCCATCCAACCATGTATACATAATTGACTGTGTGATCAATAAAACAATCAACTATATAGCGCCTACCATAGGGCTACTTTCTTTTTTGAGAAAACATGTCTAGTTCCGAGCATGGGTCTGATCTATTTCACTCTATAGAAATATATTAGAGCTATCTTACTTGAACTTAGCTTAGAGGAAATCTATGAGAGCTCATGTAGAAATCAACACAATTATGTTCTACAACATTAGCAACCATTTTGAGAGTATTTACCAACTAGCCATCTATAGAATGAAGGATCTCCCATCGTCCTCAAAGCTTCCTCAAGAACAGATGAGCATCACAGATTTTTAGAGAGAACAACCCTAGCCCCTTAATTTCTAAACCACAAGAACTCAACCGGGAAGACTCCATTCAAGCTAGCCTATGGCGCCGAAGCAGTTGCTCAAGTTGAAGTTAGCATGCCGACTATTCGACTACAACACTTTGACAAGAACTTAAACTCAAAAGGACTTTGGGTAGGCCTCGACCTCCTAGATGAGGCCTAAGAGAAAGCACTCGGACCCAGTCACCAATCAGTCCGCTACTACAATAGCAAGATCCAACCCAGGAGATTCAAGCTGTCGACCTCGTCCTCCGTAAAGCTACTTTTGACAAAGACACCCGGAGAGGCAAGCTAGCTCCTAACTAGGAAGGATTGTACATAGTCGTAGAAGATCTGCAAGTAGGCACCTATCGACTAAGGGCCTCAGACGGGAGTGTCCTCTAACATCCCTAGAATATTGAGCACTTGAGGCGATATTTTCAATAATTCTACAAATTTTGTTAAGTATTAATGAAATAGCTACTGCAACTGACTCGACTCGTGTTTTTGCACTCCCGTAGTGCTAAATTTATGTAGGAATTTTAAGCCATTAGTACCTTTTCCGGATAAACCTAAGGTATACTCGCCACTCAATTGGCTCCTACACTAACAATTTTGCCATCAGGGTGGCCCTCAGTAGGGCGAAAGACCTAGACTTCCTCAGTAGGACCTAGGCATTCAACCTCTTAATTGAATTTCAAGCCCTTGATGACTTTTCAGGATAAACGCAAGGCACTCACCATATGATCGACTCCCACATTCACATCTCGACCATTATGGCAGTCTAAAAGCCCTAGGCGGTTATGTAAGTCATGTGCATCCAACCTCAGGGTTGTCATTTTATCGTTTTGCCATCAGGCGCTCAGTAGAGTGAAAGATCTAGACATCCTCAGTAGGACCTAGGCATTTGACCTTGATTGAATTTTAAGCCCTTGGAGCCTTCTCAGAATAAACCCAAGGCACTCTCACCATATGGTCGACTCTCACATTCACCTTCTGACCATTATGGTAGGTAAAAAAGCCCTAGGTATCTATGTAAGTCCTGGGCACCCAACCTACAGGTTATCAATTTTCAAAAGCCTCAGGCGTCTACGTAAGTCCGAGGAACCCAACCTCCAGGTTGTCAATTTGCAAAAGCCCTAAACATCTACGTATGCCCTGGGCACCCAACCTCTGGGTTGTCATTCAAGTAAAGAGACCTCTAGGTTATTATTCTACCAAAGAAACCTTGGTATCATCATGAATAAACCCAAGGCATAGAGTTCAATCGTTCGAACGTCTTCAACAAAAAGACTTAGGCATTTCAATTTGCCAGTCCTTGTCAACAAAAGACTCAGACATCTCACCAACACAAGGCGTATGAGGAAGGCAATCGTCTCGACCCCTCAACATTTGAGTCATCTCAGTACAACCAACTCACTACAATCAACACTTTGATTCTCTCAATCAGAACAAAGTTACAAGCAAACAAATAAAAAAAAGGAATAAATGAAGACAGACTCCAGAATGAGAGCAAAGTTGATCTTTATTCCAAGCTTCAAAATTTATTACAAAGTTCATTACAATATTCATGTCATTATTTAGAAAATCATGTTAATATTTACAAAAAAAGAGAGAGAAGATACAAGCCATCAGATCTCTCGGCTAAATCTAGGAGTAAGGCTAAATCTAGTAGTGGGCCTAACTTTAGTAGCCTCAACTTCTGGGGCTGCCCCCTCTAGCCTAGGAGGGGATGAATCATTGATGACAATGACCTCATCCATCCGACCGACTGGGACGACCGGCTGCTGCTCTTCGGCTGACTGTTGCTCTCCGGCCGGCTCAACTTAGACCTTCCCCGTCGGCCTGCTGGGGCCTTGGTCCTTCTTGGCTTTCACCTTCTTAGCCTTCACCCTCTGTCCCCCAAGCTGGGTAGCAATCATGGCTGCCCATGACTTATAGCTGGCCACCTCCTCAGGGTGGAGATTATCCCTCAACCTCTTCTGGGGCCTTGTGGCAGAGCCCGACTCCTCCCCCTTCTCGAATTCCTCATAATGCTTTTTTTGAGGGGGAGAGCCTGCAGACTCACCCTAACCTTATCGGCCTTGGAGGACAATATCATGGACACGCCCACCATATTTGAGGGGGGAGGGCCAGCAGACTCACCCTGACCTTATCGGCCTCAGAGGAAAAGATCATGGACATGCCCACCACCAGGAGAGATGTAGTCTCAAAGAGATTGCTCCTCTCTCAAGACTCAACATAGGAATGGATCTTCTCTAACTGCCACCTCTCCTTAGTGGTAAGGATGCACGGCCTCAGCTTATCCTTGGTCACTTTAGGCCAATTAGGGCAAGAGAGGACGCCGTCAGCACCGAAGACTCAGGAGCGTTCGAAACAAGCTTGCCACCTCCACTGTAGTGGCATAAGTAGTGGGGGTCCCTCCTTGTCGACTTGACGCTAACCAAATGCCCCAGCAGGTGCATACTCGACAAGACGCCGACCTAGTGGAAGATTACAACGAAGCCCACCAGAACCCCAATTGCATTTCGGGTGAATTGAGAGGGGGAAACCCCCAGAGCAACACATGCATTCCTAATGAATGGATGGAGTGGCAGCCATAGCCTATACTCAAGATGGACGAGATACAGTGGTGCTCTATTCTCGCCATGGCGGTACACCATCTTATCCCCACTTGGAGCTGCTGTTAGCCCTTATGTTTTGATGATGTTTTACAACCACCATTATCGGTACTAATTGCTTATTGAGTGAAAATGTAGTGAATACATATATCAAGCACGTTAGTACCGCAAATAGAGGATTGGATGGAATATGCGCTACAATGATGATATCCAAAGGAGGAGGAGGCATAGTGATGAAGCAACATTTATTCAAGAACACAAAACTCAATTAGAAGCTTCATCCAACTCAAGTTCTATCAAGACTCAAGAATTGTATTCTCGTGAGGATATTAGCTAGTTTTTATTTTCTCTCTAGTGCTAGAATATAGGCAAAGAGTTATCGATTTTACTTGAAGCTATTGGGATATCACACACACGTTTTCATATTTATATTTTTGAGCGTATTTCACAAAACACTATTTTTCACAAGTATGAGGACCTATTTGCAAAATTCCTTTTCCAAACGATTTGTTTTTAGTATTAAAAACATTTTACAAAGTTTCACAATTTTTAGAAGTTAAATGAATATTTTATAAATATTTTAAGTGAGTCAAAAACCTGTTTTTTTGAGTGTATCAGTTTGTGGTCGACCGCCACGGTCGACCGCGCCTATGTTCATTCGTCAGTGGGTAGCAGAAACTTTCACGGTCGATCGTCGCGGTCGACCGTGAGCTTGAAATTTCCCACGGTCGACCACAAAAGTCTCTGGACTTTACTGAGTTTCCGGTCTGTCTCGCGGTCGACCGCGAAAAAGTTACGGTCGACCGCCGCTTAGGTTAACGGTCTTCTGGTACAGTTTTTTAGCGCCGATTTCACACGATCTCAGCGCAGTTCTTTTTCTAGGTTTTGGGGGATTGGGTATGGGTTTCAAACAGCTGTGATTTTCTATTTAAACCTATATTCTTCTTCTTCCTCATTGTCCCAGCTCTTTCAAAATCTTTCAGAGAACGTTTTTTACAGAGCTTAATTTTCAAACCTGTTTCTTTCTGAGTTTTTGTGTTTCACATCCCAGCTTCAGTGTTATCTTCTCTTTGCCATACGGACATTGTAAAGAGAGGGTTCTTACACCATTTCTACTATTTTGAGAGCTTGATCTTGTGTAGATCAATTGTGTGGGAGTGTGATCTAGTGAGATCAATTGTGTAGTGTAAGATCGTGAGGGGATCGTTATGTAGAAGAAGTTCCGGCTTTCAAACCGGGTTGTGTAGTGGATTTCTCCTCGAGAGTGGGGAGCGGGGACGTAGGTTAGCAGACCGAACCTCGTTAACACATCGCGCATTATAGGATAACGATTCCTAACTCTATCTCCTCTATATTGATTGCTTTTGGATATTGTGTTTTGTTTGTCTTAATTTTATTGTATAATTATAGCCTTGTGACCCTAATCACCCCCTCTCTAGGGTCCAACAATTGGTATCAGAGCTTGGTTTCTATATTAGTTTTTGGTTTAATCACCTTAGAGAAAAGATCTTATGGAGGCTTCAATGAATGTGCATATGCTAGAGGGACAATCCACCACTAGACCACCACTTTTCACCGGTAGTAATTTTGCTTATTGGAAGGCTAGGATGAGGATTTACCTTCGTTGCATTGACCTTGACATCCTAGAACTCATAGAGAAAAAATATGTAGAAAAGCCCAAAGTTGGGACTATGACCGATGGTGAAAGGCACCAAGCCAATCTCAATGCAAAGGTTATGAATGCCTTAATTTATGGTCTTTCCCCTAATGAGTATAATAGGGTTTCCACGTGTGCAACTACATACGAAATATGGATGAAATTATATATTACACATGAAAGAACCCCCAAGTTAAGGAATCCAAAATTAGTAGGCTTATGCATGAATATGAGTTATTTCAAATGCTTCCAAATGAATCAATTGATGCTATGTTTTCTCGCTTCACTAACATTATCAATGAATTGCATGGTCTTGACAAGAAATTGACTATTCAAGAGACGAACTACAAGATTCTCCGTTCATTGACCCCGATGTGGGAACCCAAGGCGACGACGATAGAAGAAGCTCATGACCTTACCACTCTACCTCTCGATGGCCTCATCGGCAAGCTCAAGGTTCATGAGAAGAAGCTCAAGGGAAAGGAGAAGGAGGAAGTGCCCTCACGGGAAGTTGAGGAGCCATCACTAAAATTGAAGACCATAGCTCTCAAAGGAGCTAGTGATAACTCCTCTTCGTCATCGGATAGTGAAGTTAATTTTTCTAGAGAAGTGGCTCATCTTTCTAGAAGAATTTCTAGACTCATAAAAATAAACAAGAAATTTAACCCCCAATCTAACAACAAATTTCCTTCACGTGTAGGAAAATATTTCGAATGCAATGAACCGGGCCACATCGCTAAGGATTGCCCTAAGCTCAAGGAGAAATATATGAAGTAAAAGAAGAAGAAGGTAATATATGCCGGATGGGAGGAATCAGAACCAAGTGATTCGGATAGTAATGAAAAAGGAGCTAAACTCGCTCTTCATGATCCAAACATTTGTTTCATGGCCCTTGAACAAGAGGTAATATCCGACACCGAGAGTGAATCCTTTTACATGCAATGTGATCTAGCTACAGCTTTGGAAGAATTGAACATTGAATTTAAAAGAATGTCAAAGGAATTCTCTTTTTTTTTAAAAGTTGCATGCCTCTTGTGATGTTAAACTAGAACAACTAGAAACCTCTCTTGCACTAAAAGATGAATTGCTAGGAGATCTCGATTTTGAGAATAAGCAATTAAGATCTAAAATTGAAAGACTAGAAATTAAAAGTGGTAGGATTAGACCCACTTATGCTTATGCTAATCATCATCACCATGGTAGAAATAGATTTCATAGATATCATGCTCAAACACACAAGAGAAATTTTGTGTGCATAAATTGTATGAAACATGGTCATATTTATACTCATTGTAGGATCAAAGATAATCATGATTTCTATGGCATGACATGGGTACCCAAAGGTACCAAGTTTACTAACCACCAAGGACCCAAGATTTGGGTACCTAAAGTTACTACACCTTCATCTTTTATAGGGAACATCACGGTCACGACGTAGAGAGATGTGGTACCTTGATAGTGGTTGCTCACATCATATGACGGGCAACAAAGAGTTATTTGTAACTCTATCAAGGATTGAAGGAGGTAGCGTCTCCTTCGGAGGTGGTGAGAAAGGTAAAATCATCGGCATTTGATCTATTGGTAAGAAACCTTCACCCGTTATAGAAGATGTTTATTTGGTAAATGCATTGAATCATAATCTTCTTAGCATTAGCCAATTGAGTGATAAAGGTTTTGATATTTCCTTTAAACCGGACAAATGCATTATTAGTATGAATGGAAAAATTGTTTTTGTTGCTAATCGCAAATCTGTACATTTTTAAGATGAATGAATTAGTGAATCAATATGTGAAGTGCCTTGCGGCAATTGATGAAAACCCTTGGATTTGGCATAAGAGGCTTGGACATGCAAACATGGAATTGATATCAAACTTGTCTAAGAGAAATCTTGTAAAAGGGTTACCAAACTTGCACTTCATCAAAGATACCACATGTGAAGATTGTGCCAAAGGTAAAGAAACAAAATCTTCTTTCAAATCCATCAATAACGTATCGACTTCTAAACCTTTGCAATTACTTCATCTTGATTTATTTAGTCCTATGTGTGTTACCTCTCTTGGAGGCAAACACTATGTATTTGTGATTATTGATGGTTTTTCTCGTTTTACATGGACAATATTTCTTGCAAATAAAAATGATTGTTTTGAAGAATTTTCTAATCATGTCAAAAGAATTGAAAATGAAAAAGATTTAAAAGTTGTCAAAATAAGAAGTGATCATGGTGGTGAATTTCAAAATGATTCTTTCTATGGATTTTGTGTTCATCACGGTATAACTCACATGTTTTTCGCTCCTAGAACACTACAACAAAATGGTGTTGTTGAACGGAAAAATCGCACCATACAAGAGATGGCACGTACTATGCTAAATTCCTTTGTTTTGCCAAACTATTTTTGGGCGGAAGCCGTCAATACGGCTTGCCATGTTTTAAATCGTGTTTTAATTAGACCAAAGCTTAAGAAAACTCCTTATGAACTATTTTATGGAAAAACTCCTTTTATTGGTTATTTTCGTATCTTTGGTTGCAAATGTTTTATTTTAAATACAAAAGCTCATCATGACAAATTTGATTCTAAAATTGATGTTGGTATTTTCTTAGGATATGCACCTCGAAGTAAGGCTTATAGGGTCTTCAACAAACAAACTCTCGTTGTTGAAGAATCTATAAACGTTACTTTTGATGAGACTAATATTGGTTCCCAAGTTGTTTTACCTAGGAAAGATGATGATGATGATGTTGAGAGAGGATTGGACTTTTTACAAATCAATGATACACCCTCTATAGAAGCACAAAAGGATGTGGATAGCTCCAATGCTCATGAACAAGTTGAACTTCCTAAAACTTGGAAATTCGCATCAAACCATCCAAAGGAACAAATAATTAGGAGCCCTTCACAAGGAGTTGTTACTCACTCAAAAGCTTTGAGTGAGTGTGGTAATGTTACTTTCTTATCTCAACTAGAGCCTAAAAAGATTAATGATGCTTTAAATGATGAATTTTGAGTTTTAGCTATGCATGAAGAACTAAATAATTTTCAAAGAAATAATGTTTGGAAACTAGTTCCTAGACCTAACAATGCTAGTATTATTGGTACTAAATGGGTTTTTAGAAACAAACTTGATAAACATGGTATTGTAACTAGAAATAAAGCTCGTTTGGTTGTCCAAGGATACAATCAAGAGGAGAGCATAGACTATGACGAAACCTTTGCACCGGTTGCAAGGTTGGAATCTATTAGGATATTTTTGGCATTTGCTAGCTTTAAAGATTTTAAATTGTTTTAAATGGATGTTAAAAGTACCTTTTAAAATGGTTTTATAGATGAGGAAGTATATGTTGAGCAACCCCCGGTTTCATAGATCATGCTTTACCTAATCATGTTTACCGGGTTCAAAAAGCTTTATATGGGTTGAAACAAGCTCCTAGAGCTTGGTATGCTCACCTCTCTAGTTTTCTTGTTAAAAATAGTTTTTCAAAAGGAACAATGGATAACACACTTTTTGTGAGAAAAAGAAAAAATGATTTTATTTTAGTTCAAATATATGTTGATGATATCATTTTTTGATGCTACTAATGAATCTTTGTGCAAGGAATTTTCTAAAGTTATGCAAGATCATTTTGAGATGAGTATGATGGGGGAGCTTACATTCTTTCTCGGGTTCCAAGTCAAGCAAACTAAGGATGGGATATTCATTTCTCAAAGCAAGTATGCTAAGGAATTAGTGAAGAAATTCAATTTGGAGAATTTTAAGCATGTGCCTACTCCCATGAGTACAAGTGTCAAGCTTGATGCGGATGAGAGTGGTGAAGATGTGGACCAAAAACTATACCGAGGTATGATAGGTAGTCTTCTTTATCTCACCGCTAGTAGACCCGATATCATGTTTAGTGTGTGCATGAGCATGTTTTCAAGCTTCTCCTAAAGCATCTCATTTAATTGCGGTTAAAAGGATCATTAAGTATGTTAATAGAACTTTTAATCTTGGTTTATTTTATCCAAAGAGCACCTTTTTCGATTTATATGGTTTTTGTGATGCCGACTTTGGCGGATGTAAGGTAGATCATAAGAGTACGAGTGGAACATGCCAATTCTTAGGAAATTCTCTTGTATCTTGGGCTTCCAAGAAACAAAATTGTGTTGCATTATCCATTGCGGAAGCGGAATACATTGCCGCCGGCTTATGTTGTGCCCAAGTTTTGTGGATGAAACAAAGCCTAGTTGACTATGATTTGAATTTTCAAAATATAAAAATCTTTTGTGATAACACTAGTGCTATTAATATTTCCAAAAATTCGGTTTTGCATTCTAGAACCAAGCATATTGACGTGCGCCATCATTTCTTACGCGATCATGTAGAGAGACAAGATGTATCCCTAGTATTTGTTGACACAAAATCCCAATTAGCGAATATATTTACAAAGCCTCTTGGTGAAGATGATTTTTGTCGCATAAGAAATGGCTTAGGCTTATGCAATATGTGAAAGTTCTATTTGCTTGCTTGTTTAGTTGCATTTTGCACGCATCATTCTTTACCCCATTTTTGATGGTGACAAAGGGGGAGAGAAATCTCCCCTTATTTGTTGCATATATTTAGGGGGAGCTCATATATAGGGGGAGCACTTATCTATAAGCTATATTTATTTTTGCTCTTATATAATGGTTAGTTGTCATCATCAAAAAGGGGGAGATTGTTAGCCCTTATGTTTTGATGATGTTTTACAACCATCATTATCGGTACTAATTGCTTATTGAGTGAAAATATAGTGACTACATATATCAAGCATGTTAGTGCCACAAATAGAGGATTGGATGGAATATGCGCTACAACGATGATATCCAAAGGAGGAGGAGGCATAGTGATGAAGCAACGTTTATTCAAGAACACCAAATTCAATTAGAAGCTTCATCCAACTCAAGCTATATCAAGACTCAAGAATTATATTCTCGTGAGGATATTAGCTAGTTTTTATTTCTCTCTAGTGCTAGAATGTAGGCAAAGAGTTATCGATTTCACTTGAAGCTATTGGGATATCACACACACGTTTTCATATTTATATTTTTGAGCGTATTTCACAAAACACTATTTTTCACAAGTATGAGGACCTATTTGCAAAATTCCTTTTCCAAACAATTTGCTTTTAGTATTAAAAACATTTTACAAAGTTTCACAATTTTCAGAAGTCAAATGAATATTTTACAAATATTTTAAGTGAGTCAAAAACCTGTTTTTTTTTTGTGTGTATCAGTTTGTGGTCGACCGCCACGGTCGACCGCACCTATGTTCATTCGTCAGTGGACAACAGAAACTTTCACGGTCGACCGCCGCGGTCGACCGTGAGCTTGAAATTTCCCACGGTCGACCGCCACGGTCGACCGCAAAAGTCTCTGGACTTTATTGAGTTTCTGGTCTGTCTCGTGGTCGATCATGAAAAAGTTACGGTCGACCATCGCTTAGGTTAACGGTCTTCTGGTATAGTTTTTTAGCGTCAATTTCACACGATCTCAGCGTAGTTCTGTTTCTAGGTTTTCGGGGATTGGGTATGGGTTTCAAACAGCTGTGATTTTCTATTTAAACCTATACTCTTCTTCTTCCTCATTGTCCCAGCTCTTTCAAAATCTTTCAGAGAACGTTTTTTACAGAGCTTAATTTTCAAACCTGTTTCTTTCTGAGTTTTTGTGTTTCACATCCCAGCTTTAGTGTTATCTTCTCTTTGCCATACGGACATTATAAAGAGAGGGTTCTTACACCATTTCTACTATTTTGAGAGCTTGATCTTGTGTAGATCAATTGTGTGAGAGTGTGATCTAGTGAGATCAATTGTGTAGTGTGAGATCGTGAGGGTATCGCTGTGTAGAAGAAGTTCCAGCTTTCAAACCGGGTTGTGTAGTGGATTTCTTCTCGAGAGTGGGGAGCGGGGACGTAGGTCAGCGGACCGAACCTCGTTAACACATCGCGCGTCTTAGGATAACGATTCCTAACTCTATTTCCTCTATATTGATTGTTTTTGGATATTGTGTTTTGCTTGCCTTAATTTTATTGCACAATTATAGACTTGTGACCCTAATCACCACCTCTAGGGTCCAACAACTGCAAGAGTAAAGGCCCTGGGGATATCACAGAGATCGTAGAATTGCTCGAGCTCTCCAACGAAAACCTTCAAGTGGATCAGCAAGAGAAGAGCAATTCTCTCCTCGTTACAGTCAATGTGGTGGTCTGAGAAGAATTTGAAGGTTTGCGTCACAAAGGATTTCAGAAGTTGAGAGAGATAAGTGCCGAAGATTTAGAGCAGAAATTTGTGACGAAATTTTTTTTGAGCCCCCAGTGGGCTATTTATAGCATTCCAGAGGAACGCTTGGAGTTATCTGGACGGTTGTATTATTTCAAAATGATCACGTGAGACTCAACTCAAAATCTCAAACGGTTCATATGAAACTCGAAGCGCCGCCCCCTTTACTCCGCACCTCTTCACTTGAAAACCGAACGACGCTATAGCTCTTTGACAACTGACAGCGTCATCATGTCTTTTCAAACAATGATGTTTTGCCTACTTAATAAAGGCTTCTGGAAACTCACTAAGTGACGTTTATTCGGCAAAGCAGCCGACCAAACCCTAGTTGACCCTTGATGACCGATGCTAAATTTCAAAGAGTATCTCTCAGCCACTCACCCCAAGAAGCTCATACACCAACTAGCAAAAGCAATCGATCTGATTAATTCCATACTTAAAAAGAGGGCTAGCAATAGAAATGACTACTTGAGTTTGAGACGTGTCTTCTCAACGAAGGACAAGTCTCCTTGAATCAGCTGTTCAAGTCTATGATAGAGCTAAGTCATTTAGAAGACACATTGAGATTGCGCAACATGGAGAAAGCAATTTCAGGTTCAAAAATATTTCTTTATTCATTTATCAGAAATATTTACAAGATACAATGTACACACATGCACAACAAAAATCGAGAGGCAAGAGAATCCAAGGAGGCTAAGAGAAGTCCATTCCTATTCCCGGAGTCGCAGGCAGGGAGTCCCTGGGCACAGTCGACGGAGGAGTCGAGCCATCTCCTCCTTTGTCCGATTCTCCCTCATCCTCACCTAGATCAAATCCCCCTCCAAGTGCTTCCACCTCCACCAACTAGTCCAAACAATTGGCCACGATGAGAGGGTAGTGGAAGTGATCAGGTGGATTCCTCATCTCGACTAGAAGCTGCATCGACAGATAATCATACCCAGCCTTGCAGGCGATCGCCACTTCGGTCTTTCCAGTTAAACCCTGGCGATATCCCTCAATGATCTCTTTGTGGTACGACTTAGACTCCAGGTGGGCACTTTGGCTTTAGGCCATCGCTAAAGACTTCTACAAATGTGCAACCTCTCCCTGAAGCTTGACTAGCTCCGCATGCTCCTTGTCCATCTAATGCTTCGCATGCGTCATTGACTACTTCTCCAGCTCGACCTTGTTCGCGTGGAAAATCGTGTTCTTCTTCATTGAGGATTCCATTACAAACTTTGAAAACAACTTTATACGTTTTACAAATATCCGGTCTTTTTATAAGAGCCGGTTACAATGGAG
>BQKN01063200.1:41073-63617 GCA_022839385.1 Asparagus kiusianus
TCAGGGTGGCTCGGCATGAGCCGAGCCACCCTGAGGTGGCCCGACTCCCCCCCTCTCTCTTGTGCACGAATGCACAGTGAAGAGAGGCTATAAATAGGGGGGGTGGTTGTTCATTTGAGGGGACTTTTTCTAAAACTTCTGAAGAGCCGAAACTCTGCCGGATTGCGACCTCAACTCGGAATTGTGAAGGCTTGAAGACTTGGATACTCAGATCTACGTCATTCTACTCTGGATCTAAGCTTGGTTCTTAGATCCCGAGATTTGAGCGAGCGTTTCCTTGGTGAAACGATCCCTCCCGGCTATTATCTCCTTGGTGGGATAATACCCGTCATACCACGTAGATCTGTTCGGATCGAGATTGCGCGGTGGTCCACGGTAATCAACCCCGGCACAGGCAAACAACCCACGCAAGCGAGGGACCGTAAAACAGGAAACTCGTGATTTGTTCAGAGAGAATTGTAATTTTTATTTCTTTATTTTGATCTTCATTGTAACCGGCTCTTATAAAAAGACCGGATCTTTGTAAACGCATAAAGTTGTTATTAAAGTTGTAATGAAATCATCTATGAAGAAGAACACAATTTTTCACGCGAACAATCTGGCGACCACAGTGGGAGCCACCGATCTCGCTGCCGAGATCGGAGTGTCGCAGCCGCGGATCTCGATCCCGGTCGTGGAGGAGGTCGAGTATGAATTCGACCAACAGAAGTACGAGGAGTACGTGTCCTCGTCCAGATCTACCTCCTCCCCCAAGTCCAAGAAGTTCCAGAAGTTCTCCTCCAGGAGAAAAGTCCGTTGGTGTGATGAAGTTGAAGCCACCAACGACGACCTCACCCCAATCGACGCCGAAGCTGCGTTGAGTGAGGCCCTACCGACCTCAAAGAAGGTCAAATCCGCCATTGAAGGTGTGGTGACTCTCTCCAAGAGAGCCCGCCAGAGGCAGCGTCAACGCCTTGCGAAGCAATTTGCCAAGGCCTTGGAGACCGTTGACGGGGTCCGCTATCATGCGGATCTGAAGAACAAACGAGGCAAACAGCCTCAACAGCAAGTGAAGGGTGGTTCCTCCAAACCATCGACAATGGAGTGGGTCCGTGTCAAACGGAATCGCTCGACGTTAGAGGAGCGCATCCGCAAACGGCGCGCGCTATCGGCGCAAGCACGGGCCAAAGCTGAAGAAGCCCGTCGGAAGTTGCAGAAGGAGGTGGTCAAAAAGCCGCCACCAACTCGCAAGGTTTGGAGGCCAAAGTCTGAAGCGACAATTCAGACCAAGGAGCGACAACCGCAGCCTCCGAAAACTCAAACTCTGGCAAGTCAATCTAAACAGCCGGTAATTTCTGCAACTGCTCAGGGAGATCCCGCAGGACCATCCCAGAAGAGAAAGTCTGTTTTGGAGCGCCTCGGCCCACTTCCGAAAGAACAAGGTAAAGCTCCGGTTCAGGAACGCTTGGGACCAATGAAGAAGTCCCAAATAATGCAACATGCTGGGGGTCGCTGCAACCCTCAACACTTAGAGAAAATTGTGGCACCCAAGCGCACAACTTTGCGCATTGAAGTGCAAGAGCCCGCTGAAGATTCATGCCCACAAAGGCGCGTTTCAAGGCGTGTGACTCTGGATGGTCCGAAGAAGACAATTATTCCTCAGAAGGAAACGTTGTCATCTGATGACGACAACGTTATACCTGAGAGATCGTGCCAACACACAATAGGTTGCTCCGATCTTCAAACAGACGAGCTGTACTATTGTGCCGGGGGTACGAATAAATCCAGAAAGAGGAGCCCTCGAAGGCTCGAAACATAATGTCCTTGCTCGAAGCTCATTCGGGCGGTACTGTCCGAGTGCAATTGCGTCAAGGCGGTCCCTAAAAGAGTATCTGTGTTTGAAAGACTCAGCGATGGAACGCCAAAACCAAGGCATAGGCGTTTCCAACGAAGGAGGAAGATGGTCAAAGATGGTGAGCATTCAAGGGTCACCGCAAATATGACCAGCACAGGAACATCGGCTCAGGATAACCCCGAGGCGGTTCCAGAAATATCCCGACGTGTAACTCGTCTATAATCCGGAGCTATCATTCGCGCGATGTATGGTAGAATCCGAACGAGAGTACCTTCGGGAGATGAAGAATCAGATGCTGGCTCAGCAGTGGCGTCTGATAACACAGTGTCCAGTGAAGGACAACCCCGCGAGGTGTTTATGATAAACGCGGAGCAAGTGGCTAAGATGCTTGAAGATGCCATGGCCAAACAACAGGAGACCTTTAGGTTCAAAATGCAAATGGCTATGCAGAACATGAGAGAGATGCATGACCAACAGCTTCAAGCATTGAGGAACCAACAAGGCGAACCAAGTCGTCCTAACCAGAACAACCTGGAAGATGAGGACACAAATGAGGGTCACAATGCTAACAACCCTCCCATCAACCCAGGGGGTGGTAATGAAAATGCTAGCGAAGACACAGGTGAAAGCCTAAAAATTAAAAATCTCGAGAGCAAGATCAACACATTGATCTCTGCTCAAGAGACGAAAAAGACGGGCATTCCTTGTCCATACCCGAGAGACTGGGAATCAATCTCATATCCGGCAAAGTTTAGTCTAATTAACTTTACGCCGTTTAATGGGATGTGTTCACCTACTCAGCATTTGATCTATTTCAAATCGCACTTGGGAGTCATCTCTGGTAATGAGCCTCTGATGGTGCGGTCATTCGTCGGCACTCTTCGCGGAGCTGCCTTCGATTGGTATCGTCGCCTCAAGCCAGGAAGCATAAGCAGCTGGGACGACATGGAGACCAAGTTCCTCACGAATTTCTTCAACGATGATACCGAGATCTCTATCGGATCGCTGCTCGATGAGAAGCAAAAAGACGGGGAGTTGGTCGACACCTTCGTCAAGAAGTTCCGGAACAAGGCGATGAATTGCCGGGACCCGATCACTGAGGAATTCATCCTCTAGACCTGCCACAACAACCTTTCACTGGACGTGTTGGAAGCAATGGGCATAGCACCATCCAAGACTTGGAAGGATTTGAAGGTTCGAGGAGAGCAAGCGGAGCGATTCCTCAGAAGAAAGAAGGCGGAAAGAGGCCAACTGGCAACGAATCCTCCAAAGCAGAACTTCAACCAGAAAGGGAAAGGTAAAGCTCATGTTAATGCTGTTGATGCTAACCAGACATTTCAATTGCAACCTCAGCAACAGCAGCAGGCGCCATAACAATCGCAACCTCATTGGCAGCAACGGCCTCAGAAGCAAAGGTCTTCGGAGCCGAGGTTTCCCAAGGTCTACTCCTTCAAGGATGATGAAGTTCCCGACATCTTCAAATATTTGTTGGAAAACAACAAAATCCAGCTGCCAGCGATCGTAGATCAAGAGGGGGCTAGCAAAGTAACGGATCCGAAGTACTGTGCGTATCACAGAGCGGTGCATCACCCTACGAGGTCATGTTACCAACTCAAGGACAAGATCCAGGCTTTAATTGATGTGGGAGTCATAACTCCGAAACCGGCCAAGAATGTGGGGCAAACGCGGTGTCAATCAGTTTTGGATCAGTACCTACAGATTGGTTCGAGCCAAAATGCGTTACCAAAGTCGGGATGAAGACAGTGAATGACGACCCGCACGGACAACGTCAAAAGGGACTTGTGCCTCA
Organism: Asparagus kiusianus; assembly: GCA_022839385.1. Lineage (NCBI taxonomy): Eukaryota > Viridiplantae > Streptophyta > Magnoliopsida > Asparagales > Asparagaceae > Asparagus > Asparagus kiusianus. Next base: position 44,718 of record BQKN01063200.1, read on the forward strand.
CACAGCTCCAAACGGTGAAATTCTCTGGGTGCACCCTGACCTGATTGAAGATGAACAATGGGCTGGATCGTCATCCAAGAAGAAGTCCAAAGGGAAAGGCAAGTCTTGTTACGGAGTTTCAGCCATCCCAGGAGAAGATGACGAAAGAATCCCCGCTTTCCCACTTTCCGACGAGGAGCAGGAAGTCTTTGCGACCCGGAGTGGAAATGAATACCACTTTAAATATCCATCCCCTGGCGATCAATTTGCTGAGCAGGGGATGACAAAGCGAGGACCAGCCAAGACTCTCACAGAGTTGGGGGTGGTTACGGTTCCTAAACCGGTTGAAGATGCCCGACGACAGCCGGTTGACAAACAGAAAGAAAAGAGGCCCGAAGAGGTTCAGAATCTGAAGCAGTCTCGTTTCAGTCGTCCGATTGGAAAGGACAAACCGGAGAGTTCAAAAAATCCGTGTGCCTTCGACATCATGGCTCAGCTAGCTAATATTCCAGCGCGGATAACGCTGTACGAGTTGCTCCTATTGTCCAAGGAAACTAGAGAAGCCTTGCAAGAAGCCTTGGCCGATTCGGAGGCATTCCTCACCAGGATCAAGCCAGCACCTGAGGAGCTAGAATTGTTAGCCCAACAGTGTAACGTGGCAGCTAAGAACCTTCCCTGCATCACCTTCACCAAAGAGGACATGCAGACGAAGAATTCAAATCATGATCGGCCCCTATACTTCGTCGGGTACATTGGCTCCAGTGAAGTCAACCGAATCCAAGTGGATCCGGGTTCCGCTGTGAGTATTATGCCACTTCGACTAATGCACAGCCTTGGCATTCCAGTCAACAAGTTGGCATCTACAGGCACAGTCATCTACGGATTCAACACCAGCGGGTCAAGACCTTTGGGTAAAATCCGGATAAAGTGCCAAATGGGACGGAGGTCACGTGCTACGTGATTGATGCTGAGACGTCCTATAACTTACTATTGGGTCGGCCTTGGATCCATAGTAATGTTATAGTTCCCTCCACTCTACATCAGTGTTTGAAATATGTCGACACTGATGGAAGAGTTAGGACGGTGGTCGCGGATAAGCAACCATTCAAAGGATATGAGAATTACTTCACAGATTCTCTCCTTTATGGTAACGAATCCGACACGGAACCATCGATCCAAGGCACGGACAGCGGAGAAGAAGCTGATTCCGAAGCCGGATTCGATTACAATGGTGGTTTTGTTTTGAATGACATTGTACCCTTTGTAATCAATCTCGATGACGAACAGTCGTCAGACGGCGGTTGTAACTGGCAACTTGCCGATATTGAAATAAATCCTGGTTTAGAGTACTCCTTGTCTCTTGATGATGTGATAGAAGGATTATACAATAATCCCGATTTATGTATGCCACTCCGATCATCTTATGTAACGAAGAAACGCCTCCAGCATTCCTTCGGAACAACTCAGATTATTCCTGCCAAAACAGGAGGACAAAAAGAAATGATCTACGGTAAAGGAGAAAGTCTTCCGTTGCCGGATCATTTCCTAAGAGAAGATGAAGACGATGACAAATCTGGTCTACACTTATCTAAGTATAGTCCAGAAGCGCGTACGCTCATGGAAAAACAAGGGTACGACTTTACACTCGGAGAAGGTTTATACTTCGACCGAGGTTCCCGTGTCCTAGTCAAAATGGCATATGTCCCAAAAGGGAAACCGGATAATTATTACCATCACAAGAGAGGCCGAGGCTATGTCTCATCAGATGACGAATGTGGTTGGCAAATCATCGATCAAATTGCTAACAAAGCTAAGGATGGGTACTTGCCAGACTCTTCAGCTAAGGATTCCGACACAAGTTTGGGAGAAATGTTCAAAACCTTATTGACGAACATGACCACAGCTGATCCATCTACAATGGAGGACGACGATCAAATGCAAACATGGGAGGATCCATGGGTTCATCATTTAAACATGCAGTATGGTGATAGGTTCGAGCAAAGAGAGCCACCCACCGAAGACGAAGTAGTCCAGATCAATATGGGTGATGAAGCCAATCCAAAGCCCATATTCATCAGTGGTAGTCTTCCCCCAGATGAAAAGGAAGAGTTAATTACCTTGATCAGAGAGTACATTGATGTCTTCGCCTGGAACTATGAAGACATGCCAGGACTTGACCCCAATGTGGCAATGCATCGTCTCGACATCAAGCCGGATGCCAAACCTGTCAAGCAACAGCAAAGACGGTTTCGTCCGCAGATCATGGAAGCCATCGAGGCTGAGGTTAAGAAGTTGATCGACTCAGGATTCATCCGAGAGGAACAACATCCAGACTGGTTAGCCAACATCGTTCCTGTCATGAAGAAGAATGGCAAGATCAGGATTTGCATCGACTTCAGGAATTTGAATGAAGCATGTCCAAAAGATGATTTTCCTCTCCCGATCATGGATGTCATTATCGACAATACATGCGGGTTCGAAAGAATGTCCTTCATGGACGGCTTTTCGGGGTATAATCAAATCAAGATGCACCCGGATGACGAAAAGCATACAGCATTCAGAACGACCCTCAGTGTCTTCTGCTACACGGTGATGCCGTTCGGTCTGAAGAATGCAGGTGCTACATACCAACGAGCGATGACTAAGATTTTCCAGAAACATCTCAGGAAAACGGTGGAATGCTACGTTGATGATTTGGTGGTAAAGAGCCGCAACAAAGAAGATCACATCAAGGACTTGAGAACGATGTTTGATCTTATACGGAGTCATCAGTTGAAGATGAATCCCACAAAATCCTTCCTCGGAATGTCCAGCAGAAAATTCCTTGGATTCGTCGTTACCACTAAGGGTATACACATTGACCCAGACAAGGTAAAAGCGATAAATGAATTGCAACCCCCGAGGAATCTAAAGGAACTCCGAGGATTGCAAGGTCGTCTGGCTTATATCCGGAGGTTCATCTCAAATCTATCTGGGAAGTGCCAACCATTTTCTAAGCTAAACAAGAAGGGCGTGTCTTTTATTTGGGACGACGCATGCCAAAAAGCATTCGAAGACATCAAGGCATATCTGATGAATCCCCCTGTTCTTGTTGCACCAAAATCAGGTAAACCGTTCTTGATTTACATCAAGGCGATGAACCATTCGATAAGTGCTTTATTAGCACAAGATGATGATAATGGTCACGAACAGGCAATCTATTATCTAAGTCGGACCTTGATAGGCGCCGAGTCTCGATACCCGATGATCGAGAAAGAATGTCTCGCATTGGTGTTTGCGGTACAAAAAATGCAACATTACTTAGTTGGCCAGACGATTTACGTCATCGCTAATGTTAATCCGGTACGGGTATTCATGAATCAACCGGGTTCGATGAATTGGCGGTTAGCAAAGTGGGCCCTTCTTTTGTCCCAGTATGATCTACACTTCAAACAGCAGAAGTCGGTCAAAGGACAAGCGATTTGTGATCTTTTGGCGGCAAGCCCGACAACAGATACAGTTGAGGTATATGATGATTTACCAGATGAAACCCACGAGGTTAATACCACATCACACCAACAAGTATGGCAGTTATACTTCGATGGTGCTTCGAGAGCAGTTAATAAGGCAGTAACCCCTGGATGTTCTAAAGTCACATCCGGAGTTGGAGTGGTCTTAGTTTCCCCAGGGAAGCACGTGATGCCCCGAGCTTATTCGCTGACGAATCCATGTTCCAATAACGTAGCCGAGTACACCGCGCTCATCATTGGACTCAGTTTCGCCGAAGAGCTGGGGGTCGAGTATCTCGAAGCCTTTGGAGATTCTCAATTGATAGTCAACCAAGTTCGTGGAGAGTATGAAGTCAGGAACCCAGATCTGATTCCGTACCACCAGGAGGCCGTCAGAATGGAAGATTCTTTTAAAAAATTCTATATTGAATACATCCCGCGTCTCCAGAACGCTTATGCGGATGCACTGGCAGTACTGGCAGTATCACTCGCGCAGCCGCCCGAAACTGAACTGCTAGTCATGGTGAGATCACACCAACTCTGCATACCCATATACGATATGGAGGTTGAAGAGGAGGATGATAGAAACGAGAACGCCAAAGAGGTGAACTCAACCCAAATCGGGTCCGAGTCCCGAGATTGTCGTTTTCCCATCATCGATTACGTCCAATACAGTATTTTGCCGGAGGATGTAAAGGAAAAAGAATCTATTCGCCGAAGAGCTCCACGGTTCTTTTACAATACCGAGACCCATACGCTATATCGCAGGGGGTATGATGATTTGCTTCTCCGATGCCTTTCGAACGAAGAAGCAAAAGAAGTTCTTAAGGAAGCACATGAAGGAGAATGCGGTGCGCATCAGCCTGGTCCCAAGCTGTATGATCGAATCAGAAGAATGGGATATTTCTGGCCAACAATGGCTCGTGACGCGATCGAGTACGCCCGAGAATGTCATGCTTGCCAAGTGCATGCGAATTATATGCACCAACCTCCGGAGCGATTACACACATCAACCACGTCTTGGCCATTCGAGACATGGGGTATGGATATTGTCGGTCCTATCTTTCCTCCTTCAGTCAAAGGTGATCGATTTATTCTCGCTATCACCGATTACTTTTCAAAGTGGGCTGAAGCCATTCCGCTTAAAGAAGTGAAGACGAACAACGTCATCAACTTCATCAAGCATTACGTCATATACCGACACGGCGTGCCAAGACGGATCATTCATGACAACGGTCCACAATTCATAAGCAATGCCTTCATCAGGTTTTGTGACAAATTCAAAATTCAAGACGTTTCGTCGACAGCTTATTACCCCGCTGCGAACGGATTAGCTGAGGCTTTCAACAAGACAATCATCAAGATCCTGTCAAAGCTTGTGAAGACTAATAAGCGAGATTGGGACGATAAACTCGGCGAAGCGCTCTGGGCTTATCGCACCACAATACGCACTCCTACAAGAGCCACTCCATATTCTCTGGTGTACGGATATGAAGCTGTACTACCGTTAGAGATTCAAATCCCCTCCCTTCGGATCGCTCTCGCAACGGAGATGACGATCGAAGAACATCATCAAAAACGTCTTGAGGAACTCGAAAGGCTGGACGAAAAGCGCTTGGAGGCCCAACAACACATCGAGTTCTACCAGGCTAGGATATCCAGGGCTTTTGACAAAAGAGTCCGCCAAAGAAGCTTCAAGGAAGGAGATCTGGTCCTCGCTGCTCGCCGACCAATAATCCTCACCTCCAAGAAGAAAGGTAAATTCGAACCTAAGTGGGAAGGACCGTTTGTAATAGACACAGTCTATTCGAACGGTGCTTATCGCCTAATTTCTCTAGAGGGTGACAGGCAATTAATGCCAATAAATGGGAAGTTTTTGAAGAAGTACTATCCCTAGTATGTTCAGGACAACTCATTTATCGGTAAGTTCCTTGAAGAATATTATACTTAATATTCTAAAGGATAACCCAAGTTCATACCACCAAAATCCCTCACTGATCAATTTCAGTTGACAGTGAGTTCACCAAAAAGGTCCAATCTCAATTAAGAGTCCCCTTTTGATAAACGAAGGAACTCTCTTTCTTTTCTCTTTGGTTCAACCCTTTCATGGTTATAACCGAAGCTGAAATTTCACTTCGATAAACGAAGAACTCTTCTTTCGATCAGATAACCAATCCTATAAAAGGTAAGTTTATCTAGATCTTCCGGATTCTCGGAGTGGAGATCCCACTTCTAGTTTCCTTCTTGCACTGGAAATAGAATATAAAATTCTTCCTTTCCAGAAACAAGGAATAGAATATAAAATTCTTCCTTCCTTGTTCAGGGAATAGAATATAAAATTCTTCCTTCCCCACACCAACTCTTTTTTCCAAAATTTATAAAATTAAGATTCATCTTAGGTATTTTATCCCGAAACCTAAGCAGGGATAAGTCTGCGCCTAACACGCGTTGCCGGTTTAGTCTTTTTCCGATTAAAAAAGACACCAGAGTTCGATTCTGGGGTATTTTATCCTGAAACCTAAGTAAGGATAAGTCCGCACCTAACACGCGCGGCCGGTTAGTTCTTAACCGTTAAAAAGAACACTCGTCCGCATATTCAATATTGTGGCAGGTTGTTATTAATAACACCGAAATCCACGCCTCACACGCATGGGGAATTTTATCCTGAATCCTAAGAAAGGATAGGCCGACGCTTAACACGCGTCGCCGGTTTGGTCTTTATCCGTAGAAAAAGATACCAGAGTCTGACTCTGGGGTCCTTTGTCCCAAAGCCTAAATAGGGATAAGCCAACGTCTAATACACGTTGCTGGGTAGCTTATTCCCATAACAATGGCAGAGTCTACACATTCGAAGTTGTAGCACGAAGTCTAAGGGAGTTCATTCTTTTAGCGCAACGTCACATGCGGAACGGATTAAAACAATCCGCATGTAAGCCCGACTCAAACGGTAGTCGGTAAGAGCACATCAAATCCGTTGAAGGCTGAGGATTTGCCAAAAATCCTAAGTCAACATCTCATACACGTTGCTGTTTAGTCTTTTCACAGGAGAAAGACGAAGTCTACGTATTCAATATCGTAGCACTAAAAGAGTTAACTCTTTTAGCTTAACGTCACGTGTGGAACGGATTTAGACAATCCGCACGCTAGCCCGACTCAAACGGTAGTCGGTAAAGGCTAATCAAATCCTTTAGAGGCTGGGGGTTGGCCAAAAATCCTAAAGCCAACACCTCACACGTATCGCCGGGTAGCCTATTCCCGTAACAATGGCGGAGTCTATGTATTCGACATCATAGCACAAAGTCTCAGAGAATTCAATCTCTGAGCATAACGTTACATGCGAACGGATTTAAACAACTCGCATGCTAGCCCGACTCAAACGGTAGTCGGTAAAGGCTAACCAAATCCGTTGATGGCTGAGGGTTTGCCAAAAATCCTATGTGTATTGTGGTCAATCATTTCAAACGGAATGACGAATCATAATAAAGATAAAAAGAAAATTCACTAAAAGAGTCAAGAGTCAAAACACTCAGCAAACAAAATCACACATCAAGCCCGTGGCTAAAAATCTGCTGAATGAATTTAGACAGCTTATCATCATAAGCTTGGCTAAGCTCAGCTCTAATGGACTCCTCGGTAGCGGCAGAGGTCTTCGCAGCAATCTCCTCTGTCTCAACCAGCTCCTGCTTTAAGGATGTCAGCTCGTCAGATAAAGCAGTGCAGGTCTGCTGATCCTGTCCTCTCGTCATCTGGAGAATACCCAAGGTCTCCTCTTTCTCGCGGAGCCCTCTTCTGAGTTGGTCTATCTGGGTCTCACAAGAGATGATGGAAGAGTCAAGCTCGGCAAGGGAAGATAATCTGGTAGCAAGGCCGGTCTCAACTCGAGCTACTCGATCTCGCCGCACCTGAACCTCAAGACTAGCAAGAACCTGAGTCTCGCGTAGTGACTGTAAACGGGTCTCCAGCTCAGCAGCGATAAATGAAGAGACACCGGTATCTCGAAGCTCATGAAACATCTGGAGCTCATGCTCTAAGCAGTCAAGATCGTCAACTATAGCCTTCGCCAAGTCTGGATATCCTGCTTCCCTTATCAAGTTGATTCTGGAATTAAGGAGAGGTTTAAACTGGTGAAGGGAAAGTCCGCCGTGGAAGAGCTTGCCGATCATAGCATTCACAAAGGAGAAGAAGGAACGAACTTCTATGCAGATGACGACCTTGTCAGGATCGTCATCAGATAACAACTCCTTCACTAAGACATGAAGACGAGAAGAACGCCCTACACAAAAAAGGGAGAAGTCCGTCAAAAGTCTTAATAAGAAAAAGGAATAACACTCTTCAATGAGTTAACTTATACCTTCTTCCCCTTGAGCCGCTGGGGGTAGTGGAGGTGTAACGGCTGTAGGTGCATCAACTGGTGTAGTTGGTCTCACAGCCGGCTCAACAGGGTCTTTCTCAACAAAAGCTCCTGCCAGATTCAAAACAGAATTCGCAGAGGCGTTACATTATAGTTGCATTAGTCAAGATTGGCTAGTCCTATAATTAACTCAGAAAAAAGCACATACCTTCAAAGGAACCATCCTCAGGATTTTCAGCGAAGGCGGGCTCAGAAAACATATCCCCAGGTAACTGATCATCGATCTGAGGAGAGCTATATATGTAGCGCATCATAGGAGTGTCCGTAAACAAGCTTCCCTCGTTAAAGTCATCGATGGAGAAATCTGACATAAAAGAATATCAGTGCCAAAGAAGAATGAAGAGACTACAACTAATGGAAATGAGTTACCTCTCACGGGTGCATCAGCCTCTTCATTTCTAGGATTCGTCTCCTGCAAATTATCTGAAGAAGCAAGAAGTAGAGGACAGTTAGAGGATACACAAATTCATTCGTGTATTATCTGAAGAAATACAGTGTCAGTGTTAGATGTACCTGGATTCACGGAATCGGGTCCTACATTGATCTCCTCTCCAATGTCAGCAACCCCTGTAGGCCTCTCTACATGAGGTAGTGGCTCAGACTCATCGGGAGATACGGGAATGGGATCGGGACTCATCTCATTCTCTCCACGCACTCCTATATAGAGATAGAAGAGCATGAGTCAATGTTCCGAATAACCAAGAGAATGGTTCACAGGATGGATATTACCTCCGTCACTGGTAGGATCATCGCCAGCCAGGTCCATATCAGAAGCTCGGGAAGCTACACGCGGCTTACGGGCTAATCTCTTCCGCCTAGCAATGGGGATCGAAGGTCTCGCCTGGGGAGGAGGACGGAACTCTTCATCCTGATCAACTGTGGTCCCTGAAACATCAAACCATAGTCAGTTTCAATACTTCTGGAAGATAGAAGTAAAAGATGAATTGCAAACCTCGCTCGGAAAAGTCATCATAATCTTTGGGATCCCCGCCTGAAGCCTCGTCTGTGGAATGGAATGTCCTCTGGCCCTCTTCATCAATCCGGCGAGTCTTATTCCGCGCCCTCTGTGCTCGAGCATTCTCCTGAATCCTAAGGGAATCAAGCTGAGAAGCCTCCTCAGCCTCTATCTCTGCAATCGGCTTCACGGGAACAGTCTTGTTAGCTGCTAGTAACCACTTGCAGCTCAAGAAAGTGAGGTTCAACTGCCGATCAATACTCGGGAGACTGAACTTAGCACCAGTACAGCCAGTCACGGTCCACAACCATGCACGGAGACCGTCTACCAAACCACTATGGGTCCGAAACTGCTGACGAGGATTCCCGATGTAGAGCTGATCATAGCCAAACTGGCGAGCGAATCGGCAGGGTAGATATGGCTCTATGAAGCACTGATCCCTCACCCGAAAAGTCAGATAGCCAGGCCTGATGTTCACCAGCCAATTGAAGCAGCCAATGTCTAAGTGAGTCCGATACTCTCTCGGCCTCTCATCATCTATCAAGCACTCGTCGTACCGGCCGGAGAACTGCGGAAAACAAGTGGAGAATGCCCAACACTTGTGGACCTGTAGCTGCTGTCTGACATCAGAAAATCATTGACCCTCCCACCTGCCATTCTCAAGCAACTGTAGCAGGGGAACGGAGTGATCTGTGGCGTTCGACACCGACATCATATCCGAGCGGTGGAGGACGAACCAGGCCATCAGATAAGCGTACGGAAGCTCCACCTTAAGAGTGGGAATCTGACCTGGCAAATCGGTCTCCTTCCGTGTGAAGGCACCCGAAAGCTGTCGAAGTCCTCGGTGAATGTCAGCTACCATCACCGGAAGAAGTGAAAGCTCTTTCTTATAAGCAAGCTGAATGGCTGGGTAGAGCACCTCTAAAGGCAATGCATCACCAGACTGAAATGGAACCACACTCTTCTTCAACCAAATAGCGAGATAACCGGCAAGAAGAGTCATCGGTCGAATCGGTGTGGTCGCATGCCATAAGAAAGATCTGAACCTGGTCTTCGCAGGGAAGCCACCCTCAGGACTGCTAGTGGTGTAGGAGTGAGCATCAGTCTTCTTCAACAAACTGTTCACCTCTGAGGGAGTAAGTGGGGCCAACTCACAAATATCCTCGCCAGAACTATTCTCCATGTTCTTGAACAAATAGTTCGCAAACTGCTTCAGACTCACGGAGGCCTTGGTCCTTTTTGCTAAAGGCTCGGACTGTGCCAAAGCAATGTGATAATGACAAGTGAGATCCCATAGAGTCTCATAGCGATCAGGCATGCGATCCTTCAACTGGTCCAATTCATGATTAGAGGGAAAGTACTCCTGGTATAGCATCTGTCCCATGGGCAAGCCAGAAATCCTGTGCATATCGTGGAGAGCCAAACCCAACTCCCCTTGCCGGGTCAAAAAAGTGTTCGAGTCTGGATTATATAACTCGAACAAAGCACAAAAATGTCTCAAACTGACAGGTAAGCCATACATGGTGGCACGGACGGCTGTATACAAACCACAAGCGTGCAACTCCTCACTCCATCGGCTCAAAACATACGTCGTCATGCGACTCCACCAAGACTTGTCCAAAGAATGGACCCAACCGTAAATCCTGTGACGAGTAGCAGGCATCTCCCGTCCTAGGGCAGCGAGGCGATTCCTCAAGGTCGAAGCAGTGGCGAGAAACTCGTTACGTGGTGGTGCATCTAGTCCCAACACTCTAGGATGCAATCCAGTGATATGACTCCTGCTCGAGCCAGGAGCTGCCTGATGAGTGACGTAACCGCAATGGACGCTCTCATGATCCTCAGTCAAACGCCACGACATCTCCCGTGTCACAGCCTGACGCCTGAGCTCAGTCAATGAGCGATGCCGAGGAATCTCCGGCAAGTATATGAAGCCACTGCCGGTCTTATGGAGCCACTGCTCAGCATCAATGAATACGGCTTCTGGGTCATCGACAGAATCACCAAATAGGAAATCGCTCTTCCGAAGAGGCTGAGTAGAGCTGGCATCCTTCACAAAAGGCGCATCTGTGATCAGCTGACGAATAGCCCGATGACCACCTTCCCTCACCACTTGGGCAACCTCAGTCGACGTGCCCGAAGCAAACTGAGGAGTAGCTGGAATAGGGGAAGGATCGTCGGAGGTCGAGTAATACTCGCCACGACGCCCACAGACTGCGTGGGACGAGAATGATCCAGAAGGGTACCCCACTACAAAATAGACAGTTAATCACTGGTTAGTCTCGATTATAAAAGGAAATTGAACTCATCTTACAAATAGTTAAGATAGAGTCATTGCCTTATAAAGGGTGAGACGATTTGGCCACATTGTGCAATCACAACACAGGGTATGTCAACAACATATCCCTACCTTATAAAGCGCAATGTAGCGTCAAATCGCCCCCTTTAATATTGAGATATGGTTTTGACCAAGCAAAACATATCTTTGAAGCGTCGATCCTCACCAACGAGAATCAAGGCTCTTCCCGATTGCCTCGCCAAGGAGAACAACGTGGGGTAAAAATGGACCAATTTGCAAATTTTCAAGAAAAGAGGGGTTAATTTTCAAAATTCCCAAATATGCCAAAAGCGTCGATCCTCACCAAGGAGAATCAAGGCTCTTTCCGATTGCCTCGCCAAGGAGAACAACGTGGGGTAAAAAAGGACCAGTTTGTAAATTTACAAGAAAACAGGGACTAATTTGTAAATTTCCAAATACTGTTAAAAATAGCTCACCAGCATAGGAGGGAGGCGCGCCATCAACCAACATAGCAGGGGAACGACCTCTCGAAGGACGTGACATGACAAGCTGCAAAATAAATTAAAAGAGGTCAGATCTAGAAAAAAAAAGATCACTTTTTTTATCAGATCTACCCCCCTGAAAGATTAACTCGAGGCGCCATATCATAGTTTTAACCCCCACACACGATCCCACAAGTACATAAATTAAATTGAGCATGAAAAAGATCAAAATTGTGGAGGATTTACCTGAAGAAAGGCTCAAGATCCAATAAAGATGATGTCTTTTAGGAAACTTTCACCACGCGCTCGAGGGGCCTGAGAGGGATTTTAAAGAATAGTTTTTTGAGGGATTTTTCAGTCCAAGATCCAAAGGAACCCTAGATCTAGGACAAATATCAAGATTTGAAGACGAAAGAGTGCTCGAGGGAAGAGAAAAATCAAAAAAGGGGAGATAGGGGGGCCGGCCCTAGAAAAAAGAGGAGGAAAAGAAGAAAAAGAAGGAAAAAAGGACCCTTTTATAGGTTGGGCCAAGTTGAACCGGACCGGACCAAGTTGAACCAAACCAGACCAGTCCAGATTAGTTCAAAAGAGGCCGAATTAAGCGTCAAAACGACTTCAAATCAACTGTGGGTCCCATCCTTGGTTTATTCCTGTCTCTCCCACATATTCGAAAGGTACGGAAGAAATCTTTTGAGCCAAATTACTGCCTTTTTGGCTCATTTTCAAAGCCGGTTCAGCTTATTTTGAGCACGGAAATACTCCAATAAGGTATACGAGTATAAACTATTCCCTATTTTTATTGAGAAGTTCCTGGAGAATATTTTTCTAAAAATATTCTTAAGGATAACTCAATAACACGACGCCGGATAATGCGTCACAAAGAAAGACTCAACGCCAACAATCGAGGGTTAGTTGTACGTCGAACAAATGAGCACAAGCTAAAAGATTGGAAAATCAGGAATCGACTTCAAGTTCAAATTTCGACGACGGTCAGACAATAAATGCAGCACCGGAATCCTTACAAGCATTCGACAAAGCACCGAATAGCCTGAAGGAGTGAAGGAATACAGAACAAAAGTCGTTTCAGGTCCCGTTACACCGACAAAGGGTAGGGACAATCATATCCAAAGTATTCCAGACTCTTCTATAAAAGAATGAGGCTGGAACACTTTGGAGGGGGTATCTGTAGGCGTATAAAATTGCCTATAGGTCCCTTAGCGTGGCTCGGCACGATGATTCGACAAATCAACAGACGTTCGAGCGACGAGGCGATGAGGCACATAAGCAACGGAATACGTTCGCGTGCGGAACTAATCCAACGGTTCAGAAAGTTAACGAGTCGTCCAACAACAAAACGGACTTGAACTCAAACACCGAGGCGGGAATACTACCAAATAAAGACCTGGGCTATCAAATCAAAGTCCGGACAAATCAAACAAAGAACCGAAAGACGGAAAACACCGGAAAACGACAAAACAGAACACACCCGGGGACTCGGCCTAAACCGAGCCACCCCAGGGTGGCTCGGCCAAGGCCGAGCCACCCTGAGGTGGCCCGACTCCCCCCCTCTCTCTTGTGCACGAATGCACAGTGAAGAGAGGCTATAAATAGGGGGGGTGGTTGTTTATTTGAGGGGACTTTTTTTGAAACTTCTGAAGAGCCGAAACTCTGCCGGATTACGACCTCAACTCGGAATTGTGAAGGCTTGAAGACTTGGATACTCAGATCTACGTCATTCTACTCCGGATCTAAGCTTGGTTCTTAGATCCCGAGATTTGAGCGAGCGTTTCCTTGGTGAAACGATCCCTCCCGGCTATTATCTCCTTAGTGGGATAATACCCATCATACCACGTAGATCTGTTCGGATCGAGATTGCGCGGTGGTCCACGGTAATCAACCCCGACACAGGCAAACAACCCACGCAAGCGAGGGACCGTAAAACAGGAAACTCGTGATTTGTTCAGAGAGAATTGTAATTTTTATTTCTTTATTTTGATCTTCATTGTAACCGGCTCTTATAAAAAGACCGGATCTTTGTAAACGCATAAAGTTGTTATCAAAGTTGTAATGAAATCATCTATGAAGAAGAACACAATTTTCCACGCTAACAGAGCCCGTCGACCTTGGAAGCACTTGGGGCTGGCGCCTCCGCGGGCCGTTCCGAGTCGACTCTTCTCTCAGCCCTTAGAGAAGTCACCTACCCAAGGAGCTTGAGATAAGTGGTCCAGAACCGCTCCATCCAGCGGTATAACTCCGTCTCCACCAAGGCATCTCGAAAAAAGTAGCTATGAAGGCTATGGTGGAGACCGATATCAGGAATCCCTTGTAAATACTCCTTATCATGAGGAACCCAGAACTACTCAACTACAGTCTGTTGGGTTTGACGAGAGCCAAGGACGGTACCTCTGACGTCAAGGTGGTAAATAGGCTTGAAGAGATGCTCTAGGTCAGGCTTCTTCCCATATCGAGAGCCATCCCCTAAGAGCCCGATGAGGTGCTTCGTCATCTTCTCACATTCTTCTTCTCCGATATCGGTGACCTAGTGAGGAAAGGGATACTCTAGCCTTGCGAGAGGCACTATCTCCTCCTCGAATGGCTCCTTCCCCTGATGATTTGACTCAGAGGTCACTGGACGACTCCCCCTGCCCGGCAAAAGCTCTGGCCTCGGCTCCCTCTTCTTGAGGAGCCTCGACTGGTTCTCCCGAGGCTGACTCGTCTAAATGAATGACGTCGGTCTCAGCCATCTTGACCACTACTTGAGCTACCTATTCCACATCCTTATGCTTCCTACGTCTAAGAATGAGGTTGGGAGCAGGCTCCTCCTCGGCCTCCTAGGCCATCTCGGCGTCCACGACCATCTCAGCCTCTATTGGAGGAATGTCCCGATGAAGATGCTTCATGGGCCTAGCAGACGACTCCCCCTGGGGACCAGCCAAAGGAACAATAGGCGCCATTGCCACTTTTGTCATTCTTACAATAAGGGTTGCAGCCCTCTCATGGTCCTAGTCAGAAGGGGACATGACTGATATATCGACAACTCGCAAGACTGAGCCGTTAAGCAAATGGTCAATGCGATGCGAGCCAGCGTATGCCTTGATCTGGTCGAACACATCCCTCTTAGCCTCAAGCAACTCTCCCTCCATGAGCGCCTCTCTCCTTATTTCAGGCTAGTTTGAGCAGCCCATCTCTAGGTCATTTTCCACGACCCAAACATACTTCTCCTTCCATTCCTTGTGCAAATCTTGAAGGCCGATGATAAGCTTGAACTTCCCCATCATCTGAAAGTGGAAGTGGGGTTCATTCTGGTTCACCTTCACATCCACTAGCAGGCCCAAGACTCGTAATGATGGTTTTATTGTTAGCTAATGGCATATCACTCCACCAAGATGGCGATGACGTTCGAATTTATCTATGTTGGCGACACCCTTAGCGCAATGAACACTTGTTGGAGAAAGGGGTACAGAGGCAGCCGCAAACCATATTCCAAATGTCTTAGATAAACGGGCCCTGCTCTAGCCCATGATCATATATAGCCTCCGACCATGTCGGGGCTATCAGGTCGTACACCTGAGGGATATCAAACCTCTTATGAAGCGTCGTCTTCTATGCCATAGTCACCTTGGAGTGGATCTCCGCCAAAAGAGCACATCGGTCTACTAGATCAGACGACATAGGAGCTTGCCAAAATGATTGTCGGAGGAGATGAGCAGAAAAACTTCTCAATTCTCTAAAGGGAATTTCAAAAGACAACAACCGCTACCCTCATGGCCCTAGTCCTATAGGTAGCTGACTTTATAATTGCTGAAATCTAGACCGTCAGATTGAATTTTGGCCAATGGCCGAGATTAATTATCAGAATTTGAAGACCCCTCTCAGAGATCGAGGTGCAGCCTACTCATTTGAATTCTTTTAGTGTCAAGTACCTCCATTAGCGTGCCTTTCACTTTATTCAATAACGAAAGGGGGAGAATTTGGTGAAACTTGATTGTTTTTGCATGAGTGGATTTTTAACAAAGTGGTCTCATGTTTTGATTTTTTGAATTTTTTTTTGAAACACTCAATGCGTTGTTTTAGGGGGAGCTTTACAAAACTTGGGCCTAATCACACTTTTCATGAATGCATAGATATAGGGGGTGTTATGGTGTTTTCAATTACCTAAGTATAACCCTTTGCCAGTAACGGACAAATGTACTTCTACATGCAATAAGCCAATCAAATTAGCGGCCAAAGACCAACAAGGTTCTCAACTCAGCTGACCCACCGAGTCGACATTCCTGCATGACAGCTCAAAAGTGTTAGACCCTAGAGGGGGTGATTAGGGTCTTATGCTAATCTAATCCGATTTTATGCTGATTTAAAACTAATTCAAATATTATTCTTATAAGATAGATATACAATATTTTATGAGTAAAAATATGCAATATGAACAAATGGCAATATCCTAACAATGATATATATTATGAGATATATGTGTGAGGATATGAAACTAAGGGTAATATAAACACAAACAAGATAGTGGTCACTATGAGCAATCTGTAATGGCGACAAGAATGAAATAAACAATAAGCACAAGTGAGACGCCAAGACAATCACAAACACACAAAGATGATCACGGAGTTCGGACCTTCCATCCTACGTCTCTGCTCCCCACTCCCGGGGAGAAATCTACTATCATACCGGGTACGCTTACCTGAAAAACGTTTATACCTCACAATACGGTTTTCTAGCTAACCGAAAACTCTACAATCTCACACTCTTATAATCACACTTTACACACTCTAAGTGTTAGCCTCTAGCCTGTATTTCCCTCAAGTGTAAGGAATTACAACCTACCTCTAGGCATTATCATCTACCTCACTCCTCTTGGGACGACCCCATCTCTTACCATACACTCCTCTCGGTGTACAAGTGTATTACAAAGTGATCTACACAATTAGGCTCTCAATACAAATAAATTATTCTCTACAATAGATGAGAACTTAATTAAGCTCACACTCTATGTCACAATCCCACAACCCAAATATACTATGAATGTAAATACAATAAGCTCAATGGTTGTGTGTGAACAAAGATATACAATAGAAACAATTAATACTCAATATAAAATCTAGCATATGAAATTAAGATCAAAATATGTAAAATGCTAGAATTGAGTTTAAGAAAAACTTTTCTATGGATCAAGAGAGTGAGGGAGAAGAGTTGGATTCTCAAACACTATTGGTGATCTTCCTCAAGCCCTTGTAAAACTTTCTTCACAAACAACCTCTTGTAAACAAACTCTTTTAAAAAAAACTTCAAAACCCTTAAACTTATTTAAAAACTTTTCTTGGATAATTCTAAGTGTTGAGGGATGATGGGTATTTATAAAAACTCAAGACAACAACCTAAAGCCAAAGAAAAGCCCAAAAAACGAGGTAAATCTCCAAAAAATGGGAACCAGGAAAAATAGAACCGTTATACAATGGTAACCTGTGCGGTCGATCATGGTACTATAGCGGTCGACCGTGGATACTGTAGCAGTCTGGCAGATCTGATTTTTCTGTATATCTAGCTTTGTAAAATCAATTAAAATAGTAAATCAATTCCAAAAATTATAAAATTTCGAGGAAAGTTTCTAAATATGTATATGAACATGTTAGAGAAAGAATTTTTAAAATATCACTTCTTATTTATAAGAAATAATTGTTTGAACACAAATATACAGCTTCTGAAAAACTGCTGAAAACTCGTTTTTGTAAATTCAATTGAAAATAATAAAACAATTCCAAAATTAGTAAAATTTGGGAAAATATTTTTATATATGAAGATAAACAAGTAAACAAAGAAATTTTTCAAATTACATTTCTCAATTATGAAAACTCATCTGTTTTGCAAAAACATGCACGAATGTGCACGAACATGAACTTATTTAAAACTTGATTTTGTAAATTCAATTAAACATAACAAATTAATTCCAAAATTGATAAAACTTTAGAAAACATTTATAAACATGAAATTGAACATGTTAGAAAAAGAATTTCTCAAATTGAATTTCCTATTTGTGAAAACTCATGTATTTTGCAAAACTTGTAAATACATGTGTACATAAACTTCTTGATTTTTTAACTATTGAGATAAACAATGTTTTGAAACCTTATAAAATGATTTTATAGAATTAATAGAATATGTATATAATGGTTGTTAAGTCTAGAAACCAATAACTTAATATTTTGTCAAAATTACTCAAAATCAATAATTGTGTGTATGTGTGATATTAAGCTTAAAGTATTAACACACAAGTATAAACCCTAAACTAATTTAACCAATCTTGATTGGTCTTCAATATGTTTGACTTGGTAAACCTACGGATGAAGCTTGAACTTGGATCTTTAACTTGAATTGCAAGGATTCACTCCATAATTCTGCCAATCTCCATTGGATATGATCGTGAATGCGCAATTCCATCCATCCTCTAACTTATTGTTTGTCTATAATAAATAAGAAAACACAAATACTAGACAAATAATATTAGTGATAAATTGTTTGTTAAACATCATCAAAATAAAGAGGCTAACAAAAAGGTGGTACTAGTTGGCCCTCTTGTTGAAGATGACTCGTAACGAGCCCACTCGAACATTTTACTCGACGCCTCACGAGGTCGACTTGAAAGGCGTTACTTCTCGGTGACGCTAATGGACTTTAGCCTTGAGCCTCTCTCCCTGGTAACGTGTCAACATCGCATTTAATGCTTGGTAGGCACCATCATGCCTCTAGCTCCAATAGTCTTAATGACTCATCAGACCACGTCGGCACCGTCATACCTTCGATCGCTTGCCATTTAATGCTGAGGTGATCTCCCCTCCTGTCATTAGCTACCACTTGTAAAGTTGATGCTGACTCAGCCGTCAGCCCATGTTTCTTTACTGCCATCCTTTGCTCGACCACAATGACATTTCTGCTCTTTCAATACCACTATAAATGGAGGCACTATTCTCAACATAGGGGAGGAGGATTCTGATCTAAGATCTGATCTTTTAAGCATATCATATTGCACTATACACAAGAATTCTTATAGTTCTTTACTTTCCCCACTCAAGCTCATTAGCTGACTTGATCATCGGAGGAATCACGGGGGAACCGGTCCCCACTCTCTTACGTGTTTTTATATGTGCAGATTCTTCAGCCACTCAACTCTGAACTGGATATTCGGGAAAGAAGCGGCCCATCATCAACTATCAACAGGGGGAGTATTGCATATTATTTTCTATCACATGAGAGTGTATTTGTGCTTATTTTTGCTGTATATATAT
>BQKN01063200.1:73617-97574 GCA_022839385.1 Asparagus kiusianus
TATATATATATATATGGGGTTAGGTTACTATACACTTATAGTGCAACCAGGTTATTTATACCTATCTTTTCCCGTTGCTGGATCTAACTTGATTGATCAAGAAAAAATTATGGGGAACATGATCAAGTTCGTTCCCTATTATGGATGTGCTATTCTTTTTATTCCTAAGTGATATTTAATTCCATATTTAACTTCTCGTTTCTTGTATTTTACATATTATGTTTGTGAAGACTGTGTGATATGCTCGAACGAATTGTAGATGGAACAAAGCAATAGCAAGTCATGGGAATTGTAAGTAAATTTTCTTTATTCTTAATATACATTTTGACAAAGTCTCGGACTTGATATTCTTGCGTCATAGTTAACAATCGCTGAAGCTTTTATAATAATCTTTAGAACTTTGTTCATGACTAATTCATATTCACGGCATCTCAATCTCGATTTTTTTTGTTGGAGTTATAATAAAGATAACTTAAAACTTGAGTGTGTAGAGGAAAAGAGGAAAACTTTAGTCCCACATTGGAAAAGAGATGGGAAGATAGGCTCTTTATAAGCCTTCTCTTTCTCTCCTATGCCTAGAAGAATACAAAGGTTATGCTCCACACCACACACGCGCGCGCCGGCCGGGCCGGGCTCGGTTCGGGTCGGGTGGCGCGCACACACGACCTGCGGACACGAATGATGTTTTAAGCCTATAAAAGGACCTAAATCTGAAGAGTTTAACACAGTGTGAAAAACACAACGACCATCAGGCTATATTCTCCGAGATCTATTGTCGTGTAGCCCTATACGAGAGGGGCAATTAGTTTCTTGGGACAGTGCTTTGCACGCCTCGACCATCAGGCTATATTTTAAACTCTATTTATTTTTCATTTGATATATTTCTTATATCTGTGTTGCGTTATAATAGTAATTATCTGTTAAATTGCTTAAACTGATTTTCGTTATTGTCTAAACAGCTAATATTCACAACATTTTTCGCCACAGTTAACCGCTGAAGCTTGCTATCTTTTTTGTTCTTAATGCACATGGTCTATGTCATATTATGATTAGCGAGTAATTTATTAATTTTGGTCTTCGGTTCATATGTTAGATTCATATTCATGTCTTCGATTAAAACCTACTATACATTGAATTGTACAAATATTGCACAAATTTTAACATCCATTTTTCTTTATTTGAGACAACATGATGGATTTCAATAATGAAGAGCGTATAGTGGAATCAGAAAATCATGGTGTTGACGAATCAAATAATTTAGTTCAAGAGGAGTTCCAATTGTCACAATTTACCAGTGATAAGAAATTGAAAATATTTATCAGCATGGAGTTCAGTTCGCTGGAAGGCGCAAAGAACTACTATAATCTATTTGTTAGGCAATAAAAATTTGGTATTCGCAAGGACAAAGTAAGGTGAGAAAGTCAGACGGGGGAATTTATTAGAGAGCTTTTGTTGGGAAATTACTCAAATTCTCCTATAACCAGATTCTCCTATAACCAGATTTATGAGAAAGCAAAATAAGTGCGCAATAAAAGGACACACAAATTTAACGTGGTTCGGCACAAAATTGCCTACCTCCACGGACTGCTGCAAATCTTTCACTAAGGGGAGAAAATTTACAAGTGTTTTTCACACAACTCACAACCCAACCGTCACTCTGAAATTTGCTCACAATTCTCTCTCACTGAGTGCTCTCTCACTTTTCCTCTCTGTTTTCTCTCTTGCCTGGATTGTGTCCTGAGCATCTGTTTGGAGTGCTCTATAACCCCCTCCCGCCCCCACTTCCGAAAATTTTGACCTTAGCTCAATTATCCCTTACTTTTGGTGTTTTTTGTTTAAAAAAGGAAGCTGCGGTGGCTTCCTTTGTTGACAAAAGCAGCCTCCCCTTTTTCTTTGTGCTTTCGGCTAACAATCTCCCACTTGATGACTGATTTTAATCTGTCTTCACATCTCGATCAATGTAGCAGCTCTTCCCCGGTCTTGATACTATTACAGGCCAACTGAAGCTGAGCACAGGTTCAGTTTATCAGTAGTCACCGTCTTTGTCAGCATGTCCGCTGAATTTCGAGGTCCACTGATCTTTTCAAGTTTTAAAATTCTATCTTCCAGAAATGACCGGATAAAATGATACCGCATCTGTATGTGCTTCATTCTAGAATAAAAAGACGGATTCTTCACTAGATGAATAGCACTTTGATTGTCGCAATATAAAAAATTGTCTTTTTGTTTCTTTCCTAATTCATCCAAGAAGCTTTGAAGCCAAACCATTTCCTTACTGACTTCTGTAACAATGACATATTCTACTTCAGTTGTGGAGAGAGCAACTATCTTCTGCAGTTGAGAAACCCAACTCACTACAGTGCCTCCTAGAGTATAGACATACCATGTAGTGCTCTTTCTGATATCAACATTTCCTGCTAAATCAGCATCCACATAACCTGTTAGTATTGTATCTTCATCTTTGAAACAAAATGCTTTACCTATAGTGCCCCGTAGATATCTGAGGATCCATATGACTGCTTCCTAGTGTACCTTGCCCGGATTATTCATGTACATGCTAATAGATCCTACTGCTTGAGCAATATCTGGTCTTGTACAAACCACAGCATACATCAGACTTCCAATTGCTGAGGCGTACGGGACCTTCGCCATGTGTGCACGCTCTTCCTCTGTCTTTGGTGACTGCTCTTTGGAAATTCTGAAATGAACATCTAACGGTGTACTCACTAGTTTAACATCTTGCATATTAAACCGGGAGAGTACTTTGTTGTTGTACTCAGCCTGTGATAACATCAAAGTCCAAGACTTCGTGTCTCTCTTAATCCTTATTCCAAGAATCTGTTTTGCAGCGCCAAAATCTTTCATTGCGAACTACATTGACAATTTTTGCTTCAAATTTATAATCTCTTGTAGATTTGAACCTGCAATGAGCATGTCATCAACATATAACAATAAAATAATGAAGCTATTGTCAAACCTTTTGAGATAGCAACAATGATCTGCTTGGCATCTAGTGAAACCGTTGTTGCCCATAAAGCTGTCAAACTTCTTGTACTATTACCTGGGAGCTTGTTTTAATCTATACAAGCTCTTCTTTAAACGACATACTAGATTTTTCTTGTCTGCCTTTATGAAGCCTTCTGGTTGCTTCATATAGATCTCCTCCTCCAAATCACCATAAAGGAAAGCTGTTTTTACATCTAACTGCTCAAGATGTAAATTCTCAACAATTATAATTTTCAACACCAGCCTGATTGTAGTTAGTTTCACGACCGAAGAAATTTTTTGTTGTAGTCAATACCTTCCTTTTACTGAAAGTCTATAATAACCAATCTTTCCTTGTAGCGCTTGTTCCCATCATGCTCTTCTTTGATCCTGTAAATTCACTTGTTATGAAGATC
Source organism: Asparagus kiusianus (assembly GCA_022839385.1). Classification (NCBI taxonomy): domain Eukaryota; kingdom Viridiplantae; phylum Streptophyta; class Magnoliopsida; order Asparagales; family Asparagaceae; genus Asparagus; species Asparagus kiusianus. The sequence continues at coordinate 77,019 of BQKN01063200.1, forward strand.
TTTCTTACCTGGTGGTAATTTAGCTAAGTCCCATGTCTGATTTGACATAAGCGAGTCTATCTCATCTTTCATAGCAGACTCCCACTTGACTAAATCCTCCACCTACATTGCTTCATCATAACACTCCGATTAACCATTGTCAGTCAGCAATAAGTAGTGCAAAGAAGGTAAATAATGTTGGATTGACTTAGGAATTCAGGAGGAGCGTCTCACTTCTGGCATGCTTGGTTCTTCTTGAACTACTTCAGGACTAGTCTGAACATCATTTTCAGAAATATCCTCAAATTCAACAAATTCCTTTGTTTCAGCTTTTGTACTGGAGCTATTTGATTCTGCAGTTGTTTTGTCTTTGTACATTACATTCTCATTGAATATGATATCTCTGCTTCTGATGATCTTCTGATTTTCATAATCCTAAAACCGGTAGCCAAACTCATCACCACTATAACCAACAAAAACATAGTTGTTAGATTTAGCATCAAGATTATTTCTTTCAGCAGAATCTATGTGTACATAAGAGATACAACCAAAAACTCTTAAATGTGAAAGGTTTATCTCTTTTTTGCTCCAAGCTTCTTCCGGTATTCCACCGTCCAAGGGGACTAAGGGCCCACAGTTGATTAGGTAGGCTATAGTATTTATAGCTTCATCCCATAGGAACTTGGGCAAGCTGACATGTATCATCATGCTTCCGGCACGTTCATTTAAAGTTCTGTTCATGCGCTCGGCTACGCCATTCTGTTGCGGTGTTATGGTAAATGTTTTCTCCATCTTTATCCTGTTGTTTGCATAAAATTCTTTGAATCTACTATCTTTATACTCTCCTCCATTGTCTGACCTTAACTGTTTTATCTTCAAACCAGTTTTATTTTCCACTATGGCCTTCCGTTTTCTGAATGTATCAAAGACTTTTGATTTCTTCTTCAGAAAATAGACTCACACCATCCTTGTAGAATCATCAATGAAGGTAACATAGTATAACGAGCCTGCAAGAGATGGAACTGGAGATGGTCCCCATACGTCGGTATGAACCAGTTCTAACTTTTCTACCTTGGGTGTCTTGCTAATCTTTGCAAAACTGACTTTCTTCTATTTGCCAATGTACGGGAGCATTAATTTGGTTCTCAATGGAGATTTGTATTGATTGAATGTGTGTTACAAATCAAATAAAATCCAAAGTTTACAACAAAAGTGAAGGGAAGGCCCTTCTTGTTTAACGTGAATTCTTTGATAGCGATAGGATGCCTCCCTTGATGTTCGTGTCGAGTTTGCTTTCCTTGGATGATACGATTGAAGTTGCAGTTAAGCTTTAGTACGTAGTAGAAGCTCTAGTGTGATTGAGTTCGACTATACCCGAGGCCAAACAAGTGCTTTGCTTGAAGGTGGGATACCTGACTGTCGAAAGTCGACTACTCGAGCTTGATAAATATCAAGGCTATAGCTTAGAGAGAGCTACAATGCAAGAGTTTCCAGAGAGCTAATAAGTATCAAATCTGAGAGTTCAGATTAAGCCTACCTCAACAATCCAAGCTTATAGCCAAGAATGTTCTACTAAGCAACCTAATGAAGGTCACTGTTTGAAGAGCCTTACAAACCAGGGAGCCTTTAGCATATGAGCCAAGGTTCAACCTTTAGAAGTTAGAAGATTAGCCAGCCTCCTTTTGAACATTTTCCAAGGAGGCTTTAAATAGGCAAGGGATGACATGTGTCATCCCTTGAATTATGGGATGTGACCACTTAGGGTAAGGAGTAGCATACTCCCCTTATAGCTATGGGATGTGACCGCTGTAGGGGTGATGAGTAGCATACTCCCGTTATAGCTATGGGGTGTGACTGCTATAGGGGTGATGAGGGCCATGCTTCCTTACCTAAGACATGGGAAATGGGTGGGCCTACTCCCACAAACAAGCAGTCGAGCTTGGTGAATAGGCGGGGTCGGCTGACGGGCACCTCAACGTGTGAGTTGTCATTTGTTGGCAAGCGGAGTGTGTGCGGGCGGACTCCCTGTAGGTGAGCTTGACTCGGGTGGGCAAGTAAGGCTTTCAGGCGGGCTCGATTCGTGTGAGTGAATCAAGGAGATGAGGCTTGGTTCGTGCGGGCGAACCAAGCCAATAGGCGGGGTTTGGTCCCATGGTATTTGGCTCGTGCGAGCCAACCAAATGCTTAGGTGGGCCCCAACTCGTGCTTTGAGCTGGACAGGTTCACTTCATTGGCAGGCGGTGCCATATGGTGGTGCTTGACTCTGAGTCGACTGACACCGCCCCTCATGTCGATAGAGATGAGCGGACCCTCGGGGATTCATCTTCGAGAGGGGGACTGACACCGTCCTTCATGTCGACACGGGGGTGTTGTCCTGTTTAGTCTTCGAGATGGGTAACTGACACTACCCTTTGAGTCAACATAAGAATGTCATCCAGTTTGGTCTTCGAGGGGAGGACTAGTATAGTCCTTCGAGTCAACACAGGGGTGTCGTACCATTTAGTCTTTGAGGGGCTGACTGACACCGCCCTTCGTGTCGGCACATGGGTGTCATCCCGTTTGGTCTTTAAGGGGAGGACTGGCACCATCCTTCTAGTTAACATGAGGGGGTGTCATCTCGAGGGGTCTTCGAAGGACTGATTGACACCGCCCTTCGAGTCGACACAAAGGGGTATCATCCCGAGGTCTTTTGAGATGAGGGGACCCTTGGCGAGTTGTCTTCGAACGGGAGACTTACACTGCCCTTCGAGTCGACATGAAGGGGTATCATCCCGGGGTCTTCTGAGATGAGGGAACTCTTGGCGAGTCATCTTTAAGAGGGAGACTGACACTGCCCTTCGAGTCAACACGAAAGGGTATTGTCCCGAGGTCTTCTGAGATGAGGGGACTCTTGGCAAGTCGACTCCGAGAGGGAGACTGACACTACCCATCAAGTCAACATGAAGGGGTGTTGTCCCAAGGTCTTCTGAGATAAGGGGACTCTTCGCGAGCCGACTCCGAGAGGGAGACTGTCACCTCCCTTCGTGTCGATACGGGGGGTGTCGTCCTACTCGGTCGGTTGAGATGTTGACTTATGCTTGGCTTTGAGTCGACCAACGAGAATTTAGTCATGGACTAGCCACATTTTCAGGTCTCTTCTAGGTTCATGTAGAACCCATTTGAACTTTTAGGTAATTTTCACTACCTACAAGACCCCCTTCAAATTTTTCAGACCCAAATGTGGTCTGGAACACTATGAATGAAGACGATTGCCATTCATCTTGCTCAGGCGAGCTTGGGCACCTTAGTTGAGTTGAGCTCATCAAGCGAGCTGTCATGAAGTGCAAGCAAGCTCAAGCCTTGATGGTGAGCTCAAACTATTGACATGCGAGTTCTAGCCCTCAGGAGAACTCATGCCATTAATAGGCGAGCTTTTTTCTTGTAGGTGAGTTTGAACAGTTGTAGGCGAGCTAAGCACTCATAGGTGGGCCACGTGCCTGCATGCGGGTTGTTGCGCCTGCTAGATAAGGTGACATGGGCTTGTAGACATGTCAGTTCATATTAATTACGATTTGACAGGAATGCCTCATCTTTATGCTTGAGATCCAAGCCATCCATTTGGCGGCATCCTTGATCTTGATCGTCACTTCAATGAGAGATCATGGACGTTCAGTTTGAACCACCCTATCTAGACCATTCATTTGGAATCCTGAACGGCCTACCTCACTTGTGGCCATTCGATTCGAGCTGTCGAATCGAACTATCATAGTCGATCTGAGCTGTTCGTCTTGGTGAATCTCGACCATTGAAATATCGCCTATATAAATGCCTACATTTCCCCCATTAAGAGGTTACTGTGCTTTCAAATTTCTCTTGCTCGAGCTTCCTTAAAGAAAACCCAAAGCTCTCACCCTCTTCTTTGAACGAGATGGCCCCCAAACTGAAGATGTCAGCCTCGAAAGGGAAGGAGAAAGTTTCCTCTTCTGTCACTCCCGATGTTGTCACCGTAACTCAACCCACTCTGGTAAGCATAAGTACTGTAGGATCGAACACGGAGATGAGCAGACTCCTGTTCATCTCCTAGTGGGCTTTGCCTACTCAGGTGAGGTTCGCTGTTCTGGAAAGCTTCTGCCTTCTCAGATGAATCCTGACTGTTGAGCGAGCTTAGTCTTATCAGGCGAGCTTTGTGTCGGGCGAGCTTTATTAGCTTGCCTGTCTGATGGAGCTCGCCTGCACATGGTAGGCTTCTTTTTTCTAAGACTTAGAAAATTTCTGGCTTCTCGAGTTAAAAATATCTAACTCCCTTCTACTTTGTCTTGTACCTGCTTTCTCCGATGAGGTTCTACCAAGGGGCAAGACCATTGGACTTGTTGATAGCACCAGTTTTGCAGCTCCTCCTAGGTTTCCACTCCTTAACCCTGTGCCAGTGTTTGATGTTGACAAGACGAGCGAGTTGAAGCAAGTAGTGTCCGAGGCACACTATTTAACGTTGTGGGAACTGTCCACCGATGCAGCATTGGTGGACTCTTAATGTCGGGAGATGAGAAGCCTGATTTTACGTTTGGTGATGCCGCAGCTGACCCCTCCATCATGTTTCTTGGTGAGAGCATGTGGCTCAGCAAGATATACGGAGTCCGTTATTTTCTCCCCAGCATGGCGAGGGGGTTCTCATTGGTAGAACTGCTTTCCCTCTCTGTCCCCCGTACGAATAACTAGAAGCTAACCCTATCGTAGGATGGAGGTACTTGTGGAACTTTCACCGGTTCTTCGGCTGGTTACAGGGTCGACGGCTCCAGTAAGTATGTCTTTGCTATGCACCTCGGCCTCCTGCAGAGTAAGCTGCCCGTGGGAGAGACACCTGTGGTAGTTGAGACCTTTCGTCATCGTTTCCTCAGAGCCGGGGGTCAGTTCCCCCAAAAATATTTCAAAGCCCCAGGGTGGATTCACTCATCGGTGGGCAACAGTTCATAGTGGTATAGAATCATCGAATACGTATTGCCGGAGAACTCTGACTTGCAGGGATTAGATTTATATAGAGCTATCAGGGCCACTCAACACGGCCTCAAGATCAACGTTCCCCAGCTTTACAACATCCTAGAACTCTACTGTTCGGATAGCTGTACATTCTTCACGCCAAACGGGGAGTTGAGATTTGTACTTCATGAGATGTATGAGTTGTCCGGACTACCGATGGGGGAGTTCCCATACGAAGAGTATGTTCCCAGCCGATAAGAAATCAACCACCTTTTTTATCAAGCCCCTTAGGTGGTAGAGACTCTATGAGAGCTTCTCTACCACTATCACATTTGCTTGGATACCCTTGGATCGATAGACCACAAAGGTAAGAAGAAAAGGACGCCAGACATCAGCCACAAGAACTAGGCATATTATTTGTTTCCTCCAAATGAGGATAAGAGATGGGATGACCTTTGAGTACAATCCAGCGGAGATAGAGAGGAAAATATTCGAGAGCAGTGATTCAAAGACCCTTGATCATGATGAAGATGGTTTCAAGGATGGAATGACCTTTGAGTCGTACAATCATCGAGTCGGGTTCACGATATCAGCGAAAGCCTTGCTTGCTGGCTACTTGAATTATGGCTGAAGAGATGTGTGGTTCCCACACATTCCTTCGAGTTAATTCTAGTGGACGTAGTCTACCCAGCTATTCGCTTGGCCTATGGATGGCCTTATGCCTTAGTGTCAGCTATGACGTCTTGCATTCAGAGCGGGCTCTGGAAGCTGTCAACACAGTTTTGTTGTGTCTAGTTCATCGAGGAAGAGGGGGGAGAAGAGGTGGCCAAGACCCTGAATCCTCGGGTTAATCTTCCCTACACGTATCTGATGACCTGGTTCGTCAGACATTGTGAGTGTTTGATGTCCGCACCTTCGGCGTTCCCAGAAGGAGGGTTCATACCCTTTGTTCAACGATTGGAGAACTGCTCTTGGAAGCTTAAAGACATTGACGGCACGAGGAAGAAGCTATCCTTCTTCGGCAATTATGATTTCTTTTGTTTTTTTTCCATACTTCCTTGGTGGGAGATACGGCGAGTCGCTTCGGGACGCGCCACCTATGGACAGGCACACCGGTCTGTCTTTGGGTGCTTTCCGATGGATGGTGAACATCCGTCCGGGTTATCACATCCTCTAGACAGGTCCAATATGCTATCTAGAACCCTATATCCCTTGCCGATTTGCTCGCTAATTTGGGTATGATCAGTTGTATGTAGGGAATATCAACCCCCGGTTGAGTTTTGAAGGGGGGGTTGGCAGATGGTGCGCGTGAGTGGTTCTGGACACACGCGGGATGCACCAGTGTGAGGTTCGAGTTGCTACGATAGGACTATACCCTCCGTCATACGCTTACATATTGTAAGTGGTATCAGGGTGTGAGTGCAAATTCAGAGGGATTCATCATCCGTGAATCTTTCATGATGGCACAGAGGTGATGATCAAGAGCCATTCCCTACGCATCGAGGCATGAAGGTCATCGACAAGTTGAAGAGCCTAAAGTGGCTCCTACTAAAGAGGCCATCTAAGAAGGTTGGGAAGAGGAGGTGTATGGGGGGTTAGGGAATTTCTTCCCAACCCAATATGACCCCTCCCAATCGGGGCTCGGCGGAGGGTAAGAGGCAACTGTGGAGTTGACCAGAGTTGAAGAGCACTTGGAGCATGTCAGGGGCTCTATGTTGAGTGCATTCAGGCTCCGACCTTCTCTCCTGATCCCTCGTCCCCACTGAAGCATCAGCGAGAGACAGATGTCGGTGTTTTGTAGGTAGACAGGGCCAAAAGAGCTCACCCTAAGGAGGTGGCGACCGACACCGATATGGGAGAGGGCTACGTCACCACTGGTCTTGAGCTTATTGTGCCAGATCAAGGGGGAAACATCTCAGCTCAAGGGGAGGAGGCTTTATCCCTAGGGGAGGAGGCCCAGTTCCAGGGAGAAGAGTTGACCAAAGGAGAGGTTGTGATTCAAGAAGAGGAGGCTGCTCAAGGAGAAGCGTCGACTCAAATGATCGTCGTAGCCGGCGTTCAGGTTCGAGTCCAGCCTATTGAAGATGTTCCTCTTTCTCCTGCTTCTCACTTCAACCAAAGGGTCATGGACCGGACCATCAAGAATTTGAGAACCTGCCTCCATGAAAACATCGAAATGGTGTTAGATGAAGGCTAATTTTTTGACCAGTTCAGACCACATTTGAACATGTATGTGAAAGAACTATGTGTGTTGATGGGCGCAGACGCGACTTCTCCCTTCTAGAGGCGCTTGGAGGCAACGGAAAGGGACGTCCAGACATTTCTCACCCTTCGTTCTAAAGACGTGGTTTCTCAGGCCGTTGAAAATGCTCGATCCATATTAGAGGAACAGAAGCAATACTTGATGAGACCATGGCCTAGGAGATCAGGCTATTGAAAGAGGTAGAGAGAGCTACTGTAGCCGTCGAGGAGGTGGCTGAGGAGCATCGAAAGGCTGGCACCTTTTTAGCAGATGTGGCTTAATCCATATTAATTGCAAGACTTTTTGGATATTAAGGAGTCGGCTCACGAATGGATGTCACAAGAGCTAAAAGAGATCGAGGACTGTGGTAGCTGATCATCGTCGACCTCAAGGAGAAAATTCAGGCCCTAGAAGCAGTGAGGGTAAAGATCCATAAAGCCGTCATGCTCACCAAGGAAGATATTCACCGGGAGACCGTCACTACCTTAGAGAGGGAGCAAAAAAGAGATATTCGGGACGTCGAGTTGCGGTTAAAGAGGTTCCGACTTTGTTTGGATGTGACCCTTTTTGTCAGACTTTGTTCGAACGCTTAGTCGTAACTCTGTTCGAATGTATTGTCAAAACCTTTCTAATGAATGAAGTTATGCTTTCGTTGACCGCTTGTTGCTTTCAACACTTCGTGTGCATATATTTTTTCATTCCCTCCGTTGACCAACACTTAGGAATTTTAGCAAACCCTCAGCTATCAACGAATTTGATTTGTCTTTACTGATTACCGTTTGAATCGGGCTAGCCATATTATTCCTTTCAGTATGATGAGTTGTCGAGAAGTATTTTTTAGACTATACTAATATTTCTTCTCTTCCTTTAGCCATTCAAGGCATCAAGTTGGGTTAATTACAACCATTAGGTCGTAATTAGGTTGGGTCGTGCCGTTGAATGTAACGAATTAGCCCAAAATGACCGGTCACTTGCGGGAGTGGCCGGGAAATAGGGTGTCGATAAGGTACATCACTTGGTAGGCCGTTGTCGATGAACAACATCATTTGCAAAAATGATGGTTTTGGGAGAATCAAATCGTTCAAGGACGTATGAGTGTGACGATTGATTGTTGTAGGAGCCATCACATGGTAAGCCACTACCCATTGATTGTTCTAAGGATATTAGAACGCTCGGAATGGATCAGGTTGTTTAGGGACGTATGAGTGTGATGACTGATCAGACAATGTCATTTGCGGGAATGACGAGGTAAACTATCGGAGATAATTGTTAACATGATAGTTTGTGGGCCCACCATCCTATTGGAGAGGATTGGTGGGGGAACTTTTAAGAGGTGTAATGTTAACCTGATAGGATTATCACGGTCAGAACGACTTTGAGGACCTACCATCCTATTGAAGAGGATTGGTAAGTTAATTTTTTAGAGGTAATTGTTAACATGACAGTAGGAGTGGACCTGTCGTCCTGTTAAAGAGGATCGATAGGGAAAATTTAGAGGAGACTATCAGAGGTGATTATTGACGTTATAGTTTTGGAGACCCATCATCCTATTAGAGAGGACTGGTGAGGGAAGTTGGCTTTGGTCTTAACTATCTGGAGTTTCGACCAAATGAGAGTTTGGAACAATCCTAACTGTGAGAAGGTTTGATCGTTCAATTTGGTGGACCTCTCGTTCACGGAATGAATCGAGAGGGGATTTCGGCTCTAGTCCTAATTGTAGGAAGGTTTGACTGAGTGGGAGATGTAAGGAGTAGTGTGACTTCATGCACTAGTAGGAGGGAGGAAGGAGCAGTTTATACTCGTATACTTGTCAGCTTGGTCAAGATTTTAATGATTGTCTTGTTAAAAGCCTCGGCTAATCTGTTTGCTGAGGGATTATAAGCCGTGGATGCCAGGTTCTGTAATCTGAACTTATCACAGAACTGGGTGAATGCATGACTCATGAACTGTGACCCGTTATCATGAATGATGCACCTCGGGACGTAGTACTAGTAGATGACGTGGTGTTTGATGAACTTGATCACATCACTGGCTTTGACTTCTCTTAAGGGGACATCTTCGACCCACTTGGAGAAGTAGTCGGTTTTCACAAGGATGAAGCAATGACCTTTAGCTGATGGAGGAGATATCGGTCCGACGATATCCATCTTGCATGTTTCAAATGGCCATGAAGTCGTTGTTGGATGAAGGTCTTCGGGTGGTTTATGCATGTAATTAGTGTGGATTTGACACGCGTGGAAACTCTTAGCATAAGCGACATCGTCGTTGACCATTTTGGGCTAATAGTAGTCGGTTCTTCGCAAATGGTCCCAGAGCTTGGGTTCGAATTAGTGAGCTCCGTAGGTACCATCGTGGGCTTCCCGTAGGGTTTCCTATGCTTCTATCATAGAGAATCTCCGTGCGCGTTTGTGAACAAAATCTCGCTCCTTGACGTCTTCAGGTAGTATACCGTACAAGACGTAGTCGATGATCGGGAAACACCAATCTTTCGATTCAGATTGGCCTGAAATTTGGTGAGTTGCATTCACCTCCAGAGCATACTCTGGTTGGTAGAGTTGTCAGATTGTGATGGTGATGTGTTGGCTTATCCCTAGCAGCTAGGCTAGGTTAGCTACCAATGATGACAATGCATCTGCGTGCGTGTTCTTGGAACGGAGCACACACTTGATGTGGATGCTGTCAAATGTTTCGGCTAACTTTATAGCTGCCTGGTGACATGGGATTAGGTCATCATTTCTGACTTCATACTCTCCTGTGATTTGTCTGACGATGAGCTGAGAGTCACCGTAGGCTTCGAGGTGCTTCACCCCTAACTCCATGGTGAAGTCGAGTCCGATGAGCAGTATGTTGTATTTAGCCACATTATTGGTACATAGCTTAGTTAGTGAAAAAGCTCAGGGTAATACATGGTTTTGCGGAGAAATTAAGACCACCCCTACACCTGTAACGATAGACCCACTTGTTCCTACGCGAGAGACACCGTCGAAGTATAGTCGCCAGGCTTCTTCCTACGAGGTTGCATTAACCTCGTGGGTTTCATCCGACATGTCTTCAAACAAGTCAGTCTTCGACTCGAGTGGGTGATTGGTCATGAGATTGCAGATTGCTTGTCCTTTGATAGACTTCTGAGGCATGAAGTAGATGTCGTATTGAGACTGTAAGAGTGCCCATCGCGCTAGGCGCTAGTTCAAGGACCCGGGCTGTGTCATGAAGAATCAGATGAGATTCATCCCAAAGATGACATGAATGGTTTGACCGACCAAGCAGTGTCGTACTTTTTGAATTGTGAACACTAGGGCCAGACATTCCTTTTCGACCATGGGGTATCACCGCTCGGCTCCCTACAGGGTCCTACTCAGGTAGTAGATGCCTTGCTCATGGTTGGCATCGTCATTTTGTGCTAAGAGGGCATCGAGAGAATGCTTCATTGCTCTTATATAGATCAGGAAGTTTTCCCAAGACGGGGGCTGCCAAGACAGGTGGATTTGAGAGATAGTTCTTGATCTCATCGAAAGCTTGTTGGTAAGGCTCATCCCATACGAAGGAAACACCTTTCTTCATCAGCTTGGTGAATGGTTAGCACTTTTGCGAAAGATTTGTGATTAATCTTCGGATATAGGCCAGACATCCCTATAGTCCTCTCAATTCCTTGAGATTCATGGGTGGTTAGAGCTCTTGGATAGCTCGTACCTTGTCTGGGTTGATGCGAATGCCCTTCGTCGTGACGACGAACCTGAGGAACTTGCCACTTGACATGCCTGAGAATGACTTCGTAGGGTTCATCTTTAGTTAATGGGACCGCATGAGGTCGAACATGACTCTCAGGTCTTGACAGTGATCGTCTTTGTCCTGACTTTTGACGACCAAGTCATCTACGTAGCATTCCACTGTCTTCCGTAGATGATCTCGGGAGATCATGCTCATAGCGCGTTGATAAGTTGCACCAGCATTCTTGAGTCCGAAGGGCATGATTATATAACAGTACATGCCCACCTGCGTTCTGAACGAAGTGTGATTCTTGTCTTCAGGGTGCATCTTGATTTGGTTGTACCCTGAGAATCCGTCCATGAAGGACATCCTTTAGAAACCACAGGTGTTGTCGATGATGACATCCGTGATGGGCAAAGGGAATTCGTCCTTGGGACATGTAGCGTTGAGGTCTCTGAAGTCAATGCAGATACGGATCTTTTCGTTCTTCTTCAACACTGGAACAATATTAGCCACCCAATCAGGGTGTTGTTCCTCTCTGATGAAGCTTGATTCGATCAGCTTCTTCACTTTGGCTTCGATCGCCTCCATGATTTATGGATGAAACCATCTCTTTGTTGTTTGATGGGTTTGGCATCTAAGCCGATGTTGAAGCGATGTATAGTGATCTGAGGATTGAGACCGGGCATGTCTTCATAATTCCATGCGAAGACATCGATATACTCTCTGATGAGGGATATGAGGTCTTCCTTCTCCTGGGGAGGTAAGTTGTCACTGATAAATATGGGTTTAGGGCTTGCCTCATCTCTCATATTAATCCGAAGGATTTTGTTCTCCGTGGGTAGTTCACGCTATTCAAAGCGATCATTCCATTGGGCATTGACATGACGATCCCATGCTTCATCATAAAGCGGGATCTGGTCATCCACTTCAATTTCGACGGGGTCAATCGTAGCCATGTTGACTGTGAGGTTCTTGAACAAGTCTCCCATACTAACGTCTGAGTCCCAAGTTGAGGACATTGACGATTGATCATCTGAGTGAGAGTCGTCGGATATTTCTTCCAAATTTCATCATAACTCTGAGGAAGAGGAGGAGTAACCCAGCCCTCTTCGAGTTTTGCCATAGTAATTGTCAGGCTTCCCTTTAGTACACAGACAGGTTATAGAGGCATCTTCCGGCCCTTGCCATACTTCAAACCTTCTTTGCGGATGAAGTCATACCCTATGTTTTCCATCATACGCTTCACGACTTGGCCGTAGCATGAGAATTGAGGAGCGGGTTCATCTTCATCTAACTCATCCCATAATGTACATGCGGGCTAGTCTATCCTTCCGAATATAATTTCTTGCTGAGAAATATTTCGGGCAGGTATGACAAAGACAGCTTGCGATTTGATCATTTGTTTGTTGGTAACAAATGATGAATAAGCAGGCAAGTGTAGGAAAGAGTTGTTAGACAACCCTGAAATCAGTCTGCTGAACTCATTATGACTAGACTCAGAACTAGATGACGAGTAAGCAAATGTGAGTTCTTCATTCGGGGTAAACCCATCCACTTCGTCAGTGCCAGTTAAAATAAGGCCTTCATAGCCGATTATAATGGGTTCAATATCATTAAAGACAAGACCCTTATTTCTTCAACCGAGGACTTGTCACTCGGTTCAGAGTCCTGGTAGAGTAAAGAGTCTTTGAAGTAATTCTCAACCCCCTGGAACGGCTGATTATCAGTAACCATCGTTTTCACTTGGTTGTAGTCGTCCATATATTTTAGATATTGGTGTAGAATGGATGGGACTATTCGATTGTTGTGGATCCATGGACGACCTAATAACATATTATATGAGGGTTCTGTGTTGATGATATAGTAGGTCACCTCAGTTTTCATGTCACACGGTTGACACTTGAGGCGAATCTTCCTAAGAGGCCGGGTTCTAGTGGTGTTGAAGACAAAGATTGTAGTGGCTGTTGCAGACAGCCACTTTTGGGGAATTCCCAAGTGCTTGATAAGCTTCAGGGGGACAATGCCCAGTGCAAACCCTAAATCCACTTGGATGTGGTCCACCCGGGAGGAGCCGATGTATCCCGTGAAGTACAAGGGTTGGTCGTGAGACGTGCTCTTGATGAGCATATCCTCCAGTGTGAAAGTGATGCAGGGGATCTGCTATTTGGATGTCTGACAGCACTATGGACATCCCATTTCTGCCTCTTCTTCGGGAGTAGGCAAGAAATGTGTGGCAAAGGCTTTTGAATTAGTCAGTGCCTCTCGTAGGGCTTCGCGTGTCGTTTTGGACAGCCGTAGGAGCTCGTACAGGGTGATCCTGACTAGAATATTCTTTAGCTGGGTGAGCAGGTTGAACCGAAAGGGTTGACCACTCGAACTCAGTTAGTCGAGATTTGGTTGGACTACTAGAGGCGGTCCTACCGGAGGCCTTGCTGGATTTTTCGTTATAGGAGGTAGTTCTTAGCAAAGTCCTTCCCTGCTCTGGTGTTCAGTGCGTCCACCTCATTGTCGGAATTGGTGAGAGTCACTATCTCTGCTCCATCATCGTCTGGAATCACCAAGATGGTGTCGCAAAGCTTAGCTTCACCTTTGGACTTGTCAGAAGTCCACTGCTTGTCGTCGAAGAGATTAGGGTGAACCCACATCACCCACCCTGATGGTAAAGTCTGTGGCACCAAACCCTTTTCTTGTTGATTATGAGGATTGGCATTAGTAATCCTCAGCACCGATTTGGGGATGGGCACGACACTTGCCGGTGTGTGAACCTCAGGAAGGCCCATCCCAAATTTGAGAGTGATCATGTTCGACGTTACTTTCTTCTGGATCTTCTCCTTCGTCAGGACTTCAGCCTCATAGAGTGCTTGCAATTTGTCTTTAAGGACATAACACTTAGAGGTGTGATGACCGATAAATCTGTGGAAGGCACAGTAGTTGGAGTCATCTGTCTTGTTCACATCTTCAGGCTTTGCAATATCTGGAAGCTTGATTCTACTGCTCTGGAGGAGAGTGTCGAAGGTAGGCACTACCAAGTCCTCGTCGAAGTCGTAGTGCCTCAGAGGGTGCTGTTCATACTTGGTCTTCTGGTGTGGAGCCGTCTTGGAGGCTCGATTAGAATCTACAACCATGATCTCTTTCCCCTTTGAACGGGGGTTTCGAGAGGTGTTTGGTTCCGAAGCTCTGTTCTTGGACTGAGGCTCTTCAGCTTCCAGTTGCTTGATCATATTTTTAACTTGCTCGCACTAGCAAACAAGTTCTTTCTAGGTACGGGTTTCCACCATGCTAATTTTAGATAGAATTTTGATTGAGAGGTTGTTATAACACATCTCAACCATGGTGCTTTGAGAGACCTAGTCTCGGCATTGAAGCGACCAATTCCTGAATCTCCTCACGAAATCGTTGACTAACTCCGTCTTCTTTTGTTTGTCAGCAAGTTGGGTGGCCATCGAAACTTTCATATCTTCGTCAAAGAAACCAGCCAAGAAAATCCTCTCCACATCGGCTCATGAATTGATGGAGCATGATTCCAACTTGCAAAACCATTCAAAGGCTACCCCCTTTAGGGTGCCGATGAACAGTCAGGTGACGATGGGATCATTCCCTATGAGAAATCTTGTTTAACACAGGAAGTAGTAGATATGTTGGCAGGGAGATCCCTTGTCATCAAACTAGACTAGGCTCATCAGTTTGAACTTTGCTGGGTAGGACATCGTGTCCCATTTAGACGGATATGGTCTAACCACCACTAGCTCGTTCTTGTTCTTCTGGAGCTTCAGGGCATTGAGCTGACTCTGGAACTTGTCGACCCTCCTGTCCCACGGAGTGCTACCCGAATGCAAGTGTCTTCTCGAGGATTTGTTGGAATAATCCGAATGTGGCTCACAATTATCTTATTCCTCAGTTGTGTGAGGACGAGTAAGCTCCCGCTCTCTGTTCCTTGAGGGTCTTCATCGATTTCACAAATTCCTCTTCTTCTTCTTTTCACTGAGAAGTTTCTCCATCATCTCCTTTAGAGAGATGATGGTTGCCTGCTGCTCCTCAAACATTTTAATAAGGTCATCAGAGGCCTCTGCTATGTGCTCCTTTGCGTGCTTGCCATAGGCTGAGCTTGAGGTCTGAGATGTTGTTGCTGCTGAGCATACCTCATCCTCATTGTCGTAGATTGGTGACAAATGAGCATAATCGAACAGGATAACTGCTCCTATTTGAAGGCGAGTGCGTTAGTATACACCCTCATCTTCAACAGGGGGCCATCTGAATCTCAGGGTATATTTAGGATCTTATGAATCCGAATACCATGATTTACCCTTCCCTATCAAGTTGACTATGGCAGCCGGGAGTTCTAAGTCATAAATGGCTTGCCTCTTCTGACGATTGCATCTTCAGTGAGGAGGTCTTGGTTGCTGAGAGAGTCTCTTGAACATTGATGGCTTTGGTGTATTAGAACACTGGCAATCAGCAAGTACTACTTGGATAAGTCTCTCGCAATAGCATTGAGGGTTTGCCTCATGTGTAGGTGTATAAAATTGCCTATAGGTCCCTTATCACAGCTCGACGACGCTAATTCAACAAACGGACCATCGAGCGACGTATCCAAGCACGACCGTTATCCCGCCAACGTCGAAACCAAGCCATACGCAACGGAGCAGGTTAACGAGGCGACGAAGCCAACAAATCGCACCTAAGTATTAGAATGCATCCACTCGCACGCGGAATCAAACCAACGTTTTGGGGAATCACCGAGTCATCTAAACAAGAGCGAACTCGGTGATATAACGATCGAATCAAGATCAATTCCGGACTCGAACTCAGAAGTGGGTTTACTGCCAAATCAGGAATCGGATCAAAACGAATCGAATCCGAACAAGTCAACCACACAACCGAATCGAAGTCCAAATCAACAACGAATCGGAACCGGAAACACCGGAAAACCCGAACGACGGACGAAACGAACACACCCGGGGGGACTCGGCCCGAACCGAACCAACCCGGGGTGGCTCGGCCTAAGCCGAGCCACCCCAAGGTGGCCGGCAGCCCCCCCTCTCCCCTTGTGTGTTGTGTACACGTGCATACGCACAGGTTCGTTTGGCTATAAATAGGAGGGGTGTTGTTCATTCAAAGAGGTTGGATTTTGGAGGAGGCGAAGCCCTGCTGGATTGAAGACTCAGATCTAAACAAGATTCAAACATCGAAGGCTTAGGAGACTTGGACTTCCAGATCCGGTGCTCAGCGATCGTCAACGCTAAATAAGGCAGGTGTTCAAGAGGATCGGATCTTCAGATCTACATGATCACACTCCGGATCTAAGCTTGGTTCTTAGATCCCGAGATTGAGTGGTTGTTTCCTTGGTGAAACAATCCCTCCCGGCTATTATCTCCCTTTGCGGAATAATACCCGTTATATCGTGTAGATCCGACCGGATCGAGATCACGCGGTGCTCCACGGATTAACCCCGGCGCAGGCAAAGAACCCACACAAAGCGAGTGACCGCAAAACAGGAGCTCGCGATTCGTTCGACAAACAAGGATAAAAGTTGTAATCTTTCTTTATTTTTATTTTGATTTTCATTGTAACTGGATCTTATAAAAAGACCGGATCTTTGTAACCGATAAACAGTTATTGAGATGGCAATGATATCAATGAAGAAGAACACGATTTTTACCGCGAACAATCTGGCGACCACAGTGGGAGCCACCGATCTCGCCGACGAGATCGTTGCGTCGCAGCCGCGGATCCCGATCCCGGTCGTGGAGGAGGTCGAATACGAGTTCGACCAACAGAAGTTCGAGGCGTACCTGTCATCCTCGTCCGGATCTACCTCCTCCCGCAAGTCCAAGTCTCCAAAGTTCTCCTCCAAGAGGAAACTTCGTTGGTACGAAGATGTTGAAGCTACCAACAAAGATCTCGCCCCGTTTGATGCCGAAGCTGCATTGGGTGAGATCTCCCCAACCTCCAACCAGGTCAGATCCGCTCTGGCCAAATCCTCCGTTGCCGAAGGCGTAGTGACTCTCTCAAAGAGAGCCCACCAAAGGCAACGTCAGCGCCTCGCGAAACAAATCACAAAGGTAATGGAATCTGTAGACGGGATCCGTTACAACACGGATCTGAAAAGCAAAAGAGGTAAACAGCCTCAACAGCAGATGAATGGCGCCTCTTCAAAGCCGCCAACAACAGAATGGATCCGCGTCAAACGGAACCGATCAACGCTGGAGGAGCGCATTCGCAAGCGCCGCGCGATGTCAGCGCAAGCACGGGCTCAAGTACAAGAAGCCCGTAGAAGGCTGCAGAAGGAGGTGGCCAAGAAATCGCCACCAACTCGCAAAGTGTGGAGGCCGAAATCCGAAGTGGCAATTCAGGCCAAAGAGCAACCTCTGCAACCTTCGAAGCAGATTCAACCTCCGACGAACCAAACGAAGTCACCGACAATTCCCATGGCCACTCCGGGAGGTCACGCAGAATCATCCCGGAGAAAGAAGTCAGTTTTGGAGCGCCTCGGCCCACTTCCCGATGGACGATGCAAAGCTCCAATCCAAGAACGTTTGGGTCCACTGAGACAGCTCTGAACTAATCAACATGCTAGGGGTCGACACAACCCTCAACATGACAAGGAGTTCAAGGCTACTGCGCGTGCCAATTTGCGCATCGAAGTCCAGAAGCTCGTCGAAGATTCACGCCAACAAAGGCACGTTTCGAGACGCGTAACCTTTGAAGGCCCAAAGAAGGTAATTCGCCCCCAGAAGGAAACATTGTCGTCCGATGACGATAACGTTATACCTGGGAAATCGTACCAACACGCGATAGGTCGCTCCGACTTTCATACGGACGAGCTGTACTATCATGCTGGGGGTACGAACAGAGCCAGAAAGAGGAGCCCTCGTAGGCTCGAGACTCAGTGCCCCTGTTCCAAACTCATTCGGGCGGTATTGTCTCAGTGTAATTGCACTAAGACGGTCCCCGAAAGGGTTTCGGTGTTCGAAAGACTCAGCACTAAGATGCCAAAGTCAAGGCCTACGCGTTCCCGATGAAGGAGAGCGGCGGTTGAAGATGGAGAATTTCCAAGGGTCACCGCTAACGTGACCAGCAAAAGGACATTGGCACAGGATGATCTCGAGTCAATTCTGGGAGCATCTCGGCGTTTAACCCGTTTGCAGTCTGGAGCCATCTAACGAAGGACGTATGGGAGGGTTCAGATGAGACCACCTTCAGAAGATGAGGAATCGGATGCTTGCTCTGCGGTTGCATCTGACAACACTGTATCCAGCGAAGGAGAACCCCGCGAGTCATTCATGATAAGCGCGGAACAAGTGGCCAAGATGCTTGAAGAAGCTATGGCCAAACAACAGGAGACCTTCAGGCTCGAGATGCAGATGGCCATGCAGACCATGAAGGATATGCATGAGCAGCAAATCCAGGCACTGAGGAACCAGCGAGGCGAACCAAGCCACTGTAATCAGGTTGTTCAAGAAGTTGAACATACGGATACGGACGAAACTCGCAATGCCGATGACCCTCCCATCAACGCAGGGGGTGGTAATGAGGATGCCAACGGAGATACAGGTGAAAACTTGAAGATCAAAAGCCTCGAGAGCAAAATCAATACCTTGATGTCCGCTCAAGAGGTGAAGAAAACGGGCATTCCTTGTCCATACCCAAGGGAGTGGGAATCAATCCCCTATCCGGCGAAGTTTAGTCTAATCAACTTCACCCCGTTCGATGGGAAAGGTTCCCCCACTCAGCATTTGATTTATTTCAAATCGCACCTGGGTGTTATCTCCGGCAATGAGCCTCTGATGGTGCGGTCATTCGTTGGCACTCTTCGTGGAGCCGCCTTCGATTGGTACCGCCGCCTCAAGCCAGGTAGCGTGAGCAGCTGGGATGATATGGAGACCATGTTCCTCACCAATTTCTTCGACGATGACACCGAGATATCCATCGGAACGTTGCTCGACGAGAAACAAAAGGACGGGGAACCGGTCGAAACCTTCGTCAAGAGGTTCCGGAACAAAGCGTTGAATTGCCGGGATCCAATCACTGAGGAGTTCATCCTCCAGACTTGCCACAACAACCTCGCATTGGACGTGTTGGAAGCAATAGGGACAGCACCGTCCAATACTTGGAAAGATCTGAAGGTCCGAGGGGAACAAGCCGAACGCTTCCTCCGAAGGAAGAAGGCCGAGAGGAGTCAATCGACGACAAATCCTCCGAACTCGAACTTCGCCTCCCGTGGTAAGGGCAAGACACCCGCAACGACTATCGATGCTAATCAAACATCGCAACAGCAGTCCCGGAGGCAGCAAAAGACTTCGGATCAGAGGCCTCAAAAAGAGTACTCCTTCAAGGACGAAGATGTTCCAGCCATCTTCAAATCTCTCCTTGACAATAACAAGATCAAGCTCCCACCGATCACGAATCAGGAGGAAGCTGACAACACTGCGGATCCGAAGTACTGCGCATACCACAGGAGGATCCTTCATCCCACCAAGGCCTGCTTTACTCTAAAGAACAGTATCCAGACCTTGGTTGAAGCCGGCGTCATAACGCTGGAGTAAGCCAGTCAAGAACAGCGAGACTCCAGTGGGTGCACGAGTATAAACTGTATTCCCTAACTCCGACCGGTATATGAGTATAAACTGCTTCCTGACACTCCAAAAAGTATACGAGTATAAACTGCTTCTTAATACTCCAATAGGTATATGAGTCTAAACTATTTCCTTTCTTCCACGGGAAGTTCCTGGAGAGTGTCGTGCGTGGTACTCTTAGGGATAACCCGATCGTGCACCCAGTTTTGCAAAGAAAGCTGGGGGTGGATAATTCATGTAACGGGAAGTTCCCGGAAGAATGTTAAGTGCAATATTCTTAGGGATAACCCGGTCATGATGAATAAAGTGATAAACACTAAACTCTTAATTTCTGAACACTCTTTTGCTGAGATGAAAGCCGATCACTTCGTTGGATCGCTTTTCCCCCACAAAACTTTCAGTGGTGTTTGATGACTCATAGTCTCCACCACACAATTCCCACTTGGTCAAATCTATAAAAGTTAGGACCAAAGCCAAATTCCCCTCTCGATTCCTTCCAATGAACGAGAGGTCCACTTTCAAATCGAGCGATCAAACCTTCCTACAGTTAGGATCGTCTCAAACCCCCCCACTTGGTCAAACCTTCCTACAGTTAGGGCCATAACCAAAATCCCCTCTCGATTCCTTCAATGAACGAGAGGTCCACTTTCAAATCGAGTGATCAAACCTTCCTACAGTTAGGGTCATCTCAAACTCCCGCTTGGTCAAACCTTCCTACAGTTAGGACCACAACCAAAATCCCCTCTCGATTCCTCTAATGAACGAGAGGTCCACTTTCAAATCGAGTGATCAAACCTTCCTACAGTTAGGGTCATCTCAAGCTCCCGCTTGGTCAAACCTTCCTACAGTTAGGACCAAAACCACAATTCATTCTCGATAAACGAGAAATTCATCCTTAGTTCGGTAATCAAACCTTCCGACAGTTAGGGTTATCCGAATCTTTTCGATTCTCGGAGTGGAGATCCCACTCTTAGTTTTACCTTTCCGGATTCTGGGGGTGGAGATCCCACCTCGAGTTTGTTAGACCCTAGAGGGGGGGTGATTAGGGTCTTATGCTAATCTAATCCGATTAAATGCCAATTAAAACTAATTAAC
>BQKN01063200.1:113023-124195 GCA_022839385.1 Asparagus kiusianus
AATTTCATCCCGAAGCCTAAGAAGGGATGAGTCAGCGCCTAACACGCGTTGCCGGTTAGTCCTTGATCGTTAAAAAGGACAAGCCCACATATTCCACATTGTGGCAGGTCGTTATTAATAACGCCATAATCCGTGCTTCACACATACGGGGTATTTTATCCTGAAACCTAAGTAAGGATAAGTCGACGCCTAACACGCGTCGCCGGTTAGTTCTTAACCGTTAAAAAGAACACTCGCCCCACATATTCAACATTGTGGCAGGCTGTTATTAATAACGCCGAAATCCATGTCTCACACGCGTGGGGAATTTCATCCTGAATCCTAAGAAAGGATATGCCGACGCCTAACACGCGTCGCCGGTTTAGTCTTTTTCCGATTGAAAAAGATACCAGAGTTCGATTCTGGGGAATTTTATCCCGAAGCCTAAGTAGGGATAAGTCAGCGCCTCACACGTGTCGCCGGGTAGCCTATTCCCGTAACAATGGCGAAGTCTATGTATTCGACATCATAGCATAAAGTCTCAGAGAATTCAATCTCTGAGCACAACGTTACATGTGAACGGATTTAAATAATCCGCATGCTAGCCCGACTCAAACGGTAGTCGGTAAAGGCTAATCAAATCCGTTTAAGGCTGGGGGTTAGCCAAAAACCCTAAAGTCAACGCCTAACACGCGTCGCTGGGTAGCCTATTCCCATAACAATGGCGAAGTCTACGTATTCAATATCGTAGCACTAAAAGGGTTAACTCTTTTAGCTTAACGTCACATGCGGAACGGATTTAAACAATCCGCATGCTAGCCCGACTCAAACGGTAGTCGGTAAAGGCTCATCAAATCCGTTGATGGCTGAGAATTTGCCAAAAATTCTATAAATACAAATCACTGACGCATCAATTCTATGGATTGGTCTCGTGATTCGAGTATCCGCCACGCTCCAACTCCTTATGAGCTTAAACTGTGTATACTCCAGCAGACGTACGAGTATAAACTGTGTCAAACGTCGAACAGCGCATTACAATGAAGCCTGGACGCCGGACAACGCGTCGCGATGAAGCTCAAACGCCGGACGACGCCGTCAATCGATGAGCAATTCTATGTTGAAGCAACCAACTCGAGCTAAAAGTCAAGAAATCAAGAATCGGTTTCAAGTTCAAAATTCCAACAACGGTCAGACAATAAATGCAGCACCGGAATCCTCACAGGCGTTCTACAAAGCACTGAATGACCTGAAGGAATTGAAGGAATCCAGAACAGAAGCCATTCCAAAGTCCCGCTACACCGACTGAAGGTTGGGACAATCACATCCAAAGTATTCCAGACTCTTCTATAAAAGAATGAGGCTGAAATACTTTGGAGGGGGTATCTGTAGGCGTATAAAATTGCCTATAGGTCCCTTATCACAGCTCGACGACGCCAATTCAACAAACGGACCATCGAGCGACGTATCCAAGCACGACCGTTATCCCGCCAACGTCGAAGCCAAGCCATACGCAACGGAGCAGGTTAACGAGGCGACGAAGCCAACAAATCGCACCTAAGTATTGGAATGCATCCACTCGCACGCGGAATCAAACCAACGTTTCGGGGAATCACCGAGTCATCTAAACAAGAGCGAACTCGGTGATATAACGATCGAATCAAGATCAATTCCGGACTCGAACTCAGAAGTGGGTTTACTGCCAAATCAGGAATCGGATCAAAACGAATCGAATCCGAACAAGTCAACCACACAACCGAATCGAAAACCAAATCAACAACGAATCGGAACCGGAAACACCGGAAAACCCGAACGACGGACGAAACGAACACACCCGGGGGGACTCGGCCCGAACCGAACCAACCCGGGGTGGCTCGGCCTAAGCCGAGCCACCCCAAGGTGGCCGGCAGCCCCCCCTCTCCCCTTGTGTGTTGTGTACACGTGCATACGCACAGGTTCGTTTGGCTATAAATAGGAGGGGTGTTGTTCATTCAAAGAGGTTGGATTTTGGAGGAGGCGAAGCCCTGCTGGATTGAAGACTCAGATCTAAACAAGATTCAAACATCGAAGGCTTAGGAGACTTGGACTTCCAGATCCGGTGCTCAGCGATCGTCAACGCCAAATAAGGCAGGTGTTCGAGAGGATCGGATCTTCAGATCTACACGATCACACTCCGGATCTAAGCTTGGTTCTTAGATCCCGAGATTGAGCGGTTGTTTCCTTGGTGAAACAATCCCTCCCGGCTATTATCTCCCTTTGCGGAATAATACCCGTTATATCGTGTAGATCCGACCGGATCGAGATCACGCGGTGGTCCACGGATTAACCCCGGCGCAGGCAAAGAACCCACACAAAGCGAGTGACCGCAAAACAGGAGCTCGCGATTCGTTCGACAAACAAGGATAAAAGTTGTAATCTTTCTTTATTTTTATTTTGATTTTCATTGTAACCGGATCTTATAAAAAGACCGGATCTTTGTAACCGATAAACAGTTATTGAGATGGCAATGATATCAATGAAGAAGAACACGATTTTTACCGCGAACATCATGAAGAGTGCACTTGCAAATCAGATGATACCTAAGATCCCCTGTAGGTTGGTGGTGGCAACCCCCAGCATTAGAAGGACCAGATGTGAAATCGGGTGAAGGAGGCTCAAAAGAGCCAACATAAGGACACTTGGGAAATTCCCTAAGTGTTGGATTCATGCGCCCTCTCATCTTGACAGGCGAGGTCAGGAGCTTGGCCGAGCTTCAGCCAACTACTGGCGAGCTCGAGCCATTTGTTCATTCAGGTGAGGTGCGCCCGTTGTGCGAAGTTCGCCTGCTCGAGGGCGTCGTTCACCTTAGTCTTGGAACTCTCCTGATTTAGGCAGCTCGCTTGACTCGGCCATGCGTCTGGAAGAACAGAGTCTTCCTAAAATAGGAGGGGGCCCGCCTGAGTTGTCGGGCTTGCCCGATCTGGAAAGGTGTCTTGAAGAGCGAAGCCCGCCTGATATGGTGGGCTCACCCGAGTCGTCGAGTCTTCTTATATAGGAGACTCTGCTACTGGAGTGGGGCTCGCCTGAAATATCAGGCTCGCCTGAGACGTCGAGTCCGCTAGTCTTGGGAACTTTGTCAATAAAGGGAAACCCGCCTGACTAGGTGGGCTCACCTGATCGATGTTGTCTACCAAAACTGGGAAATTTATGTCCCTGCTTGGCACTTCTCAGACCTGAATAGTAATTCAGGCCATCATAGTAAGCGATGGTTTGGGCTTCCTGGCAAGCGAGAGCTTGTCGTTATTGCCGTTGGGCTCTTCTAGAGAGGGGTACATCCATTTTGACCATGAAGGCAAGGTCACCCACCTGAACCGCGGTCTCCTCTTGCCCGGGGAACTGCGCGGGTTGCTTGGGCATCCATCGAGCAGTCCTTTGGCTGGCTCGGTTGGCTGTCGGCTTGTCCTTAGCTGGCTTGGAGGAGATAGAACCCCCTGCTCGAGTAGAGCTCTTGAGCATGGCTGCCTCGACCGCTTAGGGCAAGGCCACATGCACAACTTTGCGGTATCAGCAAGAAGCTTTACCGCTAGAGGATGAGGAAGGTAAGTACTCCTTGTACTTAGTTTGGCCGAACTCAATCACGAAGGTCTCGACGGTTGTCCCTTCCACAACGTCGTTGTACTACGCTACCACTATTTCGGTTGAAGAAACGGTTCCTCCCACTGTGGTCACCATATTTTGTACAGAAGCAATAATTTGGTTCTCAATGGAGATTGGTATTAATTGAATGTGTGTTACAAATCAAATGAAATCCAAAGTTTACAACAGTAGCGAAGGAAAGACCCTTCTTGTTTAACGTGGATTCTTTGGTAGCGATATGATATCTCCCTCGATGCTCATGTTAAGTTTGTTTCCCTTGGATGATACGATTAAAGTTACAGTTGAGATTCAGTACGTAGTAGAAGCTCTGGTGTGATTGAGTTCGACTATACCCGAGGCCAAACAAGTGCTTGTGCTTGAAGGTCGGATTCCTGACTGTCAGAAGTCGACTACCCGAGCTTGATAAATATCAAGGTCGTAAGCTTACAGAGAGCTACAATGCAATAGTTTACAGAGAGCTAATGAGTCTCAAATCTGAGAGTTCAGATTGAGCCTATCTTAACAATCCAAGCTTATAGCTAAGAATGTTCTACCAAGCAAGCCAATGAAGGCCTTTGTTTGAAGAGCTTTACCAACCAGGAAGCCTTTAACAAATAAGCTAAGGTTCAACCTTCAGAAGTTGGAAGATTAGCCAGCCTCCTTTTGAATGTTTTCTAATGAGGCTTTAAATAGGCAGGGATGGCATGAGCCATCCCTTGATTTATAGGATGTGACCACTTAGGGGTAAGGAGTAGCATACTCCTCCTATAGCTATGGGATGCGACCGCTATAGGGGTGATGAGTAGCATACTCCCTCTATAGCTATAGGGTGTGATTGCTATAGGGGTGATGAGGGCCATGCTTCCTTACCCAAGACGTGGGAAATGGGTGGGCCCACTCCTACAAACAAACAGTCGAGCTTAGCGAATAGGCGGGATCGGCTGGCGGGCACCTCAACGTGTGAGTTATCGTTTGTTAGCAAGCGGAGTGTGTGCGGGCAGACTCCCTGTAGGTGAGCTTGACTCAGGTAGGCAAGCAAGGCATTCAAGCGGGTTCAATTCGTGTGGGTGAATCAAGGAGACGAGGCTTGGTTTGTGCGGGCGAACCAAGCTAATAGGCGGGGTTTAGTCCCGTGGTATTTGGCTCGTGCGGGCGGTCCAACCTTTCAGGTGGGCCCTAACTCGTGCTATCGAGCTGGACGGGTTCACTTTGTTGGCAAGCGGACCATCTAGTAGTGCTTAATTCCGAGTCGACTAACACCACCCCTCGTGTCGACAAAGATGAGCGGACCCTCGGGGATTTGACTTTGAGAGGGGGACTGACACTGCCCTTCGTGTCGATACGGGGGTGTTGTCCCATTCGGTCTTCGAGATGGGTGACTGACACCGCCCTTCAAGTAAACACAGGGGTGTCATCCCATTCGGTCTTTGAGGGGAGGATGGGCACTGTCCTTCGAGTCGACACAGGGGTGTCATCCCGTTCGGTCTTCGAGGAGTTGACTGACATCGCCATTCGTGTCGATATAAGGGTGTCGTCTCATCGGTCTTTGAGGGAAGGACTGGCACCGCCCATCGAGTTAACACCAGAGGGTGTCATCCCGAGGGGTCTTTGAAGGGCTGATTGACACCACCCTTCAAGTCGACACGAAGGGGTGTCGTCCTGAGGTCTTCTGAGATGAGGGGACTCTTGGCGAGTCGTCTTCGAGTGGGAGACTAACACCGCCCTTCGAGTTGACATAAGGGGTATCGTCCTGAGGTCTTTTGAGATGA
Source organism: Asparagus kiusianus (assembly GCA_022839385.1). Classification (NCBI taxonomy): domain Eukaryota; kingdom Viridiplantae; phylum Streptophyta; class Magnoliopsida; order Asparagales; family Asparagaceae; genus Asparagus; species Asparagus kiusianus. The sequence continues at coordinate 118,384 of BQKN01063200.1, forward strand.
GGGGAATCTTGGCGAGTCATCTTTGAGAGTGAGACTAACACCGCCCTTCGAGTTGACACGAAGGGGTGTTGTCCTGAGGTCTTCTGAGATGAGGGGACTCTTCACGAGTCAACTCCGAGAGTGAGACTAACACCGCCCTTTGAGTCGACACGAAGGGGTGTCGTCTTGAGGTCTTCTGAGATGAGGGGACTCTTGGCGAGTCGACTCCGAGATGGAGACTGACACCACCCTTCGTGTTGACACGGGGGGTATCATCCCACTCGGCCGGTTGAGATGTTGACTTATGCTTGGCTTTGAGTCGACCAGCAAGAATTCATTCGACGACTGGTAACATTTTCAGGTCTCTTCCAGGTTCATGTAGAACATATTTGAACTTTTAGACAATTTTCACTACCTACAGCCAAAGATGAATCCTCGCATAGGCCGACATTTACATTCTTCAGATCCGACAGCTTCCCTTTTGACAGAAGTGTCTTCATCCTTTCTCGCTTATATGACCAAACCTTTGGTGCCATAGGTTTGATTTTTTATCTGCATCTATTACTGCAATAATATTCTCTAAGTTAAAGGTTACATAGAGAGTACCATTTTTCTTACCTCAAGCAATGACAAGTGCTCCCTTGGTGATCTGCCATTCATGACCTGAGAAGGTTGTACAGTAACCCTCTCCATCAAGCTGTCCTACAAAGACCAAATTCGTTTTAAGGATAGGAATATGTCTTACTCCTTGTAGCTTCCACGTGGTCTGATTTGGCAATTTTAATTGGATGTCTCCCTTGCTAACTCTTTAAAGTTTCATCATCTACTAGATGTACCATTCCAAAATCACCACTGACGTAGTTCTCCATGATTTCTTAGCATGGGGTGGCATGGAAGGATGCTCCTGAATCAAGAATCCATGATTCAATCGGACTGTTGATGCTTAGAATCATTGCATCACCTCCTTCCTCGGTCATATTGGCAGACTCCTGTGTGCCGATCTTTGGTGCCCGACACTCCCCCTTGAAATGACCTTTCTTTCCATAATTATCGCAGTTGAAATCTTTCTTTTCTTATCTAGATTTACTCCTTCTAGATTTTGATTTTCTGCGATTTGAAACTTCTTTCTAAAGTTCTCCCCCTAGACTCCGTGTGTAAGGTTGAGGAGGTTGATGCTTCACCCGATTCTCTCCGCCAAATTTCTTCACTAGGAACCGGATCATGAACATCATCAAATTTCAACTTATTGCTTCCCGACGAGCTACTCATAGCTGTAACAGTAGCATTCCAACTTTTTGGTAGAGAAGATAGAAGTATCAATGCTCGTACTTCTTCATCAAACTCAATTCCAACTGAACTCAATTGGGTTGTGACTGCATTAAGTTTATTGAGATGTTGAGCTACCGATGCGCCTTCTATCATTCGCAAATTGAACAGCCGCCCCATCAAGTAAACTTTGTTTGAGGTGGAGGGCTTCTCATACATGCTACAGAGAGCCACTATAAGACCCGTAGTGGTCTTTTCCTTTGCTATGTTGAAAGCAACATTGCGAGATAACGTCAATCGGATAACTCCCAGGGCTTGTCTATCAAGAAGAGCCCACTCTTCATCCTTCATGTCATCTAGCTTACTTCCTAAGAGAGGTTGATACAGCTTCTTCTGGTACAGATAATCTTCGATCTGTATCTTCCAAAAGCCGAAGTTCGTACCATCGAACTTATCAAGTTTCACCTTTCCTTCGTCTACAGCCATCTCTCCCACTCGAATCTAGCATCCTCTGGATCGTTTCTGATTGTTTTTGTGAACCACCGTGTATTAAGACACCTCTGTAGGCATCAAAAATTACCTATAGGTCCCCGAATACAGCTCGGGACAAAGAAAAGGCGATGAACGTCATTATACGAGTCGAAGAGGATTATCTGATGTCGACAAGTGTATGAAACGAATCGATGAAATGTTGATGACGCCGTGATGAACCACCAGAACGCCCTACGCCAAGTGGCCCACACGCTCGTCAGCCACCAGAATGGCAAACCAAGTGTTCCGTGTGCTCACCAACCACCTCCATGTGGCCCGCGCACTCATCAGTTAATGCATGCACGTTAGTCAGCTCGCGCGTGTCAATCAACTCAAAACGTCCAAACGTGCCCAACAGTCTGATTGCGCACGTCAGTCAGCTCGTGCGCGTCAATCAACTCAAAGTGACCGGATGCGCACGTCAGTCAGCTCGCGCGTGTCAATCAACTCAAAGCAACCGAACGTACTCGTCAGTCAACTTGTGCTCGTCGGTCAGTTCCAAGTGCCGTAAAGAAGCTAACGAGCGCATGAAGCAAGTTAGCAAATCGTACAAGTCAACAAGACGGTCAAATACGCAAAACGGAGGAAAATACAAATCCTGAAAAAGTTGGAAAATACAAAGTTCAGCAAAAGGCCAAACTACCCGCGCCCGCGTAGGTCGGACGAATCCGACCCACGCCCGCGCGGGTCGGACCGTACCGACCCGCGCCCCCTACGGGTTAGCAGAGTTCGTTGTGCTGTTTTGACCTCCTGATGTGTTTTCGACGGTTTTGAGCGGTTTTCTTAGGATTTATCTGTTCCAGGGGTTCCCAACTGACTTAATATCATCCACAAACATGGTTAGGCCGTTATTAACTGAAGATATGTCCAAATCAATCATTCTTATCTGAAAACCCCCCAACCGAAGCCTATAAATACAGGCCTAAGGGTTCATTTCAGAGGGTGCTACCGGATTGAGGAGTCAAAAGAGCATGAATTTACAGCGAATACAAGCCAGATCCCGGCGAACTTCAGCATAAAGAGGAAGGCTTTCGAAGGATCTGAACCCGTATCTCCCCCCGTCCGTCCGTTCCTCGAGATTAGGCTTGGTCTTAATCTCGAGAAGAGCTACTGATTTCACTTGGTCGATTTCAGCGCTTCAAGCGAATACTTCCTTGGTGAGGTAGAAGCTCAATTAATTTTTCAACAAGAGGATCTGATCCGTAGGGGGTCCACGGATATCGACGTTCCCGGCACAGGCAAAGATCCCGTACAAGCAGAAGACTGATAAACGATCTCTCTGTGTTTGTTTGATAAAGTTGTAAACTTTTTATTTTTATTATGTAAGGAGATCTTATAAAAAGATCAAATTTTTATTTTATTTGAGTCTATTGTAATGACCAAAGTTGTAATAGATTCAATGATAATGAAAGCAACTTTTGAACTAAACAAACTGGCGACTACAGTGGGAGCCAACAGCTTCACTACCGAAGCTATCGTGTCGTAACCTCGGATCAAGATCCTGGTTGAAGAAAAGGTTAAGTACGAGTTCGACCAACAGAAGTACGATGAGTATTTGTCATCTTCCTCCTCCAGATCCTCCTCCACTCGCAAACGCAGGAAGATCAACGCCCCTATTGCTGCGGTAGCTGCACCTCGCAACGCACCTCCAGCCTCTAATGAAGTCGGAGTTACAGATCTGAACTCCTCCTCAATCAAGGAGTTGAGTACTGAAGGCGCACCAATCCTATCGAAGAGGGTACGCCAAAGGCAACGCCAACGACTCACGTGCCAATTTGCTAAAGCTTTGGAGCCAGTTGATGGGATTCGCTACGAAGCGGATCTAAAGTCCAGAAGGCACCAACCGCCACAACAGCGAGCGAACAACCTCTCCTCCTCTAGATCATCAACAAGTGAATGGATCCAAGTCCAAAGGATCCGTTCAACTCTTGAGGAGCGAATCCAGAGGCGCCGCGCACTGCTTGCGCATGCGCGAATTCTTGTGCAAAAGACACAAAAGATGCAGAAGGACATAGCCAAGAAACAACCAAGACTATATTAGACTTAGAGGTCAAAGTCCAAGACGACGACTGAAAAGATCGAAAAACGAGGGTCACCCAGATCTGACCCTCCAACCCGCGGGTCACTTAAGTCTGACCCGCACCAGGGTCAAGACAGAAGATGTTCTGCACATATTTCTCTGATTTCATCGAATTCTGCACCTTCGGTGGAGATCCGCGACAGTGTGGATTTGTCTCGGTTTAAGATAAAGATGGTGAATCGTCTGGGTCCTTTGCACAAGGATCGAGACAAAGTTTCAATCAAAGAGCGCTTGTGTCCGGTGACTGAAACCCGAGCAACTACTCGAGCTGGGGGTCGCACGCATCCTCACAACAAATTGGAGCTTTTCTATAATGGGAAAACTCCTATAAATGATCGTCTAGGACTGTGAGTCATTATCCAAGAGCCCGTTAAGGTCCCGCGCTCCCGAAAGCGCGGCTCTAAACGCGTGATTCTTGAGAACGCCAACAAGGCAGCAAGTCCTCAGAAGGAAACGTATTCGTCAGACGATGATGTTATACCTGAGGAGTCATGCCAACACACGATAGGTTGTTCCGGTCTTCGGACCGATGAGTTGTACTATCTGGCTGGGGGAACGAACAAATCTCAAAAGAGAGGTACCCGAGAAACAGACTCTCACTGTCCGTGCACCAAAATTATCAGGGCAGCATTATCAGCGTATAGCTTCCCCAAGACCGCTCCGCAGAGGGTCTTGGTATTCGAGAGGATCTCCAATGGAACGACTAAATCCAAGCCAAAGCGTTTTCATAAGAAACGATCGGTCGTTCAAGGTGACGAATTTCCGAAAGTTACGGTAAATATGGTTGATAAGGGAAAGTCAGCTCGACCTTCTAGCTCCGACCCCCTTGTATCGCATCGTCTGACTCGGCTACGTGCAGGTACCACTAGACGTAGGGATTATCAGAGAATGTAGAGGGGATTATCCTCGGGTGATGAAGCATCAGATGCTAACTCTGCAGTCGCTTCTGACAAAACAGTATCCAGCCCAGGACAATCCCATGAAGTGTTTATGATTAACACCGAGGAAGTAGCCAAAATGGTTGAGGATTCTCTAGCCAAGCAAAAGCAAGCATTCAAAATTGAAATGGAAATGGCTATGTTGCGGATGAGGGAGGAGCATGACCAACAGATCCGAGCCTGATCGAATCAGATAGGTGAATCCAGTTATCGAAATAACGTCAGCCAAGCAGGTAGCGATTCAGATGTGGATGAACGTCTCAATGTTGATAACCCTCCCATTGATCAGAACGTTAGGGGTGGTCCCACTAAAAACAACGACATTGGGGGTGGTCCCACTGAAAACGACAACACCGGGGGTGGCCCCGTTATTCCTCTTAAGAATCGTCCAAAGCCCGATACGGCTGAGGATGAGAAAATGAAAGATCTCGAGAGCAAAATCAACGCTCTAATGTCTGCTTGAGAGGTGAAAAGGACTAGCATTCCATGTCCCTATCCAAGAGAGTGGGATTCAATAGCATACCCGGCGAAGTTCAACTTGATTAACTTCACGCCGTTTGATGGGAAGGGTTCGCCCATTCAACATCTGATCTACTTCATGTCCCACTTGGGTATGATCTTCGGTAATGAAGCCTTGATGGTTCGGTCATTCGTTGGCACCCTTCGCGGGTGTAGACGGTAAAAACTACCGCGGCAGATTAGCGAACGAATTCGCCCACAGAACAGGACCACCTTCTCTTAGGCCACTAAGCGGGTTCGCTGGCACACGAACGCCCCACTCTGGCCGCATACGCCAGATCGCAGGGATCCGCCAGCAGGATGAATCCGCCCTCACAACCAAATCCGCCCGCCAGGAGAGTGCTCAAACCCGCCCTCGTGTGCCGAAGCCACTTGCAGAGAGCCACGTCTGCCTGCGTAAGCCGAAAGCCGGGTTTCCAGGGACAAGCCTCCCCTATCTCCCACGATGCGACAGGAGGGGGGAACAGTGTCCCAAGTCCGTCCGACGTCCGCCCGTAAT